>CM036091.1:3396471-3706471 GCA_020631695.1 Trichoderma cornu-damae
GTCTTTAGTTAATAATATTCTTTTAAATTTTTAAGTAGCACTTTTATAAAAATAAAGAGATTTTAAAGCTTTTTAATAATTATTTTATTATTTTTCCTTTAAGGTTATTAAAATAAAAAATAAAGAAGTAGATCTTTTTAATAAGTCCTTGTCTTAAGTATTTTATTTACTTAATAGTATTAAGGGTCTTAGTAAGGGTGTTTTAAAGTTAAGACTTATAGAACTTTAAAAACTCTAGATATATAAGCTTATTAAGGTTACTTTAGTAATCTACTATAAAGAAGGTTTCTTACTATAAGGGTATATTAATATAAAAGTAATTAACTATATATAAGACTTTCTAGTTATTTAAGTTAAACCTAGTAGGCTTAAGAGTAAAATATATAAAAAAGACTATATAATATATTTAAAATTTAGCTTAAGTTTTAGCTTTATATTTTAAAGTAAGTAGCTAAATCTTACTTTAAATAAAGCTATAAAGTTACTTTAAGTTAAGTATATTTTTAAATTCTTTATATATAAAAAAAGGGTTCTCCCTTTACTTTTTTATAAATAAATATTAAACTATTTTTTTTTTTATTATTACTTTATTACTTTTTTATACCTTTTTAATAACTCTTTTTTAATATATAAAGATAATTCCTCCTCCTCTTTTTTAATTCTTAAGTTACCTATAGGCAAGACTTATATAGTAAGCTTAGTACTAGGTAAAGGTGTAGAAAGTATAATTAAGCTATAAGTCTATATTTAAGATCTTAATAATCTTCCTTCTCTTTAAGTAAAGAGATAAACTTATTAAAGATAAATAAATAAAGAAGAGTAATAGATCTTAGGTAAGTCTTAAAATAAAGCAAGGTTATAAATATTATAAAAAAAGGTAGGAGTAGGTTTGCAGCTAGGTTTATATATATAACTTTATTTATCTTTACTTTTCTTTTATAAAAAAAAGCAAAGCCCTCTCTCTTTATACTTTAAACTACTTACTATAGCTAAATACTTTTATTAAGTATTAAAGCTTTTAGCTATATATTTTTATTTAGTGCTAAAGCTTTTATATACTTTTGTTTAATATTATGCTTTAGGTTAAATGCTTTTATTTAATATTAAAGCTTCTAGTCCTTAGCAAGGTCGCTAGTGGTTCAAGCTCCCTGGCTCCTGATATTTAACCTTTTTATAGCTTTTTTTTTAAGTAGTATTTTACTTTTAGCTATAGTTTATAAATATACTCTTTTTTTAAAAATACTGCCTTAATACTACTATCTTACTATAGTCTAGCCTTAACTTTTATATTATACTCTTTTTATAATAAGTTATTTATAAAGTTAAAGCAATATATTTATATATTCTCTTTATTTAAATAGTCCTTTTACTTAATATAGTAAAGTTATTTATAGCTATAGTATTTATAATTAATAATATTTTTAATTTTAAATATTTTTTTAATAAAAAAAAGGTAATTTATTAACTTAATTAATATATTATCTTTATTATAAAACTCCTTAAGGTTTATAATATTAAAGATATTATATATCTATATTAATAATAATAATTATAGTTTATAAATAAGGCCACTAGTCTTAATAATTCCTTTAATTTAATAAAGTCTTATATACTTCTTTATTAACTTCTTATTAAATTAATATAGGTTTAAGTATTTAATAAAGATAAAAACTTAATTACTAACTTTAAATAATTTCTTTATATAGCCTTTATTATATTATTTATTATATAACTTATTAATATTTTATAATATTTTTATAATATACTTCTTTATATTAATTATTTTATTAATTTTATTTAAGGCAATTTAGTTTATATAGTTAAGTTTAATTTTATAAGTCTTTAATATAGTTAGGTTGTATTTTAAAAGTAAGAATATAAATGCTTTATTAATAGCTAAGTGCTTAGCAGTATTATATATAAACTTAATAAATAGTAATTATTTAACCTAATCTAGCTAGTCTTTATTATAAAAAGCTTATAAATAATGCTTAAGGTTTTAATTTTATTATTTAGTCTAGTTATTAATCTAAAGGTAAAATACTATATTAAGTTATTATTTATAATTAATAAAATAATAAAAAGATTATTAAAAAGCATTTATAAATATACTGTTTTTATTAAAAATAATTCTTTTTAAGGTATTATAAAGTTAAAAGATATAATATAAGAACTTTATTATAAGTCCTTTATTAATAATATCCTTTAAGTATAGTATATAGATAGTATACTTTATAAAATAGTTTATTATTATAAATATTAAATTATATATTTATTTCTTATAGACTACCTTAGGCAGCTTTATAATAAAATCTATTATAATCTCTTTCTATAGTCCTGTAGGTGTTAGTAATATAGCTAACTCGCTGTATGGTAGATAGTGTCTTGCTTTACTTATCTAGCAAATCCCTGGTGCCCAGCCATTGGGTTATTATAAAATAGCATTAAAATCTCTTCTCTTATACTAAAAAAGATAAACACTCACCCTTTATAGTAAAGTAGCTAATTATTACTAACTATTTAATTATATACTTAATTCTTATTAATAATATTATACTTAACTACTTTTATTAACTTTAACTTTTTAATTAAGGCATCCCCTTTTTATATTAAAAAAAAAGCCTTTATAAATATCTTGCAATCTTTTTATAATATTATAGCAGCGCTTTTATAAACTACTTACTTATTTATAGTTAAAATCCTTAAAGATATATACTAAAGGCAGGCTACTTGCTTAATTATAGTTAAAACCCTTTTAACTTAAAGAATTAATATTAATAATAATCTAGCATTTAAGTTATATTTAGGTCTTAAGGGTATATAACTACCTATAATCCTCTTTAATATAGCTATACTAGCCTTATAAATACTTTTAAAATTATAATTATTATAACTAATTATTAAGAATTATTTTATAAATATAATTAAGTAGTTACTATTTAATTACTTCTTTTCTTCTTTTTTATTATAGTAGTCTAATCTTTTAAAGAGTATATTTATAGAATTCTCTTTCCTTAAATAATACTTAATTATAAAATTATATAATAATAATATTTTTAACTAAGCAACCTGCTTAATTATTAACTTTTTCTTACTTATAAGGTAGCTATAGTTTAAATAGTCTATAATAACTTATACTAGGTATTTTAAGTAGGCTATATAGTATCTTTATATTATAAAGGCCTTTATAATAGCAAGTATTTTAATATTTAGTATTATATAGCAGCGCTCTATATTTAATAACTTTTATAAAAAGTATATAATAAAGTATTAGTTATCTCTTTATTATTATATTAATATTATATTAATTATAAAGTTTAAAGTATTAATCTTAATATATAGCCTTACTATAAGGTTAAAATATATTAATATAAGTTTTTTTAAAAACTTGCTTTATAACTCTTTAAATATAGCTAGCTTATTAATATTAAGCTTAAAGGTTCCTTTATATTATTTTTTTATTTTATTTATAAAGGGCATTATAATCTTACTATAGTTTTTAATAAAATATTTATAAAATTTAATAAAGCTTAAGAATAAAAAAATCTTTTTTATATTATTAAGCACTTATTATTATACTACTACCTTAATATATTTATACTTTATATATACTTTATCTAGTTTAATTATAAACTTAAGGTATAATATAAATATTATATTAAACTTGCACTTCTATAGGTTTATATATAACCTATATATCTCTAATCTTTTTAATATATTGCTTATATATTATTTATACTTTTTTAAGTTATTACTATATATTAAGATATTATTTAAATATATAATATAAAAATAGTCTATATAGCTTATTAATATATTATTAATATGTTGAAGATTGCTTAGTAATAAAAGTGGGGCTTGATTACCTAAGCTTATATAAATATTATATAAGCAAGAGGAATTGTATTATATAAGCAATAGATATAACCATTATACTTATATAAGCACTTAGGTCTAATATAACTATCCTGTTTTCCATTAGGGGCATCGCTTCTTTATATAGTTTTTTACACCTTGATTACATAAGCTAATATTATGTAATCTATATTATTTAAAAGCTTTTTTCTTGCGCTTTTAATTGGTTATTTTTTTCTTAATAATATTTTTATTATGTAAAAAGTTATAATAGAGTTTCGCTACTTGGATTTAGAGTTTAAAACTAGGCCTAATTTATAAAGGATTGAGATTGAAAAATTTTTCAATCTTGATCGTTCGGCCTAATTATTCCTCTATCGGGCTAATTTATCTATCCGGCGGTTAAACTTTTATCCGATAGTTATAAGCTTTTTTAGTTAGACTTTTATAAGCTTTAATAGCCTCCCTTAAAGATTATATAGTAATTTTTTAGTTAGAATTTTTATATAAGCTTTAGAGAATATATTAAAAACCTTATTATTATAAGGAAAAAAAGTTAAGTTGAAATATAGGAATTTAAACCTATTAATATAAAGGAATTTCAACCTTTTTTAGATAGGAATTTCAACCTATTATTAAAAGATAGGAATTTCAACCTATTATTAGGAAAAAATAGTAAAATAAAACCCTTAGAGGAAAAATCTTGAAAGCTAACAAGATTAAAAAACCTCTTATAATTATACTATTATTATTATTATATTATAATATATTATATTATATTATATTATTCTAAATTTAATAAAGCCTTGAATTTATTAAATTTAGTAATAGAAAGGTCTTTAGTAAAGAAATCAGCTATATTATCTTCTGATTTAACATAAAATAATTATATTTTATTATTTCTTATATTTTCTCTAGTAAAATGATAAGAAATATCTATATATTTAGTTCTTTTATAAAATTCAGAATTTTCACCTATTTTAATAACAGCTTCATTATCTATTAAAATAGGGGGAATTTTTATTTTATAATTAATATTTAAATTATTTATAAAATAAGAATATAAATTATTTAAATATATAGCTTCTTTAGAGGTTTCTTTTAAAGCTATATATTCAGACTCACAAGAGCTTAAAGCTATAGATTTTTAGTTAATAGAATTCCAGGTTATTAGATTATTATATAAATAAAAACAATAACCTGTAGTAGAACTTCTATTATTTAAATCAGCAGCCCAAGAAGCATCTAAAAATCCTTTAATAAAATATAAATAAGGATTTTTGCATTTATATTTTAATTTTAATAAAGGATATTTATTTAAATATTTCCAAATGCAATTTAAAGCTTTAATATAAGTATTATTAGGTTTTAATGCATATTTAGAACAATTTATAACATCAAAAGCTATATCTAGCCTTGTTTTTAAGGCTAGATATAATAAAGAGCCTATTTCTTTTTAATATTGTAAAATTATATTATTATCAAGGCTTTCAAAGGCTTTTCTTAATTTTAAACCCACTATATATAGTAAATTAGAATGCCCTAGACCTTCTTTATTATATTCTTTTATTTTATTAATAGTATATTTATTTTAGGATAAAGTTATAGTTTTTTCTTTTCTATTTATATAAAATCTTATTCCTAGGAAATCCTTAATTTCACCTAGGTCTTGTAATTTTATAAATTTTAATAAGCATTTTTTAATATAATTTATATTATTAATATTGGATCCAATAAATAATATATCATCTACATATATAACTAGTATTATATATAGTTTTTTATTTATAAATATTCCTTCATCAAAAGGATTTATTATAAAATCTAAGCTTATTAAAATATTAGAAAGAAAATTATACCAAAGCCTAGGGCTTTGTTTAAGGCCATATAACGCTTTTTTAAGCTTTGCCACTAATTGATAGTTATTATTATTATTATTATTTATATTATTATTATTATTATTATTTAAAATATAATTAGTATTATATTTTTTATTATAATTATTAATAATATATTCTTCCCATCCTAAGGGAATTTTCATATATATTTCTTTATCAATTTTAGCGTGTACAAAGGCATTTTTAATATCACATTGATTTATTATATAGTTATTAGAAATAGCTATTATTAATAGCATTCTAATAGCTTCTGGCCTAGCTGTATTAGCAAAGGTCTCGTTATAATCAAGATTTTGAATTTGCTTAAAACCTTGAATTACCCAACGTGATTTATATTTATATTTATAATTATTATTATTATTATTATTTTTAGGGTTTTTATTATTATTATTATTATTATTATTAATAATATTATTATTATTAATTTCTTTTATTTTATAAACCCAACGGCCACCTAAAGCTTCCCGGTCTTTAGGCAAATAGGTTATTTCCCAAGTTTCTTGATTTATTAATTCATCAATTTCTTCTTTCATAGAATTATTCCATTTAACACTATTAATATTATTAATAGCATTTTTATAAGAAGAAGGTTCTAAATTATCTTTATTATTTATAATATTATAAATATAATTTATATCTAGATATTCTTTATATTCTTTAAAATCTGCCTATAGCCTAAAAGGGATATCCACAGAGATTTTGGCTTGGGAGGTATTAGGATTATTCATTTTATTTATAGTATTTTTATTAATATTATTATTAATATTATTATTAATATTATTAAGGCTATTTAAAGCGCCTTTATTTAGCTTTAATGGGGTATTAAAATCAAATAAATCGGATTTATCTTGATTTTTTAAATAATTATTAGAATAATTAGCCTCAAAATTATTCTCTAAAATAGTTATATCCCTAGATATAGCTATTTTATGTTTATGAAAATCCCAGATTTTATAGCTATTTTCTAAATAGCCTATAATAATGCCTTTAAAAGCCCTTGTTTCTAATTTATTTTCAGGCTTTTTATTTTTATAATAAATAATACTCCCAAAAACCTTAATATTTTCTAAGTCTGAAATTTCTAAGGTTTTATTTTCTTTTAATTCTATAGGAGCCTTAAAATTAAGGCTAGAATGGGGAGTTCTATTATAAATATAAACAGCTGTTAATAAGGCTTCACCCTATAAATAATAAGGTAAATTTGCTGTAAATAAAATAGTTCTTATTTTATTTAATAAGGTCCTATTTATCCTTTCAACAGCGCTATTTAGCTTAAGAGTATAAATAGGGCTATTATTATAAATAATACCATTATTTAAGTAAAAATCTCTTATAGGGTAAATATATTCTTTAGCATTATCTAAAAATATTTCTTTTATTTTATAACCTTTATTATTATTTTCAACTAAATTTTTATATTCTTTAAATTTAATTAAAGCTTTATGTTTATTTTTAATTAAATAAACTGTTAAAAATCTTGTTGATTTATCTAAAAAGGTTATAAAAAAGGTATAATTATTATAAGTTGGGATTTTTATAGGTCCCCATATATCTGTATATATTTTATCCAGATAATTATATTTATTTTTATTCATTTTCCTATTTATCTTATTAGTTAATTTTCCTTTTAAACAGTACTTACATTGTTTTATTTTAATAATATCATTTTTATTAAAATTATAAGCTTTATTAGACTTTTTAATAAGTTTTAATAAAGCTTTATAATTTAAATGTGCTAATCTTAAGTGCCATAAATATAAATCTAATTTAATAGATTTATTATTATTATTATTAATAACATTTATATAGACAGCATTATTAGGCTTTTTAATTATAACAGGAATATTATATAAGTTATTATTTTTAATTCCTTGAGTAATTATTTTGCCTTTATTATTTATTAAAAATATAGATTTTAAGGTTATAAATGCAAATAGATTAATAAAATAAGATTAAGATATAATATTAATTCCTAATTCTGGAATATAATAACAATTTTTTAATAAATAAGGTTTTTTATTATTTAAAAAATAAATAATTAAATCACCTAATCCTTTAACTTTTAAAGAAGAAGCCTGACCCCATTTAACAATTTTATTTATTATTTTATAATTAATAAGGTTATCCTTATTAATTATAATATGCCTAGTGGCACCTGTATTATAAATAAAATTAGTTATATTATTATAATTTTTATAAAGGTTATAATTTACCTTTTTATTATTTTTAATAAATTTATATAAAATAGGTAAATATTCAGTTAAAGGTCCTATATTATTGTTATTATTTTTCTTATTATTATTAAAAGTTATATTTAATACCTCAATTTCAGAGCAATTATACTCAAATTCATAATCCATATCGATATTATTATCGATATAACAGTCATTATTAATATTTATATCCTTATCAAGGTCCAATTTAGAAATAAGGTTGTAATTTTCTTCAATATCTTTTGGCTTATTATTATTATTATTATTAATAAAATAAGCTTCTTCATTATTATTTTTATTTTGATTTTCTTGATTTTTATTATTCTTATTAGGATTTTTCTAATTTTTAGGGGCCTTATTAAGATGTAAAAAATAACAATCTTTTTCAAAGTGGCTTGGAAGCTTGCAGTATTTGCATTTAACTACTATTTTATTTTTCTTCCAAGGCTTTTTATTATTATAATATTTTTTATTATTATTATTTTTAATAACCTTTTTATTATTATTATTATTATTATTATTATTATTATTATTGTTATTAGTTATATAGTAATTTTCTTCAGGCTCTTTATATCTTTTAGATTCATCTAATAAGCTAGAAATTATAGATTCTAGGTTATAGATATCAGGGTTATTTCTTAAAGCCTGAGAAACACTAATAACATAAGATTTATAAGATTCATTAAGATTGTTTAAAATCCAAGCTATTATTACAATTTCAAGAATAATAATATTCTTAGAAATTAATTCTTTAGTTAATTCTTTAATTTTATTTAAATAAATTTCTATATTAGGAAATTTATCTAAGGAAATATTAAATAATTGCTTTATAATTAAAAAATTAAAAGTAAATCTTAAAGAATTATAAAGATTTCTTAAAGCATCCCAAGCTTCTTTAGCGTTTTTAGTGTGTTTTATTTATAATAAAGGTCCGTTAAAAAGCCTAAGCTTAATATTGGCTAGGGCCTCATTGGATTTATTATTTTCCGAATTTTTAATAGCGGAAAATAATTTTTCCTTTATTAAAAAGGATTCTATCCTTAAGGCCTAAGTTAGATAATTTTCAGAGCCTTTAAGCTTTAGGATATCTTCTTTATCTTTGCCCATTATTATTATATAATATTATATAATAATAATAAATAATAATAGCTTTATAATAATAATATAATATAATATTTTTTTTTTTTTATTTAAAGATTATTATTATTTTTTTTTTTTTATTATATTATTTTTTATAATTTTTTTAATTGAATTCAGTCGAACTCAGACAAACTCGGATTTAGTTAAATTTGGTTAAGGTTGGTTATTATCGGTATAGGGTAGTTGTATTAATATTATATAACTTATAATAATATAAGTTATATAAGCCAGGCTCATAACCTATTGAAGATTGCTTAATAATAAAAGTGGGGCTTGATTACCTAAGCCTATATAAATATTATATAAGCAAGAGGAATTATATTATATAAGCAATAGATATAACCATTATACTTATATAAGCACTTAGGTCTAATATAACTATCCTGTTTTCTATTAGGGGCATTGCTTCTTTATATAGTTTTTTACACCTTAATTACATAAGCTAATATTATATAATCTATATTATTTAAAAGCTCTTTTCTTATGCTTTTAATTAGTTATTTTTTTCTTAATAATATTTTTATTATATAAAAAGTTATAATAGAGTTTCACTACTTGGATTTAAAGTTTAAAACTAGGCCTAATTTATAAAGGATTAAGATTGAAAAATTTTTCAATCTCGATCGTTCGGCCTAATTATTCCTCTGTCGGGCTAATTTATCTATCCAGCGGCTAAACTTTTATCCAATAGTTATAAGCTTTTTTAGTTAGACTTTTATAAGCTTTAACATAATATAGCTTTAAAATATAGCTAAGGTATTTATTAACCTAAAGGGTAATACTTAATATTTAAAGTAGCTATAATAATAATAAAATACTATCTTTTACTTATCTTCTTTATAAATATATAGTTAATAATATATATTTTTTAAGTTAAGCTTTATATATACCTTAATATCTTAAAGCTAATCTATAATTTTATATATTAATAAAATAAGTATATAGTTTTTTTAAATTATTTAGTTAATCTTATAATAATTAATATATAATTATAACTTACTTTCTTTCTTAAGTATAAATAATATTAAAGCACTTATTAAGCTATTTAATCTCTTAATCTAACCTTTTATTAAAGCTATTTAAATATAATTATAAAGAACCTCTAGCTTAGTCTTTATTAAGGAGTAAATAAGTCCTTATAGTAGCTTTATATCTAGCTTTAAGTTTATTAAGTATATTAATCTTTTTAAAAGCGCTAGCTTTATAGCCTTTTTTTTTAAAAATACCTTTATATACTTTTAATACTTAAGTAATAGCTTCTTTATTAATTAATTATTATAAGTCTTTAACTTATTCTAGTCTAGGCTTAAGTTAAGGTACTTTTTTATTATATTAATAATAATTATCTTAATCCTTACTTCTTTATATTACCTTTTAACCTACTTTTATAATATTACTAACTTAAGGGTCTCTTTTATTAACTTAAAGTATTATTTCTTTTTTTTTTAAGTTATAATCAAGTTTATTATCTTAAACTATAAGCTGCTTAAAATAGTATTATTTATTATCTTTATAATTATAAAAAAAATTAAAAACCTTTTAATTACTCTTTAGTTATTAACTAGCTTTATAATAATTAATACCTTTCTTAAGATCTATATATTTAAGCTTAAGAACTCTTTAATTACTTTATTACTATAAGGCAGGATTTTTATCCCCTTTAATAATAACTTTTTATTTAATATATTTAAGTTATTCTTAAAGTTTAATATAGTCTTTACTCTTTTTTAACTATAACCTAGCTATAACTTTATAAATCTTATTATTAATATTCCTTTTTTTATAACCTTTATTACTAATTTAATATTTTTATTTTCTATAGTATTAAGGTCTTTATTTTAAGCTTTCTTAATTATTAATACTATATTAACTTTTATAAATATATAGACTAGGTTACTATACCTTTTTATAGTATATAAATTACTTTTATACCTTATATAATCTTTTACTTTATAATAATATTATAAATAGACTCTTTTATATTTTTAATACTTTAATAATATAAATTATACTTTTTTTTTTATTTTTAAAAATATTAAAAAGTTATTATTAACTTTTTATTAAGTCTTTTCTTTTATATCTTTAACTTATAGTAATTAATAATTTAAAGTAGTTATTTATATTTTATTATTGCTTTTTTTACTATAAACTAGCTTTAAGCCTGTATTATTACTTACTATTACCTTAGCTCTTATACCTATACTATAAAGCTTTTACTATATAGTAAATAGTTTAATATTAATTAAGTTCTTTTTAATTTAAAAGTTATATTTATTAATTACTTAAAAAATCTTAAATATATCTAGTATTTTTTTTAAAAATCTTATTAATAAAGGTTTTAAAATATAAAAAAAATCTTAAGAAGGTTTTATAATCTTATTAATAAAGAGTATTTAGCTTTATTATTACTTTTAAAGTATAAGTGCCTTTTTTTATAATATTATCTTTATATTACTTAAAGTATTAATTATATATAATTTAATTAAATACCTTTTTATACTTTTAATTAAAATAAAAAGTTTATTATAGCTTTATATTATCTTTTAAGCAGCTATTTATATATTAAACTCTATAAACTTTATTATTAAACCTATCTTTATTAAGCTAAAAATACCCTTTAAAATCTATAATATATATCTAGAGTTTTATTTATAACTTTTTTTTAAACTTTAAGTTAAGTAGCTAGAGTTTAGTTTATATTAAGCTATAAGTTTACTTTTTTTTAAATTCTTTTTAAATTATAAAGATAAATTTAAGGTTTAAAGCTTCTTTACTTTAATTAAATATAAAATACTTAATTATCTTATACTTTTTTTATTAATTTACTACTTTTAAAGTAAAAGCTTATAGCTTTAAAAAAAATAAATTATTATACTCTTTTATTTTTATAAATTAAAGTTCTTTAACTATAATATCTTTATCTTAAAGAGTAATACTCTTAAGTTCTAGCTATATACTTACTAGCTTTTTATTAATAATTTATATAGATAATATACTTAAGTTTCTTACTATCTTGCCTTTAATAATCCCCTTGCCTTTATAAAGGTAAAGAGATTAACTTATTAAAGATAAAGGTTATAAAAGAGAGTAAAAAGGTATAAAATATAATAAGTAGTATATAGTTATTAACCTTTTATAAAATAGTTATAAAGCTATTGCTAAATATAAAGGTAGTATAGTAATTATATTAATCTTTAACCTCTTTCTAGCTTTTTACTTAATTAATTAGCCTTTTATAAATATATTTCTTTTTCTAGCTTAAGACTAAGGGTTTAAGGCTAGGGTTTCTCCTTACTAGGGCATAGGACTTACACTGCTATCTCGCTGTGGTCTTGATTGTCCCCTGATATTAATATAATTCTAATTATTATAAATTAATTTATAAAGTATTTACTATACTTTTTTATTAATAGCACTATTACTATAGTAAACCTTATAATATTATTTTATAGCTAAATAAAAATAGTTTTTAGCTTTATATAAAGAATTATAAATAATTAAGGCTTAATATTTATAAATAAATTCTAGTTAAAGCTTTACTATATATTAAAAATAATATAAAGGTTATTTATAGCATTTTACCTTTAAATTAATAAGCAAATAGAATAAATAAACCAAGTTATTAAGCATTACTTTTACTACTTTATTAATAAAGAATAAGCAGTATAGCCTTACTTACTAACATTAGCTTAATACTGCTTAAATATAGTATAAAATACTATTATTAAAATATCTCCCTTTATAGCCTTTATAAATATAAACCTTAACTTTTATATTTAAGACCTTAATAATAAGGCTGCTATTTATAAAAAAGAGGCACTAAATATAAGATAATATATTAAAAAGCTAAAAAAAATATATAAATAATTAAAGATTTAATAATAAATTATAATTAAAAAGCAGGTGTTTTATTATAATAAAAGGTATAAACCCTTAGAGTTAAATATAAAAGACTTTATTATATTATTAACTAAAAACCTTAAAATTAAAAAAAAAAAGAAAAAACTTATACTTAAATATATAAAGCCTTTTTGTATTATTACTTAATTTAATAAATAAGCCTATAAATTTATATTACTTAAAAAATATTTAAGTATTTATAATATCTTTTATATTAACCTCTTTAAGCTATAAAGACTTAAAGAGGGAAGCTTAGCTAAACCCTTAATAATACTTAACTTAAATAACCTTAAAGGATAATAAAAAATAAAAAAGGTTAAGGATAATAAGAAAATAAAAAAAGAAGTTTATTATTTTATTAAATAAGCTAGGTAGCCTATAGAATATAACTAGTAGGTTTATAAAGATAATATAAATGCCTTAACCCTAGCTAAAAGATTCTATATAAGCTAAGTTAAAAAAAAATAAAAAGGGAAGTATAATATTAATAATACTTAAAAAAATCTAGCTATATTAATAATAATAAAGTAATTAATAATAAAGGTCTATATATAAAGCTTTAGCTATAAAAAGAAAAATACTTAAAAAGCTTAAATAAATCTATAATAACCTTAACTTAATAACTAAGGCATTAAATAAATACCTTTAAGTTTAATAATAAATTAAATAGCTAGGTATAGTCTATAAGGTTTACTACCTTTATTATTAAAATGCCTTTAACTACCTTAAATATACTATAAAGAGCAACCTATTAAAGAATATAACTTAAGTTTTTAAAAAAAAGATAATAAAATTAATAATACTTTATTTATATAGCAAGATCTTACTTTAAAGTAATTACTACTTAAGCCTTTAATACTATAAAAGCTTAATAATAATAATATTAATTAAGTAAAACCTTAAGGCTTGGCTTATTTATAGAAAAAGGGATATATAGTAAAAGATAAAGGTATTTTTATAATATAAAAGCTTTTTATTATAAAATAAAATAAAGATAAATACTTTAATTTATAATTAAACTCTTTTTTAAACTTAAAAAGCTATATTTAAATTAATATATTTAATTAAGGTAATTAAAAATAATATAAAGATTATATACTATTACTATAAGACTTTATTATATTTTATAAAAATAAGCTATATAAATATTATCCTTTACTTTAAAAGGTTAAAAACTATTGCCTAGCTCTTTATACTAGTCCTTAAGTAAGTTAAGCTACTAATTAAGCTAGGAAGCAGCTTACTATAATAAAGCAAGAGGATTAGCTAATAATTAAAAAGGGTTTTTTATAAAAAAAAGAGGTAAAACTATAAATAAAGCATAATTATTATTAAATACTATATAAGTCTTGTATTATATAGCAATAATATTAAACTATAGGCAATAGTTTTAGGTAATAAATATAAAGAAACCTTAGCAAGATATTAATATATTTAAATTTATAGTATTTATATAGTAAAGGCAGTAAGTATATTATTAATAATAAGCAAGATAGTTTATAATATAGCTATAATACTATACTAAAGTTTGCTAGTATATTTTTTTAAGTATTAAGAGGGTAATAAGACTTTTTTATATTTAAAGCACTATAAAAAAAGATATAAAAAACTAAAAGACTATAAAAAAAAATAAAAAAGCTTCCCTTCTCTTTATATTATAAAAATACTATAAAATAAATAAATATAAAGACCTAGTTAACTATTTATAATAAATAAAGGCGCTTTATATAAGGCCTATACTAATTAATATAATAACCTATATTAATAAAGTATTATAAATAAAGAAATTATTAATATTTAAAGGAAAGGCCTTTAAAAAAGGCCTTATAACTAGATTAATACTATATCCTTTATATATAATAATTAAGATAATTACTATAAAAAAAGGGAATAATATAATAATACTACTGCTTGTAGTAGCTTACTACCTTTTTATAAAAGAAGTTTAACTTAGTAAATTATTAAGCTATATTTAGCCTTAATTTACTAACCAGTCTTTATTAATTAGCCTTCTTTACTATAGCTAGGCTTAATTAATTAGCCTAATTAATAATAAGGCTTAATCTCTTCTTTATAGCTTTAACCCCTTTTTAACTATAAAGCCTTTAAGGAGTATAAAAAGAAGATAGCTCTTTAAGCTTTAGTTTAATAATATAACCTATTATTACTGCCTCCTACCTAACTCTTCTATTATATTATATTATATTTACTTAATTATAGCTATACTTAATAGCCTTTTCTTACTTAATAAAGATAAGGAGATAAGGCCTTAAGACCTTAATAATATCTTTATTAAACTCTTTAACTTTATAAAAGTATTTAACTTTAAAAAATTAAGTATCTTGCCTCTTTATTAATTAAGTAACTATATAATTAACTTATTTTTAAATATAGAACTACCCTATAGGTCTATTTACTCTTTATCTTTTAAAGAGCTAGAGGAACTTTAAGAATACCTTAAGGAAAATATTAAAAAAAGAAAAATCTAATTATTATAAAGTTTTATTAATATATTAATCTTTTTTATATTAAAAAAAGATAAAACTCTTTACCTTTATATTAATTATTAAAGCTTTAATAAAGTAATAAAAAAAAATTACTACCTTTTTTTTTTAATTTTTAAAATACTAGACTATATTTTAAGCATGAATTATTTTATAAAGATTAATATTAAGGATATTTATTATTATATTTAAATTAAAGAAAGAGATAAATAAAAAATAGTATTTTAAATATAGTATAAATATTATAAATACTTTATAATGCTTTTTAAATTTATTAATACCTTTATTATATTTTAATATTATATTTATAAAGTACTATATAAGCTACTAAATACTATTTATATAGTATACTTAAATAATATTTTTATTTTTTTAAAGATTTATAATAAATATATTAATTATATTAAGCAAGTCTTTAAATAATTATAAAAAGTAAAGCTATATATAAAACCCTTAAAATATATATTTTATTAAAATTAAGTTAAGTTCTTTAAGTTTATCTTATTAAATAAAAGCATCTTAATAAACCTTTAATAAATAAAGACTATTATAACCTAAGAGCCTTTTTAAAGCTATAAAGAGATATAAGTCTTTTTTAAGTTTTATAACTTTTATTAATACTTTATTAAGGGTTACTTAAAGATAACAGCCCTTTTTATAGCCTTACTTAAAGGTAATAAAAATAAAAAAAAGCCTAGGTTTCTTTAGCTAGATCTTAAGGTAATAAAGGCATTTTATTAACTTAAGGATGCCTTTTAAATAATACCTTTTTTATAATATTTTAACCTATAGCTATAAGTTTAAATAAAGATTAATACTTTTAGATTTATAATAATTAGTATACTTTCTTAACTTAATAAAAAAGGAAGGTATTATTTAATAACCTTTTAGTTAAGGAAGTTTAATAAAGCTAAATTTAATTATAAAATACTAGACTAAGAGATATTTATAATTATTAAGTTATTTAAATATTAATAATATTATATTAAAGAGGTAAGGAACTTTATAAAGGTCTTATTAAACTATAAAAACCTATAAATATTTATATATTAGCTAAAGTTATTAAAAAGGTAGGTAAAATAATATATATACCTTGCCTTTTTTAACTTTATTATTAAATATAAGCTAGGGAAGAATAACTTTATTAATACTTTATTAAAGAGACTAGATTATAAAACCTTAATGCTAGGGAATAAAGAGCTATTACTTAACCTTAAAAAAAAGCTTGCTTTAATATAAAGTATTATAATAATATTAATATATTATAAAGGATATAATAAAAAATTAAAAATAATTAAAAAGGCTTATATTTCTAGCTAGTTTAAGTATAATAAGATATTTTTATAAGGCAAGATACCTAAGGCTTATAATTAATATAACAAAATGTCTTTAATAAGTAAGATGCCTTAAATTAAAGGGTTAAAGAGTACAACCCCTTTAATTCTTAAATAATTAGCTAATTAAGCTAAAAGGATACCTTATTATAAAAAGCTCTTTCTTAAGGAATTAATTAAAATAACACTTTATAAAAAAGTAGTATATAAAGAAAAAGCTTTTTAATTATTATTATCTTTTATTAAGGATTTTTAAATAAAAGACTTAAAGATATAATACTAAATTATTAAAAAAGTAGTAATAAAGTTATACTAAAGGAATAATACTTAGTTAATAAATATAAAAGGTATTTTATAGTATTATAACTATATTTTTATATTAAAAAAGAATATAAAGGATAAAATAATTAATCTTTATTATAATAATCCCTTAGCTAGGCATTTTAGTATAATATAAACCCTTAATCTTATTTAAAAGAAGTTTTTTTAGCTATTTATAAATAAAAATATAAAAGAGTATATATAAGTCTATAGGCTTTATTAAAGAAGTATACTTAAAAAGTATAAGCTATATAGCAAGCTTAAATCCTTACTACTTCCTTTATAACCTTAAAAAAAGGTCTTAATAAACTTTATTATAGGCCTGCCCTTTACTTTCTTTAAGACTAAAGAAGTTAATATAATTTTAATTATTATAGATTAATTTATAAAGTATTTACTATACTTTCTTATTAATAATACTATTACTATAGCAGACTTTATAATATTATTCTATAGCTAAATAAAAATAGTCTTTAGCTTTATATAAAGAATTATAAATAATTAAGGCTTAGTATTTATAAATTTAATTTTAGTTAAAGCTTTACTATATATTAAAAATAATATAAAGGCTATTTATAGTATTTTACCTTTAAATTAATAAGTAAATAGAATAAATAAACCAAGTTATTAAGTACTACCTTTACTACTTTATTAATAAAGAATAAGCAGTATAGCCTTACTTACTAACATTAGCTTAATAATACTTAAATATAATATAAAATATTATTATTAAAATATCTCTTTTTATAGCCTTTATAAATATAAACCTTAACTTTTATATTTAAGACCTTAGTAATAAAAATACTATTTATAAAAAAAAAGTATTAAATATAAAATAATATATTAAAAAGCTAAAAAAAATATATAAGTAACTAAAGATTTAATAATAAATTATAGTTAAAAAGTAGGTATTTTATTATAATAAAAAGTATAAACCCTTTAAGCTAAATATAAAAGACTTTATTATATTATTAATTAAGAACCTTAAAGTTAAAAAAAGAAAGAAAAAACTTATACTTAAATATATAAAGCCTTTTTATATTATTACTTAATTTAATAAATAAGCCTATAGACTTATACTACTTAAAAAATATTTAAGTATTTATAATATCTTTTATATTAGCCTCTTTAAGCTATAAAGACTTAAAAAAAAAAGCCTAGCTAAACCCTTAATAATACTTAACTTAAATAACCTTAAAGGATAGTAAGAAGTAAAAGAGGTTAAAGATAGTAAAAAGATAAAAAGAAAAGTTTATTATTTTATTAAATAAGCTAGTGTAATAATACTGCCGCCTGCAGCAGCTTACTGCCCTCCTGCAGGGGAAGTTTAGCTTAGTGAATCATTAGGCCATGTTCAGCCTTGATTTACTAACCAGTCCCTACCAGTCAGCCTCCTTTACTATAGCTAGGCCTGATTAATTAGCCTGACTAGCAGTAAGGCTTAATCTCTTCCCTATAGCTTCAGCCCCTTTTTAGCTATAAAGCCCTTAAGGAGTGCAAAAAGAAGATAGCTCCCCAAGCTTTAATCTAGTAATATAACCTATTATTACTGCCTCTTACCTAACTCTTTTATTTTATTATAGCTAGGTAGCCTATAGAATATAATTAATAAGTTTATAAAGATAATATAAATACTCCTGCCCTAGCTAAAAGATTTTATATAAATTAAGTTAAAAAAAAGTAAAAAAGGAAGCGCAATACTAGCAATACTTAAAGGAATCTAGCTATATTAATAATAATAAAGTAATTAATAATAAAGGCCTATATATAAAGCTTTAACTATAAAAGGGAAAAATACTTAAAAAACTTAAATAAATCTATAATAACCTTAACTTAATAACTAAGGCATTAAATAAGCACCCTTAAGTCTAGTAATAAATTAAATAGCTAGATATAGTCTATAGGGTTTACTACCTTTATTATTAAGATGCCTTTAACTACTTTAAATATATTATAAAAAGCAACTTATTAAAGAATATAACTTAAGTCTTTAAAAAAAAGGTAATAAAGTTAATAAAATTTAGTCTATATAATAAAATCTTATTTAAAAGTAATTATTACTTAAGTCTTTAATAATATAAAAGCTTAATAATAATAATATTAATTAAGTAAAACCTTAAAGCTTGGCTTATATATAAAAAAAGGAATATATAGTATAAGATAAGGGTATTCTTATAAAGCAAGGGCTTATTATTATAAAATAAAATAAAGATAAATACTTTAACTTTTAATTAAACTCTTTTTTAAACTTAAAAAGCTATACTTAAACTAATATATTTAATTAAAGTAATTAAAAGCAATATAAAGATTATATACTACTACTATAAAACTTTATTATATTATATAAAAATAAGCTATATATATAGTATCCCTTGCTTTAAGAGGTTAAGAACTATTACCTAGCTTATTATATTAATTATTAAAGAGGTTAAGCTATTACTTAAGTTAAAAAGCAGCTTACTATAATAATATAAAAGGATTAATTAATAATTAACTAAAGTCTTTTAAAGAAAAAAAAATAAAAAGATTATAAATAAGGTATAATTATTATTTTACTTAATATAAGCTTTATACTATATAAAAGTAATATTAAACTAAAGGCAGTAAATTTATATAATAATTATAAAGAATCCTTAAAGAGATATTAATATATTTATATTAATAATATTTATATAATAAAGATAATAAGTATATTATTAATAATAAGTAAAATAGCTTATAGTATAGCTATAATGCTTTATTAAGATTTATTAATATATTTAAGGCATTAAGTAGGTTATAAGATTTTTTTATACTTAAGGTATTATTAAAAAAGATAAAAAACTTAAAAAACTATAAAAAAAGCCCTTCTCTCTTTATATTATTAAAAATACTATAAAATAAATAAATATAAAGACTTAGTTAACTAAATATAATAAATAAAGGTGCTTTATATAAGGCTTGTATTAATTAATATAATAACCTATATAAATAAAGTATTATAAATAAAGAAATTATTAATACTTAAAGAAAAGGCCTTTAAAAAAGCCTTTATAATTAAATTAATACTATATCCCTTTTATATAATAATTAAGATAATTATTATAAAGAGAGGGAATAATATAATAATATTACTGCTTATAGTTATTTACTGCCTTTATATAGGGGAAGTTTAGCTTAGTGGATTATTAAGCTATATTTAGCCTTAATTTACTAACTAGTCTTTATTAATTAGCCTCCTTTACTATAGCTAGCTTTAATTAATCAGCCTGACTAATAGTAAGGCTTAATCTTTTCTCTATAGCTTTAGCCCCTTTTTAATTATAAAGCCTTTAAAGAGTATAAAAAAAAGATAGCTCTTTAAGCTTTAGTCTAGTAATATAACCTATTATTACTGCCTCCTACCTAACTCTTTTATTTTATTACACTAGTCTCCTTATTTTATTTATATTAATTATTTTATATCTACCTTAAGATAAGGAAACTTAATTATATCCCCTATCTTATATTTAATTAAAGAACCACTAGGCTAATAAATAGTTTATATATAAATAAAAAGCAATATTATTTATTTTTTTATAATAAGTATTAATATATATAAAACATACTGCTAAATATTAAAGCAAGTATTAATATTAATTACTAATTCTTATCTTAATAATATCCTTAATTAACTTATATTAAATTAAGCAATAAATATACTATATATTATTATATAAATATATTAAGTCTTTTTATAAACTATTTTATTTAATTTTTAATATAAAAACTAATAAGTTAAGCTATTTTATAAATAAATTTTAAAATATTTTTAATATTAAGGGGTTTTTAATATTAAAATATTATTATTGCAATATTATATTAAGCCTTAATTTATTTAAAAATTAAAAAGTATATTTTTACTTAAAAAATAATTATATAATACTAAAAAAAAATATCTAGTATTTTTATATCCTAGTAGCTTATTTAATATTAATATTAAAGTTAAACTTTATATTTAAGTATACCTTATTCTTTTTATTACTAAATATATTAATAAAGCTATTATAATATTTCTCTTAAGATTAATAAGTATTATTTCTTAAGTATTTCCTATTTTTTATATAATTACCTTACTTATTTAAAAACTTTAATACTTAACTAATCTAATAGTATAAGTATTTAAAATAAATTTAAACTATATTAATACTTAAATAATACACCCTTTTAGCAGATTTAATAAATGCGCTTAAACTAGCTATATTAAAGGAGAATAATCTTATAATTTTAATAATAGCTATATTAAGAAATTTATATATTATATTAAGAAAACTATAATTTTAAATAAAAACTATAGTATTCTTAATAGCCTTTATTAATTTATATCTAGATTATATATAGTAAAATAAAGTATTAATGCAATAATAATAATAATAGATATTAATAAAACTAAATAGTTACTATAGTAAAACTATAAAATAATTTTATATATATTATTATTATAAATTATATAAGGTTTAATTTAATAATAATAATTTTTTTATTTTAAAATCTAATCTAATATATAAGTATACTTTATATAAAATTATTTTTAAAATATATAATTATTTTATATAGTTTAAAAAAATTTTATATTATAAAAATCATTATTAAATAATATATATTTTTTAATAAAATAATACTTATATAATAAAAACTATTACTATAGTATAGTAATAGTTATTAATAAATTATTATTATTTTAACTACTATAGTAACTATATAAGCATTTTTTTATAATAATTTTAAAAACAATTTATAAATAATAGTTAATATTATAATACTATAATCACTATAATAAGTATTTATTACTATTTTATTTTTATAATAATAATTAAGTAAAAAAGGCTTATAATATAATAACCACTGCACAGCACTATAGCTAAGATAGCCTTAATAGCTTACTAACTTTTAATAATGCCTTAAGTGCATTTTATTTTAAAATCATCACAAGGTCTAAAAATGACCACCAGACCCCTTACCAGAAACCCCCCTGGCGCCCGAAGGTACTTGTTAAGTAAGGTACAGTACAGGTGGTGCTACTACTAAATTAATATATGAATATATTGCGTTAGAGCTTCCATGGATGCCATCGTTCGCATTCAGATGGCATTGCTCTCTTTTTATCTTTGAAGATGCTCGGCATTCTTTTTTTTTTTTTTTTCATTATTTTGCATTGATGCAATCCGATCCAGTACCGTATAGATATGCATGCATGTGTACCTTTTTTTTTGGGGGCTTTATCTTGACAAAATCGCCAGATCGCCAGATTATGCTCCCTTTTTACGCTCGCTCTTGACAAACATCAGCACTAAAAAAAAAACAGGCAGAAAGAGAGAGAAAGGGAAAGAGAGAAAGAAAGAAAGAAAGAGAGAGAGAGAGAGAGAGAGAGAGAAGAAGGGGGAAAATGAAGAAGAAGAAAAACCTGTGGTTATATATCAGCATCGTCCCATCAGCCCTTGTGAACCCCCTCCCAGCTCTCCATGGCAGGCCTCAGTCCCCATCTCACCAACACGGGCCTTTGCCCGCCCAGCCAATTCTCCATCTCTTCGAGGCCGTGGTGCAACGCCCAAATCAACATTCCCAAATCATCCATGTCCTCCGGCAGCGCCTCCCGAGTGTCCTGGACCCACGACCGCATCGTCACTTCGAGCCTGGGGCCTCGCGTCCACATTGCCTCCCATTCCACCGCCGTCTTGGCCTCCCAGAGGGCCGCCTGCGCCGTGAACTTGAGCTGCAGCGTGCGCGACTTGGCCCGATCCCAGCCCTGCTTCAGGAAGGCGTACGTCCCCGAAAGGATCTCGGCGGTGAGGACTGTGCGGCGCATGCTTTCGTAGTACGTCCAGGAGACCCAGCCGTCGACCTTGTTGGCGAAGGACCGAAGCCGCGGGTACAAGGCGGCGAGCAGCGACTGCACGATGGCTTCGTCCCGTTCCGCGCGCATCCGCTCGCCGACGTCGTCTCGTGAGAAGAATCTGATGCATTGGTAGACCACGAGAGCCTGCAGGGCCGGGAGCAGGTCGAGCCCTCTGGCGGCGGCAGCATCGGATCCGGATGCGACGGCGTGCCGGATGGAGCTGACGAGGCGCGCGACTCGCTTGGCGATCTCGCCTCGCACGAGCGACGCGTTGGCCGTATTCCTCATGCAGTGCAGCGCGCTTGCGGCGAGAGCTTCCTGTAGCACCTCTGACGAGGCCACCTGCGTGTGATGGACGAAACAGTTGTGTCCCGTCATGGCAAGCGTCTGCGGCTGCGCGGCAAGACGACCGGCTGCGTACTCCGTCCTCGACTGAAAGACGGGGCCGGCAGTCGGAGGCATGCTCGATATGTCAAAGTACGCAAACTCGGGAGACGAGCAGCCGGCCGCGGTCTGAGACTGCCGACCCAGGACAGGGGACTGGACCAGCCCGGAACTCGGGCCCAATGACAAGACGCCCTGATGCTGGTTTTGGGAAATGTACTGGTCTAATTGGGACAGCAATCCAGGCACCAGCGGTGGGGACACGGTCGATGAAGGGCCCGGCGACAGATGGGCCGACACAACATTCACGCTGCCGTCACCACCACCACCGCTGTTGCTGTTGCTGTTGCTGTTGCTGTTGCTGTTGTTGCTGTTGCTGTTGTTGCTGCTGCTGCTCTCGCTCATTGGCCAGATTCCACTCAAGTCTTGCGTAATACCAGCTTGTGCGCCCGCAGGAGACGAGTTCAGACCAAAGCACAGCTCCGTATTCTCGAACGCCATCCAGGGGTAGACGCAATTCTTCCTCGACTTGCTGCACCGGCCGCAGGAGGGCAAGTCGAGGTCGCACCGCCGCTTGCCGGCCACACAGGCGGTGCATGATTTTCTACGTGACGATATCATGGCGAGCGGGTTTCTCCGGAATCCCTTGATGGGCTTGCGGAAACTTTTTTTTTTTTTTCCAAGTGAGAAGAGCGGAAGAGCATTTTCGTCGACAAAGGGCGAGAGAGAGGCTGTCGAGATTCCCCGGGTGCGGTCAAGTTGCGGCGACCCACAAAAATGCGGAATTCCGCCTTCAGGCTCCCGCGTCTTCACGGAGCTTTGGTGAAGAAGCCACGGAGGTGCGTGAAGGATGGCGCATGCGCGGAGGGGAAACCGGGTTTCTCGGCCTGTTGCAAGTCGCACGCAATCAGTTTTTGCCCATTGAAGGGGAAGAGGGATATGTATATAAAAAAAAGGCCCCTGGAAGAAAAAAGGTCAACGGGTGTGAGTTGGACGGCTCGAATCAGGTTGTTGTCTTCATTGCCGTCGAGATATATATATACATACATGCATCATCTTCCAAGTGCCACCTGCACCGGTATTGCCCACTTTGACCATCTGCTAGAACAAAATAAAAAATAAAAAATAAAAAAAAAATGCCAGCCATCAACAACAAAGACTGTGCCATCCCCTATCGGGTCATCTCCATCACCGAGAAGACGCACAGGGCCTCTTACCCGGCCATTTCGCCCTCCCGCCCCGCCCTCTCCCAGGCCGGCCGGACCGTTCTCGTCACCGGAGGCAGCGGGGGCATCGGCTACAGAATCGCCCTCGCCTTTGCCGCCGCCGGAGCCGACAGGGTGGTCATCGTCGGCAGAGACGAGGAGAAGCAAAAGGCATCGGCCTCGAGCCTCGCCCAGGAGGCAGGCCCTGAATCGCGGACCAGGTTTGAGGGGAGAGCGGCCCCGCCAGCAAGCCCGGAGAGCATCGACAGCCTGTGGGATAGCCTCGAGGCCGAGGGCGTCCACGTCGACGTCCTCGTGCTGAATGCCGCCGTGACGAGCTCCGTAACGCCAGACACGTTGTGGACTGTGGGATGGGGGTCCATCTGGGAAGAGTTTGTTGTCCACGTTCGTTCGGTCAACCACTACAGCGAACGATTCTGGAACCAAAGCGGTGATGCAAAGGTACATAGTCCAAAAAAAAAAAAAAAAAAAAAAAAAAAAAAAAAAAAAACTACTTCGTTTGTGCATGGTGATTCGGCATCCTGGCAGGAATGGCCCGCTGACGATATAGTACCGCCGCAGAAATACCTCGTCAACGTGTCTACCTCAGCCATCCACGACTGGCCTGCTGGGGAGCTTACCAAATCCTACGGAATGACCAAGAACTCGGGGGCGCTCATGGTCCAACAACTGGCACGGGACACGCCAGTCTGCAAGATGCAGATTGTCAGCTACCATCCGGGCGCCATATTGAGCGCCGGTGCGAAGAGAGCTGGCCTGAACGAACGCTCTCTGAACTGGGACGATGGTGAGCATAATAAAAGCAACCCCCCTTTTCTCCCGACCTAGGTCCATAGAAATCCATCATCCATCTAACCCACCCATCCTTTGCTCTTCAGCCAGCCTCCCCGCCGATGTCGCCGTCTGGGCAGCTTCAGACGAGGCAGCCTTTTTGCATGGCCGATTCATCTGGTCGGCGTGGGACGTCGAAGAGCTGCAGAACGGGCCGCTCAGAGAGCGCATCGACAAGGACGAGCAGTTTCTGCGAATCGGCGTCCACGGCATATAACGAACGGCACCTCTGTTTTGATGTTGATGCAGACAGTTGAAACGGGGGTTTTTGGTGCCGCCAGGTCATCTACTCCTCACATGTACATACCTTAGTAGTGTAGTCCGTACTGAGCAATCAGAGAGGCCCTTTTTCCCGCGTCACACAACGGCTGCCTGGCTGCCTTGGTCCAGCAGCCAAGTGCACAAGAGGCATATAATTAATTAACTGTACATGGCTTACATACCAGGAGGAGGGAAGCATGTGTATGTAATCACGGCCCACCTCCTCTCTTCTATATGCGAGTAATATGTAAAATAAAGCACCTCATCGGAAAGAGCCTAACGCACTCACTCTCGCTATTACTACTACTATTAGCAGAGGCAATAATAAAAGCAAATTTCTTTTGTTTTAAAGAAAGAATTCCAAAATTATTCATACTCACAGCTCTCCCATATATAAATAAATAAAAAAAATCCCGTAGCGACGAGCCGGTTCGGACCCTCGCGACGATCCACCCAAGAGCCCGTAAAACCGGATTAGAGTTGCGATTTTAGGGCCTCGCGCGGCGCTCGGCATCCGACTTCCGTTTGAGCCCGCCGACAACCCCCGTTAGGCGCAACACCATCAAAAATTATCCGCAGCTCTTCTTTGCCCAACTACTATCGTTGTGTAGAACAGCAACCTCTTTTTTTTTTTTTTTTTTTTGGAAAACCCCTCGGGAGTCTTTTTTTTTTCCAGCGATTCTTCCAGATGCATTTGTCATTCCCGGATGAAATCATTTTCTCTCTCTCTCTCTCTCTCTGTCTCTTCTTTACGAGTTCCCAACTCCGGCAGCATAAAACTTCCATTTCTAAGCCAAACAAAGCCCCCTCCCCCCCCCCCGGGAAAACCCTTCGTGGCCCCCATTATTTCAAAAATTGGAGCCCTCATAAGTAAAAAATACTCGAGCCTTTGCCGGATTGTCCGGTGAGAGGCAAAGTCCACAATACCGACATCCAAGTTCCTGGGGGTCCCCGCTGCCAGCCAATCAGAGCCGCTAGCTCGACAATCGCGGAAGCTTTGGCGTCGATGTCGTGATCGCTCCTAACTGCAACGCCAGACGGCTCGAGGAGCTTCCAAGGCTCGTGCTTTTTCTATGTATTTTGGGCTCGCTTTTGCTCCCTCTGAGCGATGTTCCGAGGAACTGGGGCTGGCAGATTGGACCGGGGGGGGGGGGGGGGGTGGCCTGTGTTTTGCAATCATTGGTTTTTTTTTTTTTTTTTTTTTTTTTTGGCAGGAGAATTAGTCAGGGAGGGAGAAGAGAAAAGGCCACAAAATCCCCCGGAATCTCTTCTTTCATATACAGAGAGCCTGTCCCCTCCCCTCTCTCATATTCTCAGAAATAAATCAAAGATTTTCAGCTCTCTTTCTCTGGCAAGCCTCCGATAGTACCTCAACTGAGCATCCTTGTCTGAATCGTGAGACGCTTTCCTCATCAAGAAACCAAGTCCCAAAAGGAGAAACAGCCTCTTGGATATTGAATAAACATCGCAACTCGCGAGTACATTCTCCTCTTCCAGGCAAAACACAAAACAAAAAAAACCCCCGATTGCCTCCCTCTGTTGCCCAATCAAAAGGGCCACTTCACCCTCTCGCTCAAGACACACTCTCTCTTGCCATCATGTCCGTCGTCATGGAGCAGTCGGCAGCTCAGTCGTCATATGCCCACGGTAAAATTGATCCCAACGACATCGAATCCGGTTATGCCTCCGGCCAATCCGACTACTCTCCGTCACCGCGAGCTGAGAAGCCTGACATCTCCCTCAGCAAGTCCCACATTGACTATCTGAATGAGCAGATGGAGTCGATGCACCCCATGGACATCCTTCGGTTCTGCAAGATCATGTTCCCCAACCTCTACCAGTCGACGGCGTTCGGCCTGACGGGCCTCGCCACCATGGACATGCTGTCCAAGATCCAGAAGGAGAACCCAGAGTCGCGGACCGTCGACCTCATCTTCCTCGACACTCTATACCACTTCAAGGAGACGTATGAGCTGGTCGACCGAGTCAGGGAAAGATATCCCAACGTCCCCATCCACATCTTCAGGCCGGACGGCATGGAGTCCGCCAAGCAGCTGGAAGAGACGTACGGGGAGGAGTTTTACCACGCTGCCGGAGACATGTATGACTGGATCGTCAAGGTCGAGCCTCTGCAGCGAGCGTACGACGAGCTCAAGGTTGCCGCCGTGCTCAACGGCCGTCGACGCTCCCAGGGCGCCGCTCGTGGCTCCATCCCCATCATCGAACTCGACGAGGAGAGAGGCATCATCAAGATCAACCCCATGGCCGCCTGGACCTTTGCCCAGGTCAACGAGTATATCAAGGAGAACAACGTCCCCTACAACGCCCTGCTCGACCGAGGCTACAAGTCGGTTGGCGACTGGCACTCGACCAGCCCCGTGGGCGAGGGAGAGGATGAGCGCGCCGGCCGATGGAAGGGCCAGAGCAAAACCGAGTGCGGCATCCACAACAAGAAATCCAAGTATTCCGAGTTTGTCGCTCAGATGGAGAGCAACCAGGTGGCCCCCGTGTCATGAGCTTACGCGTGCCTCCTCGCATATTTCGAGGCACGCTCTCCGCGATCAAGGGTATATATATATATATAATTTTTTATTGTTCATGACATGACGACCTTGGGTGGCATTGGCGATGGGAGTCTTTGAAGGGAGTTTGCATCGAGGGACCAGCATTTGATGGGTGATGGGGGATTTCACCCCATAGACGACATCATGGGCGGCGTTTCGGCTTGATGTTCTTTGCTTTGCTTTGCTTTTCTTTTCTTTTTTTTTTCCTTTTCTCTTTCTTTTTTCTTTTTCTTTTCTTTTCTTTTTCTTCTTTTTTTTCTTTTTTCTTGCCTTTATTCTTCTTTTCCCAAGATTTCACCGACTGAGCAGATCCCCGACAAAAAAAAAAGGCGGCAAAATCGCAATTGTCCCATGGCTATTAGAGAAGATTGGTAGCGGGAGCAAATTAAAAATAAATAAATAAATAAACAAATAAAAGGCATTTTCCTTGACAAGCTTTGGCGACTCTGTAGTTGCGAAATCTGATGAGAAACCATTTGTCAAAGTTTGTATACAGCATGGCCTCGAGTTTTCCGGAACCATTTTTTGTGGTTTGTTTCGAGCCACACAATCCCCCCTAACCCTCCCCCGCGCGCGAGTATCCCGTAGATAAGCGTCTGACGGCGATCTGCGACACTAGCAACCAGATTTCGATAGGACAACTATTACTATGTATTATCAGAGTGGCATTTTTTCCGTCTCGCCTCTAGGGTAACAAGTTGAGTTGTGCTGTAGAAATAAATTTCATTCCACCACGCCTTGAGTGTGAAAAAAAAAAAAGCATTGATTCATCTAGTAGAATTTTTTTATTTTTTTATTTTTTATTATTTATTTTCCTTTTCCTTTTTCCTTTTTCCTTTTTCCTTTCTTTGTTTCTTTTTTTTTTTTTTTTTTTTTTTTGGTTTATTTGATATTTCTTCTCATTGATGATCATGATGATGAAGCAAGGCCCAAATACACCCTCTGCTCCGTTTCGAGAGAAAAAGTCCAAAATCCTGCAGCAGCTCTCAGTCCCCGACACCGAATACACCGACGCCTCACCAAAAGGCACCGTCGACGAAGGGATCCGGCACCTCATTGACGAAATAAACGCCGCCGAGGGGTTCGTAACGACGAGCAGCTGCGCCGGCCGCGCGAGCGTCTTTCTCGAGGGCCGAAAAACCAAGCCTGGAGACGGAGAGAGTGGTGGTGAGAGCGAGGGTGGGCAGGTTGCTAGAGTAGGTGGGAAAGGGGCGGGAGGGGCGTGGCTGTACGTGTCTCACGATGCTCGGGCTGATGGAGGCGAGGAATACTTGGCGTGGATGGAGGGTTTGGGGCTGTCGCATGTGGCGGATGCGCTCGAGATTCCTGTTGGTGATGGAAGCAGTGGGGAGAGGAGGCTCATACATTTCAAGTTTGAACCCATGGTGAGTCGAAATATTCTGCGCAAGCACCTAATACGGGCAAAGAAAAAAAAAAAAACGGGTTGATTATCCATCCATGGGGACGAGAGCTGACTGGCAAAAAAAAAAAAAAAAAAAAAAAAAAAAAAAACCTCTTCAAAAAGATTCTTCATGTCCTTACTGCATCGCTTGGCCACGCCCAGCTTCTCCTACGATGCGCCTTGGAAGGGGGATTCCGCGAATCCGGCGCCATCAACGTCACCTCCCAGTCCAGCGACCAGCTCATGCCCATGGTCGCCATCCGCTCCATGGGCCTCGGCCTAGAATCGCTCATTGGCTACGAAGGCGCGGATGGACAACGTCGGCGGATGGTCCCTCCAGAGTATCTCAAGATGCTCTTGCAAATCTCCAACGAGCGCTTCGTGGAAAACACAAAGCGCATAGAAAGGTTCCGGTCCGCATTCAGGGAGGCCGTGCTTGAACCAGGCGCATCGGGCGTCCCGAAGAAGTTGAATCCCGAGGGCAAGGAATGGGAAGATGCCGTGACCAGACGCGAGAGGTTGCGGGCTGAAGGATTGAGGAGGAAAGCGGCACTTCAAGTTGAAAAGACGGATTCATCATCGTCGCGGGATATAGATGCCGACTCGCTAATACATCATTTCTTTTGACGCAACAAGTTTTTCTTTTCTCTCCTTCTTTCATTTCTTCATTTCTTCTTTCTTCTTCTTCTTCTTTTTTTCCCCCTCTCAGTGGTCATATATGGCAACTCCATGCATGCAGCTTTTACCGCTGCTGATTTTGCCATGGTGTACATCAATATACACCTGTCCTGTTTCCTCCCCACTCGATCGAAATTCGGCCAGTCTTGGTATCGCTGGCCATCATCATAAAGTCTCTATATATAGCCCGTCCTTCTCTCTTCTCTTTCTCTTTTGCACCATGTCGCGCTACCCCCCCTCTTTTTCCCCTTTCTTTTTTCCCCTTTCTTTTTTTTTTTTTTTTTTTTTTCGTTTTTCCTCTTCTTTCCCCCCCCCTTTCCAAGGAGCTCTATGCTGTTACCCTGTTGATCCATTCCTTCTCCAACTTCTTCACCTCGGCCTTGAACGCCTCCACCTCGTCGTAGCAAACCAGCGGCCTCCTGTCGTTCTCCCTCAAACATCGAACGACGTTGTTTCGTGCCACCTCGACGCTCTCGGGCAATTCTCGCACCTTCCTGCGCTGCTCGAGCTTGCTGCGGAGCTCATCAATCTCCTTGCCAACGGTATAGCGGTTGGGGCCCTTGTCCCCGGTGTTTGAAGAGGCGGCCTCGGCAATTTTGTCATGTGCGAGCTCGAGGGCATCAGACTCTTGCTTTTGCAGCCTCTTGAGCTCCTCGGCAACGCGGGCTTGGATATGTTGCTCAACTAGCCTGGCGCGAGAGGCATCGGTCTGGGGAAACGGTTTACCGCCGCATTAGTTTTCAAAAGGAATCTCGGCTGCTACGAGAAAAAATCGAATCGAGAGCGTACTTCGGGGCTAGTCTGGAGCGACTCCATGACCGGTAGAGAGACGCTTGGCGGCCCTGAGCTGTTTGATACCAATTTTTTTTTTTTTTTTACCTCGTCAGCTAACTAATCCGATGGTAGGGAGGTGACTTTTTTTTTCTTTCTTTTTCTTTTTTTTAACAAATGAAATTACATACACCTTCCATGCGTAGCCTTGGGGCTTGGACTCTTGGGCACCCATGGCTGCGGGCTCAATGGCGAATGCGACAAATGGTGGACGTGCGAGCTCATGATGCTGCCGCCCTTGGGGGAAAAATTCCGGGCACATTCGGCTGGCGTCAAAACTGTGAGCCGCCGGCCCGGAGGTTTCTGCCTGAGGAGCAAGCGTGGCGCAGATTTTCGTCGCCGGTGGCGCGGATAGCGTGGCTGGTAGGGAGTTCTACGGTCACATGACTTTGGCTCCCGAAGCAACCCGTTTCTTTTGTTTCAATGCGAGATTGTTTGTGCCAAACAATAACAATACGGACCGGTACTATCACAATAGCCAACCAAAAAAAAAAAAAATAAAATAAAATAAAATAAAAAGAGGTTACATAGGTAGCGTGATTCGGTGGGCTCACTCGTATCTATTCATTACCGATCGATCTTGCGCAATCTCTGCATTGTTTCAGCGCGACATGCTTTTTTTTTTTTTTTTTTTTTTTTTTTTTTTTTTGCTCCAGTTTGCGGTGGCGGAGCGGGAGGAGTGAGAAAAGATTGCCGAGCCATTCATTTCATTCAATTTCAGTTGCTGCTTGGCTGCTATTGTCCCACGGCCCAACAAGCAAGACGGGACGTAATCTTGGGCATCACATCATTACGACAATGTGAGTCCTTTGATTATTGTCGTGCCACCGCCGATTGCAAGGGTAAAAAAAAAAAAAAAAAAAAACAAAGGAAAAAAAAAAACGCCACTTGATTGGCGATTAAGCCGGGATTCTGATGCCGGCCATGGCTTCATCGGGCAGGTCTCCGAAGTAGCCGCGGGGCGGTCAGGCCAAGTTGCTTGCTCTTTCCCCCTTGGCAGCGGTGGAATTTTTTTTTAATATGTAGTACATTCGTATGTAAGGTAGTAGGTACCTATCCCATAGTAGGTATTAGACGAGAATACCTAGTACCCAGTACGTATGTGCGTGCGCACACCATGGCCTTGGGCTTCATAACTTTTCTGCGACGTGTCACGGCGCCGGTCCCGAGGGGGACAAAGGAAGGGCTTCTCTTGCCAGCATCATGCCTGTTCGGCTCATCCAGGGTTTTTTCTTCTTTTTTTTTTTCCTTTTCTTTTCGAATCACATCGACTTTTCTTCTTTTTCTACTTCTTCTACTTCTTCTTCTACTTCTTCTTCTCCTTCTTCTCTCTCTCTTTTTCTTTCTTTTTTTTCCTTTTCCCTTTTTTTATACACAACTAACTATTCCACTGTTGCAGAGAGAAATTCCGGCCAGGAGCGCTGGGGCATGGCGCGTGTGCGGAGTGGGGATGCTCTCCCCCTCGCGCGCAATCTTAGCAGTCATCATTGGCAATATAATACGTATATCCTTTTAATATCCATCCATCCCCAGCAGGCCGACCCGGATTTGGATATATTAATCTTTAAACTAGCCTTCAGGCTCAGGCCAAAAACATATTGCAAGGAAAGGGGTCGTGGGACGTGATTTATTAGGGCAGAAATATCTCCTCATGCCGTCGCACATCATGCCATGTGCGCGCATCTTCTCATGCCACTGTTGTTCTGTGTTGTGTCTAGTGAGTTGAGTGGGAGGAGATTACGAAGGGAAAAAATTAAAAAAAATTAAAAATTTTTTTTTTTAAAAAAAAAACAGGTACGCGTGCGTGCCGGAGCAGCAAGCAACTCTTACAGTACACACACCATTTGTGGGAAAAGCATCTCCGCTCTCTCTCGTTTCCTTGTGCCAATTCGCACATGCTTCGAAACGATGGCTCGCCATGGCTTCCGCAGATCCGAACAGCAAGACAGGCTGCGACCTCTGGCTGGCTGCTCGCCCCAAGCCTCCTTCTCCTCTCCGTGTCGCAGCCGGCTGGAATGGGGAGAGCCAGTCCAGTGGCAGGTCAGAGCAAAGAAAAAAAAAAAAAAAAAAAAGGCTTGCTTGGCCAACTCCCTCGTGTTTCTGCCGTCTCGTACTTGTACTCCGTTCGGCCAAAGGGCGAGCGAGAGAGGAGGCGTTGGCGCCGTGGCCCCCTGAACTAGGCTCGACCCCATGGATGGCATGCAGGGCCCGCCGAGGCGGCTTGGTTTCAGAGACGAAGCGGCCAGTCAAATGGCGCATCCCGACGTCAGGCCCCCAGCATCCGAATGGCAAAGCCGCAGCCAACCACGGAGCCCGGAACGACGTGGGAGATGGGGAGCCTTTCCCTTGTTGGAGATTTCTCGGGCATGCAGCACGCTTCTTTGCGTCTGGCGACCTTCTCTTCCCCCCCTTGCATGGCGCTCCCGAGCAAGCCCCCCACCCAAAAAAAATGCAGCCGAGTCGGGAGCACGAGGGGAAGAAGAGGCGCTGTTTTGAACCCGTCGAATGGGCCAAAGGGAGCCGAGAAACGCGATGCCTTGAGGATGACTGTGTCGAGGCTGCGCGCTTGTCCATCGTGCCATGTCGCCCTGTCGACCTGTCGCCATGTCGCCCTGCTGCTCTTTTATTTATTTATTTATTTTTTTTCCCCCTTGTTCTTGTCTTTGTGCTTGTCCTTGTTCTTCTCCTTCGTCTCCTCCTCTTCCATGGCCGTCGTCGGAATTAAGCGTAAAGGGTTGGCCAGACGACGCCGCTTCCCTCTTTGCTTGAAACGCTCGTTCGCAGCTGCAGCTGCAGTAGTAGTACGTAGTACATAGTACATTATTGAGTGCAGCACTCCGTACCTGCATCTGTCGCTCCCGTTCTTTTTTTTTTTTCCTGTTTTTTTTTTCTTTTTTTTTTTTTTAGTGGCCCCCGTGCCACTGCCAACCAGCCGAGCGGGGGGGGACCCTCTCCCAGTGGCGCGCTAGAGGGGCGCAGGGCTCTGTCATCGCGCGTCCAGGGCGCCTACGGGGTCCTCGCTCGGCAGGGGGGAGCGCTAATAGCTTGGCTCCTTTGGCACCCCGGAGGCCCTGAGAGTCAACGCCTGGCGGCCACTGATCGCCATTCAAACATGCCATCGTTGGTGGCCATCAGGGGGGAATGTGGGCTGCCGAGGGCGAACCGTCTTTTTATTTTTTTTATTTTTTTTACTCTCCCTGTTCCCCTCCGCCTCAGTTTCCCCCGAAGCCACCCCCTCCCCTCCCTTCGAGGCCCTCTCTTTGCTTCCATCATCGTCTTTTGGGCATTTTGTTTTTGCCTGGCTGTCCCTTATCTTTCTCCAGCTTGGTTGGCTCGTCCTGTTCGTTCCCTCAAGTCATCTGCGTTTCATCTGATTTGCCTCTCACTCGTTCCGTCTTTTTTTTTTCTTTTTTCCCTTTCTTTCTTTCATTCACCAAAGGGCAAAAAGAAAAAGAACAAGGCAAAAAAAAAAAAAAATTGAAAAAAAAATACTACTTCAACTAGGCCCTCCTCCGCCTCATTTCTCAAAGGGGGCTGACGATCTTCTCACCATCTTTCACAAAAACCTTTGCGACAGTAGAAGCTATTTTACCTGCCACCTGGACTTAAAACACCAAAGAGCTGCTTGCGGCCGATTTGTTTCCTTCTTCCCCTGCACGACCTCCTTTGGCCGCTGGGGATCGGCTTGATTCTTGCAAACTTTTTGAGTTTCATCCACGGCCGCCGCTACCTATTGCTACAACCGCCACGCGCAAGCCACTACGAGTGCCGGATCGTTTGGGTGAAGCTTGAAACGGCATAAATAAAACACAACCAACGGGAAAACGAACACACACACACCCAAGCGGACGAAAAAAAAAAAAAAGAATTAGCGCTCCTGGTCGCATCCCGTCATTACTATTGTTGTTTTTTTTTTTTATTGAACTTCCTGGTCCTTGTCGGAGTCTCCATCTCATACACTATTCCCTATTCACGGGTTCACCGAAAAAAACCGTTGTGGGCGCGCGTCAGCACCTACCCCAAGACGAAACGCCGCCTCGCAAGGAAAAAAACAATCTCACCTTTGGAACCGATTCATTTGGCTGCGAATTGCCCCGGAGCCGACTGGCTGCGCTTCTGGAAGCAAATCCCACTCCTCTCTATTTTGCCGCTACTGCGTGGTGACAAAGGGTGCCTGCACGCGGTAACGGGAGCCATCTGGGCCCCTGCACTACCGCTTTCTTGTTTCTTCGCCTGTTCACGCCCTCGGCGGCGAACCGATTTTCTTGACACCTTTAACCTCCTTCTTCCCTCTCACCTTCGTTGTCACACGCACAGGATGCCATTCGATAACGAAGCGTAACACGAACGAGGTTTTTTTTTTTTTTTGCCCTTTTTTCCGACCGACCGTGCCTCCATCTCGCTACTGAGTGGCGCCTTTGGAACACGGCCGACACTCTCGTTTTTTTTTCCTGTTTGGGTTCGCGAACAAGCACCTTTTTGGTTGACAACTCGTTCATTCTCTACGGCGTGTTCACATCCTGCAAAAAAAAAAAAAAAGAAGAAGTCTATATCCCACATTCATTTACCCTGCCTCTCCCGACGACGACGACGAAAAAGACGAAAAAAAAGAAAAGAAAAGAAAAAAGTCCCAAATCCCACTGAGAGAAAAAAAAAGAAGAAGAAAGAAGAAAGAAAGGAGGAAAAAAAAAGAAAAAAAGAAAAAAAAAAGAAACAAAACTCACAGAGGGACAAAAGACAACATGGACTTCCATCCGCGCCGGTTCGCTGGTGGCATCGAGTCCCTGGCGCCTACGCGGGTGCTGCAAGTCAGGTCGTCGGAAAGCTCACAGGTACCATCAAATCCAACAATCGCGCCCTATACCACAGCACTAAATGGTGTCAATCAGACGCAGAACCTTTTGTTCAAGGATATTCTCTGGACGAGTCTGGGAGCCGTCGCCGTCGTTGTGTTACTTATCAGATTCGCAGAGCTAGTATGGGCCAAGCTGCGCCAGGTGTCGGCCATGTCGGTGCCGCGCGACAAGCAAGGCTACTGGAAGATCTCGCAATGGAGCTGGATGCCGGGGATGAAGAGGCATCTGATCTATGCCCCCCTGTTTGGGAAGCGCCACAACCGAGAGTTTCGCTTGTCGACCGCCATCAACGTCGGCACGCTGCCCTCGCGGCTGCACGCCACCCTCTTGTTCCTGTACCTCGGTAGCAACGTGGCGTACATGTTCATCCTGGACTGGACCCAGGCCAACTACTACTCCTTCTGCGCCGAGCTGCGAGGCCGCGCCGGCACCTTGGCCCTCGTCAACATGGTTCCCCTCATCATACTCGCGGGGCGCAACAACCCTCTCATCGGCCTCTTGCAGATCAGCTTCGACACCTACAATCTTCTGCACCGATGGATGGGCCGCATCGTCGTCATCGAGGTCATCCTCCACACCGTCGCGTGGGCCATCCCCAGCGTCGCCAACAGCGGCTGGGCGGGCATGTGGAAGATCCTGGTCGATTCCCCGTTCCTCGGCTACGGGGGCCTCGGCACGCTCACCTTGACGCTCATGTTCATCCAGGCCGTCTCGCCCCTCCGGCACGCCTTTTACGAGACCTTTCTCAACTTCCACATCGTCCTCGCCGCCGTGTCGTTCGCCTGCACGTGGGTTCACTGCGTCACCGCCAGCATCCCGGGCGGCCTCCCGCAGCTGTCTTGGATCATCGCCATCGTGTCGCTGTGGGTGGCCGACAGGCTCGCCCGAGTCGCCCGCCTGGCGTGGGCCAACTGGTCCGACAAGGGCTTCGCCGACGCCCTCTGCGAGCCCATGCCCTGCGAGGTCACGAGGGTCACCTTTCGCCTGCCGCGATACGTCGACATCAAGCCGGGAACCCACGCCTACCTGCGCTTCTGGGGCGTCAACGCGTGGGAGAGCCACCCCTTTTCCATCGCCTGGGTCGAGCACGAGGTCCAGCACTCCCTGCCCACGTCCGAGAAGGAGCTCCTCTCCGCGTCGGACCGCAGCGGCGCCTACACCTTGGTCTCGTTCCTCATCGGCGCCCAGACCGGCATGACGCGCAAGCTCTTCGACACGGTCAAGGCCTCGGAGCAAGGCCTGCGAATGAAGGCGGCCATGGAAGGTCCGTATGCCGGGCATCACAGCCTCGACTCCTACGGCCATGCCGTCTTGTTCGCCGGCTCGACCGGCATCACGCATCAGATCTCCTACATCCGACATCTGCTAAACGGCTACAACGAAGGCACCGTTGCCACCCGGCGAGTCACGCTCGTCTGGATCATCCGGGAGTATGAATCCCTGGAGTGGGTGCGCCCCTTCATGGACCAGATCTTGCGGGTCCCCAACCGCAAAGACGTGCTCCGCATCCAAGTCTTCGTCACGCGACCCCTGAACCCTCGCGACATTGCCAGCTCCAGCTCGACCGTCAAGATGTTCCCGGGACGACCCAACATTCCGCTGCTGTTGGCCAAGGAGGTCCAGGAGCAGGTTGGCGCCATGGTCGTCAGCGTCTGCGGGCCAGGCGCCTTGGCAGACGACGTGCGAGGCGCCGTGCGATCGGTGCAGGGCCACACCGTTGTCGATTTTATCGAGGAGAGTTTTACCTGGTGAATTACGCACGCACGCACGCACACGCACACGCACACGCACACGCACACACACGCACACACGCACACGCACACGCACGCACATATATATATATATATCTGGATATTATGAAATGATATTTTCCAAAGAATCTTTTTATACTATACTAGATGAAGGGAATCGAGGCGCCGGCCCGGCGAAGAGGGGTCCTTTCTTCTTTCTTCTTTTTCTTACCATTCGACTTGTATATATTTACCATTTTAAAATCTGCTACGCGGAGGTTTTTTTTTTCTTTTTTATCACATCTGGAAGGGGGATGGATGTACGAGAGGTTGTAAAGAATCTGCATACTCGTCCATCTTTTTTTTTTTCATCTTCTTCTTCTCCAGAACAAGGAATGGGCGCAAACGGTTGTGTTTCTGTTCCATAGCATAGCATTTGGGGAAATGGGACTGACTACTTTTTTTTTTTTTTTTCAAATTTTTTCTTTCAAATTTTTTTTTCAGTTTCTTTTTTTATAGTTCTCATCTTATTTTCGCTCATGACCAATGCGTTGTGAACCTCTTTTGTAAATTTTGGTCGAGTCGACTGAAAAAAAAAACATATACACACACACACACACACACACATACAAAAAAAAAACATGCAAGATTTAATATTATTGCTCTCTTGCGATGGATGTAGCACTTATCCATAAGCCTTTTAAATATACCAAAAAGAAAAAAAAAGAATTAAGAAATTAAAAAAAAATTGCTTTTCTCGTGCTTCCTGGTTTGATGCCTGCTTTTTTTTTTTTTTTTTTTTTTTTTTTTTTTTTTTTTTTGCAAAAAAAAAAAAAAACCGACGAAAATTGAGACATTCAGGGGCGAGGGAGAGGGAGATGGAGATGGGAGTATTTTCCCCTTGCACCTACGGAGTACAATTTGAAAAACCCAATAAATACCTAGTAATTAATAATATCAGTCCACATCAAGCATCCCTCAAGCCTCAACCAAATCCCCCTTTTTTCTTTTTTTTTTCTTTTTCTTTTTTCTTTTTTTTTTTCCAATTTCATCTGCTTCACCCATTCAAGGCGCCCGCCGCTCCCACTCCCACGCCCAGCCCCTTCAAACCAGCCGCGATGCCATCGTCTCCTAACCCCCTGAATCCTTCCTCCACAACCCACGCCCTTCCCTTCTCCCTCGGATGCAGGAACTCGCACGAGCGGCCCACGACGAGGAGGCCTGGCGGACGGCTGCCCTCTGCTTCGATGGCCTCGGCGACGTGGGCGAGGGTTGTGCGGATGACGCGCTGGTCGGGGCAGCTGGCGCGCTCGATGACGGCGCAGGGCGTGGAGAGGGGCCAGAGGGTCCTCGACGAGGGCGGCCTTGTGCCGGCTTCGGCTTCGGCTTCCGGGGGCTCGGCTTCGGCTTCGACGGCTGCGGTCAGCTCTCGCACCAGCCCGACGATGCGGTGCAGCGCCATGAGGAAGACGACTGTTCGCGAGGCGACGAATTCCGGCGGCTCCGGCGCCTTGCCCTTCTTCCCCGTCCCGGTGCAGACGAGGACCTGGTCCGCCACGTCTCTCTGCGTGGCGGGTATGGCCGCAAACAGGGGCGCGCTCAGCGCGCTCGTCACCCCGGGCAGGACGGTCACGGCGCCCTCCGCCGAGAAGCCGTTCCGGCGGAAGTAGGCGAGCTCCTCGCCGCCGCGGCCGTAGATGAAGGGGTCGCCCTGCTTGAGGCGGAGCACGGTCTTGCCGGCCCGGGCGGCGGCCAGGGCGGCGGCGAGGAGCTCGTCCTGGGCCTGCTCGGCGTTGCCGGGGAACTTGCGGGCGATCTCGACGGGGGTGCGGCGCGGGATGAGGTCGAGCACGCCCGAGGGCACCAGCTTGTCGGCGAGGACGAGGTCGGCGCCTTGGATGGCGTTGTACGTTGCGCGGGTGAGGAGGTCGGGGTGTCCCGGGCCGCTGCCGGCGAGGATGATTCTGCCCTTTGGTTGGGGCGGGTCGGCGTCGGCGTCGCCGCCTCGCGGCCTCCGCCTCGCGGCGTCTGCCTCTGCGTCCCCGGCGTAGGCCTCGAGCAGGCGATGGACGTCTTCGTCGCTCACGGAGGCGAGCTTCTTCAGCGGCCAGTACTCGCACACCTGGCTGAGCCAGCGCATCCTCCTGCTGCTGCTGCGCGCGTCTTCGTCCGTGACGAGCTTGTTGAACAGCGCGCTCTGGTCGACCGAGTCGTCCAGGTCGCCGGCAACGGGCGGCGGCCCGTCTCCTTGGTCGTGCTGCTGCTGCTGCTGCTGCTGCTGCTGCTGAATGCGACGTCTTGCTTCGCCGAAGCGGTCGCAGGCGGCCCCCAGGTTGGGCGGCAGAGACGATGCGATCTCGCGGCGGATGCGAGAGGCGAGTTTGCAGCCGCGGCCGTTGGTGGTGACGCCGATCTGGAGAGGGCCGTCCGAGTGCGTGGAGAGGAGGGAGAAGGTGCAGAGATGGGGGGCGTCGACGACGTTGACGGGGATGCGATTGCGCTTGCAGAGAGAGGAGATGTGCGAGGCTGGCGGTTCGAGGGTTTTAATGGTTTGTTTTTGTTAGCTGTCTTGTGTTTGTATATATAGATATATATATATATATATATATATACACAGAGAGAGAGAGAGAGAGAGAGAGAATGGGGGGGAGTTGTGTCGACAAAACGCACCGAGATGCTCTCTTGAGCCCGCCGTCACAAACACGGCATCGACGACGCCTCCAACCTCTTCTCTGCCCAGCCGAAAGAGGTGCTCGTCCTCAAACGCCGCGCGCACCCACTTGACGCTGCCGTCGTCGATCCTGCGCCGCAAGCCGTAATGCAGCTCTGCCGTCTCCGGCGCAATCAGAACGGGATGCGCTCCCGCCCCGAGAGACTGCGCGCATCGCGCCGCCGCCAGCGGGTTTGTGCCAACGACAAGGTGGATGTTGCCTTGGCAGTTGAGCCCTGCGAGCATGGAGTTGCTGCTCGCATTGTCGTGCGCTCGAGGGCTGGGAGTCGCCACCATATTTTTGATGGGGCGGGAGGTTGGAGGAGGCGCGAGATTTGCAATCTTTTTGTTTTGAATGAATGACCTTTTGGAATATGATATATATAATATATATATATATATATATGTGTGTGTGTGTGTGTGTGTGTATGTATATATATATATATAAATATATATACTATATATTTGGGGAGCTGATATTGGGGGAACCTGTTCTTGCGGAGCAGCAACTCACTGCCCTACATGTACAGGATGTCCAAGAGGGATATAAACAAACAAATCAATAAACAAATCAATAAATTAAGTATAAAAAATATATATAGAGAGGAGCAGTCTTGGAGCAAAAAAAAAAAAAAAAAAAAAGCGAAAATCTACGAGGAAAGACAAGGGCTTTTGGTTATACGTAATAATAAACTTGTGTGAATGAAGCTTCGCTCACGTAACCACTCCAGCGTCTCTCTCTCTCTCTCCCCGACGGCCCGACGGTCTCAACGCCGAACGCCCGATGGCAATTTTTTATTCGTTCGAGCTGCGCCGAGCCGAGTTGCGTTTTTTTTTTTCCTTTTTTCTTATCTGCTGATCAAGACCCCTTCCGATTGCTGTGCGCGCTCTATCAATTGGGGTTTATCTTGCCTGGCTTGTCAAAAAATCAAAAAATCAAAAAAATTAAAAATTAAAAATTAAAAATTAAAAAAATACAATGATCAATCTGACACCAAGTTGACGCCATTCTCCATGTGGGGCCGCTATCGGACGGATAAGACTTATAAGTACCAAGGTACTAACCCACTAGGTGCCTCGTAGTATTAATAGGAGTACTCTATATATGCCCTTATCAGCACTGCTAGTACCTAGCCTAGTAGTAGTACTAAGGTATATACAAGCCTCTTTATACTAGGGGGGTCTTAAAAACAACTGCGTTTCCTGTCTTAGCTCCACTAAGACAGGGGGGTCATTAATTTACAAAAGGTCTATTAATTTATAAAAAATTAAATACTTTAAATACAGTAAGAATGCTATATAAATAAAAGTATCTATATTTAGATTAATAAATTTAATATTTTTATAATAATTTAACATAAGTATAACTATTAAGATAAAAAAAATACAATAATGCACTTTATACCTAAGCCTCTTTATTACTGCCCTTTACTTTAATAGCTTTAAATTTACTTACTAGGTCTTTAAAGCTATATTTATATATTATTTTAATACTATTAGCCTTATATAACATCTCTTTTTAATTAATAGCCCTTTTTTTTACTTTTAATACTATAAAATTAATAACTTCTTTAATAATCTCCTTATTATAGTCTATTATATAAGGCTATAGCACTAACAGCGCCTAGCTATTAAATAAATAGCCTTAGAAATAAAGCTTATAATAAAGGTAATAATAATTATAAAGCTACTTATTATTATTTAAAAAAGCATAATAATCTAACCTAAACTACTTCTTTAATATTAAAAAGTTAACTAAGTATATAAAGATATTATTAATAAGGTATAAAGCTGTAATATCTACCTAGATAATAGCCTTAACCTTCTTTAGTTAATAATAAAAAAAAAGAACCTTATTATAAGCTTTTTTATTATATAATTATACCTTCTCTTCTTTTTATATTATTTATTTATTATATTTATCTTTAGTAAGCTAGATTTTTACTTTATTAATATTAATTAAGCTATATTTTACTATAATTAAAGTTTTTTAAAAAAGACTTAATCTTTTAATATTCTTTACTTTTAGACTTTTTATCTTAGCTATAGCTATAATGTTATTTAAAGTAAGTATATATAAAGCTTTCCTTCTTTTTTTAAATATATAAAATATAAATAGTATTAATAGCATTTTTAATATAATAAAGGCTTTAAGGCAATACTAAATATAGTTATAATATTAATTTATTATATAAATATAAAGCTATAGTATTAAGGCTAACCTTTATTTAAATTATAGCTATATTAATATTCTTAATATTATTTTTTTTTACCTTTATATAAAAAAAAAGCTAAAAAAAAAGCTTCTTAATAATAATAACTATAATAACCTTAAAGCATTATTAAGGTTAATATAGCTAGCAATTTTACTTTTATTAATATTCTTAGTTAATAAAAAAAAAGCATTTTAAAGTTAATTAAAGATAATTATAAGATTATATAAAAAGAAACTAGTCTTTTTTTAAGTAGTAAGGATAATATATTTTTTAAATATTTAATTATATATTTCTTAAAGATAAAAAAAGAAGTTAATCTTGCTAAAGTTAATAAAGCTATTAATAACTTTATAATAAAGGATTTCTTAATATTAATATTTATAAAACTAGAAAATATTAATATTAAGAGATTAAAGATAATATATAAGGTATAAAGGCAAGGGGAAGAGCTTAATATTATATTACTTTATAAAATAAATAAATTTACTTATAAAATAACTTTTATAGTTATTTATAAAAAGAATTTATATTTCCTTTAAGTTTTTTAATTATATATATTTCTTAAAGTATTTAAGCTATTCTAAAGCTATAATATTAATAATATAACCCTTTAGACTTATAGCAAGTATTATACTATTAATAAAGCTATTTTTAAACTACTTCTTAAGCAGCTAGACCTTAAAAAGGATAATAAAAAGAGGAATAGTCTTGCCCTTAGTTAAGATTGCCTTAATAATAATAATAAAAATAATATTATAAAAATTAATTAAGATTAAGTTATTAATTAAAATAAAAGTCTATAAGAGTATTTTAGTAAAAAAATAGCTTACTATAAAGCTAGTTTTATTAAAATTTTATATATTTTTCTTCTTTACTTTATATTATATTAAAAAACTTTATTAAGTATAAAAAAAGACTTAATAATACCTTTATCTTATATAGCCTTATACTTTATATTATAAAATATTAATTTATAAATATAAAAGTCCTTTTTTAAGCATTATATAAATCTCTTTACTTAAGAATATAAGATTATTATATTTTTACCTTTAGCTATAAGAATTATATTAATATAGTATTATAAGGCATAAAGTTATATATAATAGCCTTAAGTTATGCAGTAATAAGCCTAGATAAGGATCTTGCATTCTTTTTCTAGCTATAGTAATATATAGTTACTTTTATTATATACTTATAAATAAGCTCCTTAAAGTTAACTATATAGCCTTAAATAAAGGACTTAAAAGGCTTTAGCTATAAAAAAAATAGTTAAGTAATAACCTTCTTAATATAGCTTAGCTATAATAATAATATATTACTTAAGGGTTTTAATATTATAGTATATAAAAATAAGTAAATTTATTTTTAGATTAATCTAATAATCTTTAGTAAGTTAATAAGCCTTTAAAGATAATATTACTATAAAAATAATTAAAATTAAAAAAGGTTTAATAAAGCTATAATAAAAAGAAAATATAATATATATATAATTATTATTATAATTATAAAGAATAATATATAGTATTATATAGGGTGTTTTTTATTAATATAACTTTAGTAAGATAACCTTTAAAAATAAAAGAGATATATAGATAAATATAGGTACCTTTATTTATATAGTATCCTTACTATATTTAAAGTATTTAATTTTTTTTGCAAATTAACAGACCTTTTGCAAATCAACGACCCCCCTATCCTAGTGGAGCTAGGACAGGAAACGCGGTTGTTTTTAAGACCCCCCTAGTACGCAAAACTGCAAAGGCTCGAGCATCTCCGAGGCCTTTGTCCATCGGGCCAATAAGGCCTATGGCCCTCAGCAGATTGTGAGCATTGATTGATATGAGCATCTCCGAGGCGGCCCTCGTCCGGACACGCTGTTTTGCGCTTGATAAAAACAGCTCGAGGAGCGGTTTTTTTTAAATTTTTGACCCATGATATGGAATGTTTCCGTCCTGCGAGGATATGTATATAGTATTATATAAACACACACACACACACACAAATGGACCAATCATATCATTACGTCACAACGATAGAAAGAGAGAGAAAAGAAATTAGAATTTTCCGGCTTATAACAAGAGGCTCCTAGTGACTGCTCGTATTGAGAAGCCAAAATGGCCATCATGTGCTCCGTACAGAGTACCTGGTACCTTCGTGAGATACTTAAGCTGCCGCCTATCAACTCAGCCACTCTTCGCGAATCCCTTTTGCCATCTGAGGTTTGCGTCTCAGCCACAGTGGCTCATGCTCTCCTTTCCTCTTCATTCATCCTTCTTTTCTATATTTTGATATCCTGACATGTGTGTTTAATCCGAGAAACATTTTTTTAAAAAAAATCAATAAAAAAATCAATAAAAAAATCCAAAATCAAATTTCATCGCTTCATTCATTTCAAAAGCTTAAATGGATGTGCCTCGGTATTCAACACGTAATCATCCAAGTTGATGATGTCTGGTGTTGTGAACACGAGATAAAAGTATTTCAGCGTCTCGGCCAGCCAGAAACTCTGCATCGGAAGATGACGGTTAGTATCAAAAGTCGAGAGTCGAGATATGAGCATGAAGGAAACCCCCCCCCCCCCCCCCCCCTTTAGAAACCAAAGAAATTGAAAACAAAAAAAAAATTGAAAAAAAAAAGAGGGCAAGGAAATAAAAACTCACCTCCATATAGTCCTCCTGAGGCGGCTTCTCCGCGCTCGTCGTGACATCCAGCACCGCGGCATTGGCGTGCTCCGTCTTGGTGGCCTTCGCAACGGCCGTAAACATGTCCCAGGCGGCGTCCTGGAACTCTCTTCGTCCTGTTATCCGGTACGCGTAAAAGACGCTCTCGATGGCTTCCGGCCTAAGGAGATATCTCGGGTCCTTGGCGGTGGTGAAGCCCTTGGGCAGGTGATGCTTCCACTCCGGTCTCTTGTCGCGCTCCTGCAGCCAGTACTCCTCGTCCCAGGGGCAGTGGGAGCGGTCTCTGCACGGCGCCAGGTCGATCCTCTCGGGCATCACGCCCGTGGGAAAGGCGCGGTATGCGTACGCGCAGCCGTTGGCCAGCCGGACGCCCGTCTCGACGTCGTCCTCCCGGCCGAAGATTTTCCCTGCCAGGCCAAACATGCCGCCGACGAAGCAGGCGAGATGCTCTGTTTCGGGATCCAACACCGGCTCGCCCCTTTCGTTGATGTTGATGTTGCCAGGCATCAGGACGTCATCCTCGTCGGGCAGCATCGGGCGGAACAGGAAGTATCGGTTGGCGGCCTGGAGAAACGTCTTGGACATGACCTCGTACTTGGGCTCGCCGCCCCCCAGCAGCTGATGCATCTTGGGCAGGTACTCGTACAGAGAGTCGGCGCAGCCGCCGAGCGTAAAGGCCCTCCCGTGGACCACGTCCTTTGCCTTCATGTTGATGTTCGTCGGCCACACTCCCGGGACGGCCGTCCTGTTCTGGCCCCGGTAAAACACGTCCATCACCCGCGACACGGCGCCGTAGTATTTCGGGTCGCCCGTGACCTGCGACAGGTGCGTCAGCTCGAGCGAGAGGGTTCCCGGCGATGCCGACACCACGGAGCCTTCGACGAGCAGCCCGGCCCCTGACTTGGCGGCGTGGAAGCTGATGAAGTCGACGGGCATGCCGTTCTCCGTGTTGAACCCGGCATAGATGAGATCCCCCAGTTCGACGGCCTTTTTGAGCAGGACCTCCCTGCCGCTCAAGTCGTACGCCGCCAGCAGGCCCCCGAGATAGCGAATGTTGGTCTCGAACATGTTGACCCGGTTGCTCGTCGAGGACCCGAAATCAATGCCCGCCACCGCCGCCACCGCCTCGTCAAACTCCTCCCGCAGGCCCATGATCCAAAGCGTGTCCAGCGAGTCCACCAGCGTCGCGGCCCACCCCGAGAACTGCTCTCTCCCGGCGCCGCTGATGGGCAGCAAAGCGTCCTGTTTCCAGGCAAACTTCCTGTAGCCTCGCCACGCCCGCAGAAAGACCTTGCGCACCTCGAGCAGCCTCCGGGTGCGATCCCGCGCAGCAGCTGACGACTCGGCCCCGAAGCGGTGCTGGATCCGGGGAAGAGGTCGCGTGCCCCGACTCGGGAGCCGCGTAGAGTTGTCCGGAGGATAGCGCAGCTTGACGCTGCTCCAGTCGAAGCTGGATCTGCCCTCGGGATACTGGCTTGGCGACGCGCCGTGGTTCATGCAATGCTCGAGCCGGGTCCACTCTGTGGATGGCGCCGACCAGGACACCGGCTGGAGGTGCCACAATGTGAAGATGATGGCCGTCAACAGGATGCCATTGCGGAGGACACGTGGGCGGCCGACAAACATTGCGAGGCCTCTCTCTTTCCTCTTTCTTTCTCTCTACTCTGTGGGTCGGTCGGACAGGGTGCAGATTTCTCCCAACGCCAGAAATGCGGAAAGATCCAGAAGATAAAGGATGAGCAGCTGGAGAATCGAGTGAGACAAAGCGAGAGACAAAAGCGAGAGACACCTTCAGCCCCCCCCCCCCCCACACACACACACACACACACAGCGGTATCAAAGAACGGCAGCACTCACTCACTCCGTACTAATAATGGTAGTATCGAAATAGGTACCGGAAAGCAAACCAAGTCCAACCAGGGCCTCTCTCTCTCTTCATATCCATAACCGACCTGACACAAATCTTGGGCTGTTTGGCTGTCGACCCCGATCTCCGCAAAGGGGGTCCCCCCCTGTCCCGTCTCCGAATGGGATGGGAACTTTCCAGATGGGGGAAAACCAATTTCGAGAGCCGGCGTGCTAAAGGATATCCTCGAGAACTAGTAGCAGCACCAGCCTAAAACACTCCTTTGTGCCCTCTTTTTTGCCGATGATACTCTACAGTCTTTGTTTTTGCCCTCCGGCAAGTTCCATTTTTTTATGCATCTGCGAAAACCTGGAGGCGCGCTGACGGGGGGCGCGCATGCAAATGTATATTTACGAAAATTACATGGCAAAAGGCACCACCAAATACATCGTATCAAGACAAAAGTTTTTTTTTTTTTTTTTAATTTTTTAAGTTTTTTTTTTAAAAAAATTATTTTTTTTTGTTAAACGAGCCTCCTTTGAACCAAGACTAAAAAAATCCCCCCCCCTTTTTCGTGTTTGATGTGTGTGTGTGTGTGTGTTTTAAGTTGAGTTATGCCACATAATTTAGCGCTACTGAAACCTTGTTCTTGTTCTTTACGATATGCTTAAATTTTTTTGCGCCCTTTATTTCCCTTATTTCGCCTTCCGAGATTGGATTTGAGTTGAGTTGATTTGATTTGATTGGATTTGATTGGATTGGATTGGATTGGATTGGATGGGGTAGCATTTTTTTTATGTGGGTTTATTTATATGTGTCTGCATATAATAAAAAATATCTTTTTGATTTATTTAATTGCGCAAGGTAACATTGAAATTTCTTGAAAAAAAAAAAAAAAGAAAACAAGAAAAAAAAGAAAAAAAGAAAAAAAAAATTAGAAAAAAAAAAGGATCTTTCCCATTGTCCAATGATCCCGTAAATTTAATTAATACACCGCGGCTTAAAAGTAGTAATAGTAGTAATAGTAATAGTAATAATAGTAATAGTAGTTGTAATAGTAATAATAGTAATAGTAGTTGTAATAGTAATAATAGTAATAGTAATAGTTGTAATAGTAATAGTAGTTGTAATAGTAATAGTAATGAGTAATAGTAGTATTTATATTATACAGCTCCTCATTGTACAGTTTTCCCTCATTAATTGCATGCATTTTGCAATCTCATCGCCTCCCCGAGCGCTTCCCTTGCTCTTCCAGCCCGACTTCCTCCTCCACCTCTGCATCCATCTCCCTTTCCATCTCCCGCTCTTCAATGTCCTCGGCTTCGAGGATTTCCTTGATCAAGTCCGTCTGTCTATCCCGCCTGCCCCCGGACCTGCGTTCCTTTCGCGCATTCTTCTCGTTTGCCCACAGACGACCCCCGTCCATTGTGATCTCGACCCTGCGAGGCTTTTTGCCGCCTTCGGATCGCTTGCCTCCGTCGTCCGCTCCGCTGCCGGCTCGGACGTCTCGAGACACCTTGGTCTTGGCGCCCAGGGCCCAGAGGTCGCCCCAGTGCGACTTTCTCGCGTCGTGGTACGCGAGCTTGCTGAAGCTCTTGGGCACTGTCCACCGTTCAATCCTGCCCTCGGGCGTGCAGACGTCCAGCGTGACGTGGCCTTTGCGCTTCAGCGGTGGCAGCACCACCCTGGGCAAGGTTTGCATATCTGGACAATGCTGAGAGCTCTCGTATCCTGCAAATGCCAGTTCGGCGGCCTTCCACCCGGGAAGCCGGTCTGCCCTCGGGCGGCCACGCTGTATCGCTACGTAGCTAAACTCCACATCGCCCTGGCTCGTGCTGCTGCCCAGCATCTTGGTGTAAAAGGTGGGCCTTGTAAACCGTTGATTGAAGTAGCAGTAATCTTTCCGGCCCTTGCTCTTCCCAGCTTCCTTGTACATGGGGCACGTCCCGTGGTTTGTGCATGGCGCAACGATGTGGCCGGCTTCCCGTTCCCTGTGGAATGCTGGGTTCAGCTCTTCGGCCGGCGGACCGGCCTCGCCGCTTTGGGGCAGGAGAAATTGCTTCAGAAGCGTGTCTCTCACATGCGCGACTGCTTCGAATCCTCGGGGATGCGCCTTCTCGATTACGATGAGAACCCCGCCATCCTTGCTCAGCAGCGTCCACAGGTTGTTCAGGACGGCTTGACGGTGGTGGTCCTGCTTTTCCTTGAGGAAGAGATGCGACGCGATGATGACATCGTAGCTTTTTCGCGGCTGCGGCTTATTGCCGGCATCGAGATGCTCGCCTTGCGTTTCCCCGGAGTGTTCGTAATCCGGCAGCCGGGGCAAGAACGTGGTGTCGTGGAGGAAGCTCTTCAGCCGGTGGCGCAGACGATCCGATCCGGCGATGACCGTCTTCCTCCCTGGGGGTTGCGCGCCCGTCACCTCGCCCTTTTCTCTCAGCAGATCCCATTCCGCCTTGAGGATCTGCTCCCAGGCGACCAAGCCAGCGCCACCGGCACCGGCATCCAGCACGCTCAGCCCTGCATCTGCGCTCTTCGTGAGCCGCCGCTGGATCCAGCTGCTACCCAGTCGTTTCCGCACTTCCCGCAACACCGACACGGCGGAGGCGTAGGCGGGAGGCAGATAGCCGACTGCAAACGCGTCGGCTTCAATCTCTGTCATGTGTCGCTGATCAGGGGGTAACCCGACCCCGCCCATTGGCCCTGTTTTCCTTCCTGGTGGTGTTGACGGAGACGTTGGGAGCCCTGGTCCACCAAACGCCTCTTCGGCGGCCGCCTTGACATGCCCCAAATGGGTCCGATGTAAGAGGTCGCGGATAGGCGTAACGAGGGCGCTTTGGGGCAGTGGGATTTCGACGGGGCTTCCGTGAAATCTGCCTTGCAGAGTATAAGGGTGGAATCGCCGTGCTTCACCTAGACCCATCTCGCTCTCGGCACCAGCCGGATTTTCATCCGGCTCTGCGAATCCCCCCTCTTCGTCTTCCATTTCATATGCTTCTTGCTCTGCCTCGGCTTCTTCTTTCGCGGCTGCCATTTCATCTTCCAGCTGCTTCTTTTGTGCAGCCTTGAAGTCTTGCATCAGTCTTTGCAATGCTTCGTGTTCCCTTGGGTTTCTCGCGACAGCATCGACGTAACCTGACGACTCTTCAACCAGTTCCATCGCAGAATCGGTTGCCAGGGGCTCTCCAGAGTCTGGAGACGTCCCCGCCTCGCCACCATGCTGGCGAGGCATCCTATAAGTGACTTCCTCAAAGCCCCCCTCATCCAGCTGTCTCAACAGCGTCCTCTCGTCGTTTGGTCGAGAGGTCCGGCCCCCCATATCCGCGTGAGTTGGGATACCCACATCTTCCGGAGCAGTCTCTCTCAGCGGTGGGCCATAGAGCCGTTCGTAAAGCGCATATTCCTCCTCGTTAAGATAACCCTTTGGAAGGGTGTCTCGAAAGCGCTGCTTTGCTTCTCGAACAACCTTTTCAACGTCCTCTGAAGATTGGCTTCTTGGCAAATCTGTTGATTCTTGGAAAGCAGCAAAAGAAGTGGAAAAATATCGTCTGTTTTGTCGATGAGAGCTTCGCTGAATTTGTCTTCGCGCTGAGGCAATGGAGGGCGAGCGCCCGAGCTGCCTTTGTGCGGTGAAGAGATATGCATAATTGCACTTTGGGCAAGCATTTTTTATCCCATTTAATGACAGCATCTTCTTCCTCTTTGCATGCAGTCTGGTCTTGAAGAAGAAGCGTCTGCTGCGATGAAGGTTTCTGGAACTTTTTCAAGCTCTCGTGATCACGTGATGGCCGTGATTGGAGATGGCTCGCATGTGAGAGGTTCGATTTAGCGTCAGGCCCACTGCAAGAATGGCTCCGTTGAAATCAACTTTGACAAGACACTGCATTGCAACTCATTCTCCTTCTTTCTTAATTCCCTTCTTCTTCTTCTTCTTCTTTCATTATAGATATATATATATATATATAATATTTTTTAAAAATATTTTTTATTAATTTTTTTCTTCATTAAAAAAAAAAACAAAAAAACAAACAACCAGACAAACAAAAACCACATTCAAGCTCCACATCTTGATGCAAGGTAATCATTTCACGTGCCAAACATGGCCAACATACAGTACTATTACTAGTTGCAAGAATCGCTCACGCGCACAAACGCAGCTTGTCCAATAGACAGCCGCTTCCATCACGTCAAAGACAATCACAGATCGGCTAGGGTTTTAAAGGCTGGCCTTTGTTGCTGTTGCGGCCGAGCGCTGCCTGCTGGTGCCGGTCCCCCAGCCGTTGCTGGTTTCAGCTGAGGCTGCTGCTGTCTTCTCGGGTTGAACATGGACTGCTCCGCAGCTTTATACGCATCAATCTGGCTCGCCAGTTAGTAAATTTCGCCCCCCTCCCTTTTCCTACGCTTCCTATTTACGTGCCGAAAATAAGGATGTGAGGTACAGCCCGACGATCATCATGACGAGGTTGAGCAGCAGCGTCATGCTCCAGTGACGGCCTTGGCTGGGGACGGGCGAATCGCCGCCAAGTGTCCTGCCAGGAGTCTTGAATACGTCCTCGACTTTGCCACCATCACCGAGCAAGACGGCCCTGGCGATGGCTTCGGTGAGGGCTGACGGGTTGGCGCCTTGGATGGTGTCGACGGCCGTGCCGTTGTGGAAGATCTTGAAGGTGGGCATGGCCCTGACGCCATACTTGCGGGAAATGCTGGCCTGGCTGTCGACGTTAACCTTGGCAAAGGCGACCTTCTTCGGGCGCGAGTGCTCTTTGGAGAGGCGTTCGAAATGGGGCGCGATCATCTTGCAAGGGCCGCACCAGTCGGCGTAGACTGTGATGCTTCGTTAGCAGAGCAGCGTTGGCCGCAAGGCCGAGCGAGATGACAGTACAATCTGCGATGACGACGCTGGTGCCGGAGAGCAGCGACTGCCACTCGCCGTCAGATCCGACATGGATGGGGCCGCTCATTTGCGAAGAAGCGCACGAAGATGCGGAAAGGTTGTATTGATGTGGTATGCAATGGCTACTGCTGCTGCTGCTGCTGCTGCTGCTGCTGTTGTTGTTGTTGTTGTTGTTGTTCGAAGAAAGTTCAAAGGGCGTTGGAGATGGCCAGTTTGCGCTGCGCATCTGTTTGTCATTCAAGCATGCTGCTGATTAATGTTTTGTTCGTAATCAATCCAACGGGTTCAGTGACAGAAGCGGTAGGCGGTATGGGCTCGTCTCCACTATTCTGCCGGAATAATCGAAATAATTTTGAGGACGAAGCTTTTCCTCGACTAAAAGTCGTTGATAACTACTCCTACCAATTCCCCCCCTATTTCCAGTAGTAAAGTGCATTCGCCATGTCGTATCAGGAGCGCGAGGCAAAGGTATTCTCCCATGCGTCCCCCTTTTTTTTTGGTATATATAATCTCATGTTGATCAAAGTCGTAGAAGCGAAAGACTGCCTACAATGGCGGCAATCCCCAACTGTCATTCCGGCAGCCTATCAATGTCCCGGCCCAGGGGGGAAGGGGGTGGACCGTCTCTGTGGCATTTCCCAGCAGCACAATTGCGACGTATGTATCCCGTGTTTGTTTTCGCTGGCTCGATCCCTCTTTTTGCGCAGAAAGCTCACAGAACCCTCTTGTAGTCTAGCTACTGCCGAACAGCGGATAGCTGTGCCCAGTCGCATTGCTCGCGCCCTCGCCATCTTCTCCATCGACGAGGTCATTGTCTTTGACGACTCTCCGGTAGCGTCGCGCCCGCTCAATACCGATACGTCCGCCTATACGGGAGACACAGACCCATGCCACTTCCTGACGCATGTGCTGTCCTACTTGGAAGCGCCGCCGTTCATGCGCAAGGCCCTCTTCCCTCTGCATCCTAACCTGCGACTCATCTCCTCCCTCCCGGGCCTCGATACGCCGCACCACCCTCACCCCAAAGAGTCGATGTCGTATAGGGAAGGCGTGACAATCGCGGGAATGACAAAGTCGAGCGACGGCACCCTGGTGGACGTTGGTCTGGAGAAACCGGTCGAAATAAAAGAGGACATTCCTCCCAAGACGAGAGTCACCATCAAGCTCTCGGAAGACGAGTCCGAGCCCTCCGAGTGTGTACACCCCCATGCTCCCCGCACGGAAACCGGCTTCTACTGGGGCTATACCGTCCGAAAGGCGGCCTCTCTGTCGGCCGTCTTCACCGAGTCTCCCTACGAGAACGGGTACGACATGAGCATCGGCACATCCGAGCGGGGATCCCCCGCGTCCAAAGAGTTTCCACATTCGAGGCGTTTGCAGTTCAACCACATGCTCATTGTATTCGGCGGGCCGCGGGGCATTGAATATGCTGCGATGAACGACGAGGAGCTCGGCGGGATGGGCATCCAGGGCGGGAAGACAAGGGAGCTGTTCGATCACTGGGTCGACGTGCTGCCCAACCAGGGGAGCAGGACCATTCGGACGGAGGAGGCTGTGTTTATTGCGCTGACGGCGTTGAAGCGGATATGGGACAATGAGTAGGCGATTGAATAGAGCTGATACCCCCCCGCCATCTCTTTTCAGGCTTCCTTATATAATTTATTAGACGGAAGCTTGCTCATGCAGGCAGAGGGACGACGTGTATTTATGAACCCTCTGCTTGTCTGTTTCTCACTCTCTCTCTCTCTCTCTATCTCTCTCTCCAACTATGCAAAAAAAAAAAAAAAATACGCCCAATTCCCAACCAAAATGATTTCTCTCTTGTTTTGCAATACACGACTCTTTTTTTTTTTTTTTTTTTTTTTTTTTGCAAACCCCTTTTACTGCGTCTTTGTAGCATCCAGCGCCACGGCCTTGCCGAGGCCCTCGCTTGCGGCGGCCGCAGCCTTGTCACCAGCCCTCTTGCGCAGCACGTTCTCGATGAATGCCTCGCCGGCCTTGTAGGACGACCGCACGAGGGGTCCGCTCGCGCAGTAGAGGAAGCCCATGTCCAGGGCCCGCTGGCGCCACAAGTCGAACTCGTCTGGGGTGACGTATTTTTCGACCTGGAGGTGTCGTTTGGTGGGGCGCATGTATTGTCCAAAGGTGACGACGTCGACGTTGGCCTTTCTCAGCTCTGCGATTCGTTAGAGACATTTCCTTCTTTGGCTCTCGTTTTTCTTCTTCTTCTTCTTTCTTTCTTCTTCTTCTTCTTCTCCTTCTTCTGATCCAAAGCCAAGGACGTACCTCTCAGAGCATCCATAACCTCGTGCTCCTGCTCTCCGAGGCCGAGCATTATGCTCGTCTTGGTGATGATGCCCTCGTCGCCCCGCACCTCCTTGACGTGGTTCAGCACCTTTAAGCTCTGGCGGAACGTGGCCCTGCGATCGCGCACGTACGGGGTCAGGCCTTCCACGGTCTCGACGTTGTGCGCGTACACGTCCAGTCCGCTCTCGGCCACAAGCTTGACCATGTCCAAGTCGCCGCCGAAATCCCCAGTCAGAGCCTCCACGAGCAAGGACGGCTTCTTCTGCTTGATCTTGCGGATGGTCTCTGCAAAGTGCCGAGCGCCGCCGTCGACCAAGTCGTCGCGATCCACGCTCGTCAGCACAACGTAGCCGAGGCCCCATCGCGCCAGCGCTTCGGCCGTGTGCTCGGGCTCGTGGGGGTCCAGCGGAGGGGGCGCTCGGCTCGTCTTGACGCTGCAGAAGCGGCAGCCGCGAGTGCACGTGTCGCCCATGAGCATGATGGTTGCGGTTGCGGCACTCTTATCGGAGCCGCCCCAGCATTCGGAAATGTTGGGACACCGCGCCTCCTCGCACACGGTGTGCAGCCCCAAGCCTCGCAAGTCGTTTTTGATCTTCTTGTAGTTTTCGTTGCCCGCGGGAATGGACGTCTTGAGCCAGTCGGGCAGTCGCGTGATTGTCCTCTTCTTGCCCGCAGGGCCGACTTCGGCCGTCTTGAGGGCGTAGGCGTCGCTCGGCGACAAGGCCTGCGCGGGAGATGACGCAGCAACGAAGTCGGAGAATGGTGCAACGGTCTTGTCCTTGAAATACGTCCTGGGTCGGGGCGCTGCCTTTGCGGGAGCTTGGCTGGAGTCGGCGGGATGCGACGGGACCGTGGCGAAAGATCTGACGGCGGCGGGAGAGGCGGCCAGAGCCCTTCGCATGGGCGCCTGCGCTCGCTGGAGTGACGGGGCTATGTAAGCCATCTCGAGTATGCGGGAGGCTGACGCTGGTGGGCTTCTGCAGCAGAGAGGCTCCTCTCGGGAATTCCGCGTGTTTTTTTTTTGCTGGCTTGTGGGATGAATCAATGATGGAGGAAGAAGGAGTTTCGGTTGCGAAGAAGCTTCTTGAGAAGAAAAGTTGGGGGAGCCGATGGGACCCGCATCATGGCGCCGCAAGCCGGAGACTTGGGCTTGGGGGGCTTATGAGTTAGGTAGAAGGTCAAAAAGCGCCAATAGGGGCGTTGCTCTTTTATCAATCAGCCATTGGCAGGTTTTACATATTACAAGCCGGATGGATGGCTTTGCTGCCAATTATGACCCCTTACTTTTTGTGAATTTATTATTTAATTTGTTTTAAGAATACGTAAATATATATATATATATATAAAGTGTAGCTTTGCAAAAAAGTAAAGTAATCCCTATAAGGAAACATGGGGCTACAGTCACCGACGGAATCTCATACTTGGCGTGGTGTTTATGAAAAACCAAAATCAAAAAATAACGTCAAAAGTAATACGTACGTGATAAATGCGGCGATGGGAACGTATTATTATTGCACAACCTAGTTCTATCGAGACCCAACTCGGTTTGGAATCACCGCATGTTTATCCTCGGCAACACCAAAACTTTGTTTCTGTCCAAAACTCCAGCATCCCGGATGAAATCCCAGAGGACATGCGCTAAAAAGAAAGGAAGAAGAAGAAGAAGAAGAAGAAGAAAAGACTACAAGCCGTCAAGTCGAGGCGAAGAGGGGCTCAAGCGCGGCATGAGAATGCTCACGTCACGTCTCTCACCGAGCCTCGACTATCCCTTCACCGAGATGCTAAAATAAAAAAGGGGGTATCACCAACAGAAGCGAATAAGTGCCGTTCACCCGTGAAAATAAAAGTTACATCAGCATGCTGAATGTAGGTCCATGGTATCGGATCCAAAGGATGTTTTTTGAATGGAAGAATCGCCTAGTGTAAGGTGATGATGAAAAAAAAAAAGGTGAATATGAGAAAAAGAAATAAAATATAACTGAATTGAAATAAAGATCCCAGCCCGTGCGCCCGCACACACATTATGTTGGCAGGATGTCCCTAGCCAAGTGGAGGAGATGCAAACGCATTTTTTTGAAGATGCCGACTGACTTCACTAGAAGGCTCAACCAAACCAACCCCCCCCCGCACAGGTGGGAGTAGTCGACGTTGAAGATCAAGATCAGGAGTCAGTGCCTACCCCGTCAACGAGCAGGGACGGTGAGGGCGGCAAGGATGTCCGAGAAACGAAGTATGAAATGGGGGGTTGTGAACTGAGCAGCGCCATTGGCGCGCGTAGGCATTGGAGAATGAGAAGAGTGAAGGCATCAGACCGCCAGGCCTTTGTGGACGAAAAAAGGGCCCGTCCCTTTTCCAGCGGAAGCACATTGTCAAGTCGTCGGCGGAGTCGTCATGATCATAGATCGTCATGCAAAAGAATAGGGGGAGTTTTTTGGGAGGGGGGTTTTTTTTTAAAAAAAAAACATGACAAAGGAAAAGAAAGATGATGAGAGAAGAAGTCAAGATGGCTGTTGCTGCCAGTGAGGGGAAAAAAACAAGAATCCACTTCACTCCCCCCTTAGATGTCCCTGCTGCAAGCGTTTGGCGGTTCATCACAAAGAGATTTACATCAGAGCGACAATGATCATCCCGGCAACACCAGCCAAGGCGACTTTGCTGGCCTCGAGGGCAACGCCAGCGTTCTGGGGGCCCTTGGTAGCGGAGGTGATGGGCGCGCCGGTCGTGTGAACGACTGTAGGCTTGAAACCAGTCGAGCTGACGGCGGTACCGACGGAATAATAATCGGATGAGGCGGCAGCGGTAGCAGCGGCGGTGGTGGCGTTGTTAGAAGTGATGGTAGAGGTGACCGTATGGATGTTGGCGAGAGTGACCGTCTTGGTCAGGACGGTGGTTGACGTCTCGGTGATGGTAGACTGGGCAAAGGCGAGAGCCGGCAGAGCGGCGACGGCGAACAGGGAGAACTTCATCTTGATTCTTTGGGGAGTTTTTCTTCTTCTTTTTTTTTTGTGTGCCGGCAAAGGGTTGCGCGCACAGGCTGTCCCAGAGTCGTGTAGAGGAAGAGTCGCGTGGAGATGGGTCAAAGTGAAGAAGCCGCAAGTATTGCCGTAGGATCAAGCGAGATGATGGATATCAGCGATGATCTGGTTGAGTTTTGGAAACACTGCCGCCGACGGTTAGCGAACAAGGCCCCCTCCAGAGAGCGATGATGGTGTATGATGCGAACCTTGAGATGCGCCGGAAGTAGCGGTGATGTTGTGTGATTTGCTATTTGCTATTTATTTATATGCGCGTGGTGAAAAGAGGAAAAAGAGAGAGAGAGAGGGAGAGAGGAAAAAAAGGGAATGTAAGGGTATATATAAATGATGATGGGATAGTCGATATCCAAAGAAGATGCGTTGAGTTGGGAGAAGGAATGGACAAGACTCTGCCAACGAAGTCTTTTGTGTGTTTGTTTGTTTTGAGTTGGTGAAACGAGGAGAAACGTTCGTTTTGAGAGGATGGTAAGGAGAAGGGGGGGAAAAGAGAGGAGAGAGAGGAGAGAGAGGAGAGAGAAGAGAGAGAGAGGAGAAACACACACACACACAAACAAAAAAAAAAAAAAAAAAAAAAAACAACGACGATGATTCGAGCCCAAGCCAAGACGCCATCGCAGGGCGGCCAATATAGTGCCCTCAAGTGCCACCTAAACAAATATGGGGACCGGGGGTCCAAGGCCGTCAGGGTAGACGAGACACGCCGCAGCAGGAGGCCGTGGCGGCGACGGGCAGGTAGACGGGACTTGGGCACTAGTCACGCATTGACGGGGCTGAAATTAAGGCGTGTCATTCACACGCAGCCTGTCAATGCGGTCCTTTTTTTTTTTTTTTTTTCCCTTTTTTCTTTTTTCTTTTTCTTTTTTCCTTCTTTTTTTTCTTTATTTTTGCCGGTCCATTGACAATGGCTTCTTCTTCTCTCCAAATTCCAATTCCCAACCCCCCCCCCCCCCCCCCCTTTTTTTTTTTTCCCCACGGGACCGCCGGCCGGTTTTGTCCGCCGGTTCTATGGTATAAAACTATGACGACGAATTTATTAGCCGCCTCTGCTTGGTCACGTTTTACCATCATCATCCTCCCAATAAACGGGCTGTCAGGGCAGATCTTTTTTTTTTTTTTTTTTTTTTTTTTTTTTCCCCTCGCAAAAGCTGAAAGAGGCCCCCCCGGATCTGTGCTGGATAAGCGGCCCCCAAAGCGAGCCCCTCCTCCACACATTCTGCTAATAAGCAGTGCTACTACGGTACTAGTACTAGTAACTAGGTAGTACTAGGTAGCAAGTAGTTGCAACTAAGGTACTCTGTACTCCGGTGCTGTTATAATCCCTGTCCGGGGGGGACCCAGGCGAAAAAAAAAAAAAAGGCGAGAGAAAGATGAGGGTCCGTCTGACTCTGACTCGTTTGTTGTTGGCGATTCATGCTTTTCTCGTCTTTGTTTCAATTTTGTTTGTGTACTTTGTGTATACATCAGATACATCAGATACATACTGTATATTAAGAGGGACGAGTGAAAAAGACCGGTTCAAAGGGGTGTCCGTCCCCCCTTTGAGGCGGCTCCATTGGCGTTGCACCTTTTTTTTTAAGAAAAAAAAAAAATTAACAAATAAATAAAAAATTGAAAAAAAAATATAATAAAAAAAAATTGAAAAAATTCATCATGGGCTTTTCATTTCCTGGGCGCGACTTGATTGGTTGCGTTCCTGCATCCTGTACTCCGTAGCGTGCCTGGCAACTGTGGCTGCTGGTGGGGAAGCCTAAGGCACACTAGCCGAAGCCACCCCACTAAGGCTTTTTTCTTTTTCTTTTTCTTTTTCTTTCCTTTTTTTTTTCCTTTTTCTTTTTCCTTTTTTCTTAATTTTTTTTTTATTTCTCAAGTCTGAATGAATTCTCATCAACCCCGCGTAAAGAAAAAGAAAGAAATTTTTATTTTTTTATTTTCCCCATCTTTTCTTTGTCTTTTCTCATGATTTGTCTAGTCTCTACACAGAGACACACGCACACACTTGAAAAAAAAAAATTTAAAGGGGAAAAAAAAAAGGAATTTTTTTTTTGCCATGTTGTTTTTCTCTGACTCTTTTTGCTTCCAAGGGCAGCGGCGCCGTCATTATCGCACCACATCCCCCTCTTGAAACTCATCAGCAGAAGCTTGGGCCTCTTTTCGTATACACAAAAAGGCATTTGGTTTGGTCAGACGGCCTAATATAATATAATCGTGGCTGCGGCTTTGGACCCCCTCGCAGCTCCGAGATCTCGCGTGGGATTATCGACTACTACAGGTAGTGTTGTTAAGTACTAGTACTTCTAGTAATACTACCAAGTGCTAGTACTTCTACTACTACTACCAAGTACTAGTACTTCTAGTGGTAGCACCGAGACTGAGAGAGCATGGAGTGCTGTTGGCGCCAGATCATCGTCTGAGGGGGATCTTGCATGCACTGCCAGCTCAGACGACTGCTGTTGGCTCTAAGGGAAATCGCAGATGCAGATTTGCGTATGTTGATTGTGGCTTCGCTTGCCGTGGCGTTGATTCCTCATACTCAGATTCCGTACTTTTCCTTTTTTTACACAAATGTGATGCTGATGATGCTGATGATGATGACATGTCAGTTTTTATTGTTAGGGAAAAAAAAAAAACTACTCGCTTCTCAGCATAAAGAAAAGAAAAGAAGAGAAAAGGAGAGGAAAGAAGAGAACAGAAGATAAGAAAAAAGAAGATAAGAGAAAAGAAGATAAGAGAAAAGAAATGAAAAACCATCCCATTCGCACTTGTTTATAATAAGTGAATAAAAATATACATATTGCACACTCCGACTAGTGGCCAAAACATCAACCATTCAAACCATTCCACTCTATATAGCAAGGCTATATTATATATATATATACTCCGTATATATACATATATAGTACGCTGCTGCCGTCACCCCGAGGCCGGCCAATGCTCCAAGTATTTGCCGAACCCACATAAAATCTTCTCTTCATGCCTCAATTCGCCCCCCATGCTCCTCCTCCGGGGGACTGAATCACGATGCTCTCCCCGGGGCCCAACGTCGCGGTGGCTTTTGCCCCCAGATTGATCACCCTCTTCAGCCCCGTGGCCGGATCCCTAACCTTGATGCAGTTGAGGCCAGCCTCGCCGTCGCCTCCGCCCTCCATGCCGTAGGGACGGCGTGACCTCCTCTCGCTGAGAATGGAGCACTGCACGGGCACGCGGAATTCAATCTCCCTAATCGTGCCGTCGCCGCCTCGGTTGCGCCCTTTGCCCCCCGAGCCCTTGCGCAGCTCGAAGCGCCGCAGGATGCAGGGATATCTCTTCTCAAAGACCTCGGGGTCCGTGATTCTCGTGTTCGTCATGTGCGTGTGGACGCCGCTCTGGCCGACCCAGTCGGGCCCGGCGCCCGATCCGCCGGCGACGGTTTCGTAGTAGCCGAAGCCCTCCCTGTGCTCTCCCGTGGCGGGATCCTTGCCGCCCGTGCCAAACGTCAGGTTGTTGCAGCAGCCTTGGCTGGCGGCGCAGGCCCTGAACGCGCGGAGCACCACGTCCGTGACGCGCTGCGAGGTGAGGACGTTGCCGCCGACGACGGCGAGGCCGTCGCCCGGCGTCAGGATGGTCCCTTCGGGGATGACAATCTCGATGGGCGTCAGGCAGCCCTGGTTGAGCGGGATGGAGGACGACACCAGGCTGCGGAGGCAGTAGATGATGGCCGAATGCGTGATGGCGATGGGGGCGTTGGTGTTGCCCAGGACCTGAGGGCCGGTCCCGGTAAAGTCGAAGACGGCGGACCCGTCGGGCGAGATGCTGATGGACAGCGCGATGGGCGTTCCGTCGTCCATGTAGTCGGTCGCCGTGAGAGGCTCCGGGCCGCGCGAGGCCAGCGTGGCCTTGAGCAGGGCGCGGACGGCGTTCTCCGCGGTGTGCTGGATGGCGTACATGTACCTGTGCACGCAGGCGAGGCCGTTCTCCCCAATCAGCCCCTTGATCAGCAGGATGCCCTTGGCGTTGGCCGCGATCTGCGCCTTGAGGTCCGAGATGTTGTCCGCCAGCCTTCGGGTGCCGGAGCAGCCGTCGTGCCGGGCCGGCTCCTCCAGCAGCAGCCTCACCACCTCCGCCTCGTCGAAGCGGCCTCGGCTGACCAGCTTGGTCGACTGAATCGCCGCGCCTTCCTGCCACAGCGCCGTCGAGGTAGGGGGCATCGAGCCCGGCAGGATGCCGCCGATGTCGGCGTGGTGGCCGCGCGAGGCGACGTAGAAGGCGAGCCTGTCGCCGTCGAACACGGGCGTGATGACCGTGATGTCGGGGAGGTGCGTGCCGCCGCACGACGGGTGGTTCGACATGAGGACGTCGCCGTCGCGGAGCTTTCCCTCCCACAGCCGGTGCTGATACTGGACCGCGAACTGCATGGATCCCAGGTGCACCGGCACGTGCGGCGCGTTCGCCACGAGGCCGCCGTCGGGGCTGAAGATGGCGCACGAGAAGTCGAGGCGCTCCTTGATGTTGGTCGACACCGCCGTCCGCCGCAGCGTGCGGCCCATCTGCTCCGCGATGCCCATGAACCTGTGGCCGAAGACGGAGAGCTGGATCGGGCTGAACTCCTCCTGCTCGCCCTTCGCCCTGGGCTCTTTTGCGTCCGGCGCGCCGTCGATGACGACGTAGCTGTCCAGGATGGCGGCCGTCGCCCCGGGCGCGACGACGATCGTCTGCGTGTTGTCGATGATGAGCGCCGGGCCCGCAATGCGCGACCCCTCCGGGATCTTGTGCAGCTCGTAGACGGGGGCGTCCACGCGCCCGGAGCCTTCAAAGTAGACCGGGTTCGTCCCGTCCGCGCCGGGCGGCGGAGGGGCGCCGAGGCCCTGGATCTTCTTCATCTGGGCGAACGGGGTCTCGATCTGCCTCGCGCCCGTCCCGCCGACCGCGCGGACGCGGATGTCATCCACGATGATGTCCTTCTCCGGGAAATGGAACCCGAAGCTGCGCTTGTGGGCGTCTTCGAACCCCTGCCTAAAGTCCCAGTCGTCGCGGCCCCCGAGGATCATCAGCGAGCTGTTCGAGCCGGCGTACCTCATGCTGAGGTAGGCGCTGTGCGAAATGCGATCCGCCGCAAACCCCTGGGTCAGGAGCGCGTCCGTCGCCTGTCGGGCCAGGTCCTCGAGCTGCGATCGGATCTCGCCCTCCGTCTCCGGGCCGTAGACCATCGCGGCGGGGCGCTGGGACTCGTGGACGACGTCCGCCAGCGAGATGCCAAAGGCAGACAGGATCGAAGAGTACTTGTGCATGATGATGCGGGAGATGCCCAGGACGCCGGCCACCGCGCAGGCGTGCTGGCCGCCCGCGCCGCCGAAGCAGGCCAGGTGGTGGTCCGCGGGCTCGTAGCCGCGGGCCTCTGTGAGGGCGCGGATGGGGCCCGCCATGCCCTCGTTGGCGACCTTGAGGAAGCCCAGGGCCACCTCTTCGGGCGAGAAGGGCGAGAGCCCGGAAGCCTCCCTGTCCTTGTTGATGTCGTCTGCGAGCTCGGCGAACTTGACCTCGACGATCTCCCGGTTCAGCGGCTCGTCTTCCCTGGGGCCGAACACCTTGGGGAAGTACTCTGGCAGGATTCTGCCGAGCAGGAGATTTGCGTCCGTGATGGTCAGCGGACCGCCCTTGCGGTAGCACGCCGGGCCCGGGTGGGCGGACGCGGATTCCGGGCCCACGCTGAACAGGCCGTTCCTCCAGGACAGGATCGAGCCGCCCCCCGCGGCCACCGTGTTGATGTCGAGCTGCGGCGACTGTATGGCGATGCCCGCCGTGGTCGTCTCGAAGACGTGGTCGTAGACGCCTGCGTACCGGGACACGTCCGTCGACGTGCCGCCCATGTCGAAGCCGATGATGGGCCGCCTCTCCTCCTCGTCCCACGAGGTTTGCGCGTAGCCGACGACGCCTCCCGCCGGGCCCGACAGGATCGCCTTGAGGCCGCCGAACTTGCGGTAATCCGCCAGCCCTCCGTCCGACTGCATGAATTCGATTCGGGTGTCCGCCGACGAGAACCCGCCGCGGAAGTTTGCCTCGATGGCACCGATGTACTTCTTGATGATGGGCGTCAGGTAGGCGTCTGCACTGGCCGACGTGCCTCGCGGCACCACGTTGATCATGGGCTGGAGCTCGGACGACAGCGTGACCGAAAAGCCCATCTCGAGAGCCAGCTTCCCGACGAGGAGCTCGTGCCTGGGGTAGGCGTACGAATGGATGAACACGACGGCGACGGAGCGGAAGCCCTGGCTCCATACCTGCGCCAGCTGCTCTTGAACGGCGCCGAGGTCGGGCTCCTGCAAGATCCGGATGGTCTCGCCCGTGACTGCGGTGACGAGCTGTGTGTCCTCGGCCGTGGGGGTTGTTTTGGTGGATTCCGGGTCTTCCGTGTAATCCTCCATCGTCACGCGCTCGTCCACCTCGACCACGCAGTCATAGAGCACCTCTGGCCGCGACGCCGATAGGTCGAAAATCTGCGGCCTCGACTGGTTTCCTATGGCCAGGAGGTCGCGGAAACCTTTGGTCGTGACCAGCGCGACCCTCTCGCCTTTGCGCTCCAGGAGGGCGTTGGTAGCGACGGTCGTCCCCATGCGGATGGACTCAAAGTGGAAGAGGTCCAGAGGTTGGCCTCGGGGCAGCTGCTCGCCCGTCACCAGCTCCAAGATCCTTCGGATCCCTTCTGTGGGCGCATCCTGGTAGTTGGCGGGATCGACGGATAGGAGCTTGAGGATGATGTCTTCTCTGCCGGGGATTGACGCGTGAACGTCGGTAAAGGTTCCGCCTCTGTCGATAGAGACTCGGACGCGGAGTGATTTGGCGGCCATTGTTGGGTATCTTGGGTTGTGGGGGGGGGGGGTTTCTTTTTTTTTCTTCTTCAGCTCCTATTGATGAACAGCAACCCGCTGGCCCTTTATATCAAGCTCTCTCTCATGGCAACGAAGGAGAGACATTTGTCGGTTAGAAGGAAAAAAAAAAAAAAGAGGGCAAGAAAGGCAACGCGATTCGTACACGGCGTCCATCGCCTCCATCTCCGTCCATCTCCGTGCCTCGGAAACGTCGTCAACCAGCACGGCACGTCGGCGAGAGACCAAAGGAATGCCCTGCTGGCGTCCGTGATTCGCGAGTGCGGAGGCAGATACCTTACTTGTAAGTCCGGTTTGCCCATCCGGTGTGGGTCCCCGAGGCCGAGACGCAGAACCGGGAATTTGACGCCAGGCTCAGCCTAAGCCGAGAAGAGGTTAATGAGGCTGGCAGGGTGAGGAGTCGTTGTCGGGGTCGATTCCCGACCCCAGTCGGATGGACTTGTGGAATTCGCCTTACCACCCTTTTTTTTTGGGGGGGGGGGGGGGGGAAATGCTATCATCATTGATACCGTCTGTGGGCTGTGATAGCGGGATAGCCTTGCGCGCGCAAGAGAGAGAGAAAGAGAGAAAGACAGAGACAGAGAGAAACAGAGACAGACAGAGACAGACAGAGACAGAGAGACAGAGAGACAGAGAGACACACACACCGAGAGAGAGAGGCTGATTTCCAGATCGGGGTAGAATCCCGCAACGCCCTTTTGCCACCAGCAGGTTCCGAAGGCCATGCTGAGCTCAGCTCTTATTGCTTGCGCTCCGCCTGGCTCTTGGAACAGTCAAATACTGCAGAAGGACGGGGTTCTTTTCCTTCGATGACCCACCTCGCAGGGTTTGCCGAGCCCAACAGTTATTATTTTTTTTGAATTTTTTTGAAATTTTTTTTTTTTATTTTTAAATTTTTATTTTTTATTTTTTTTAAAATTTTTTTTTTTGATTTTTAACCGGAGCAGGTATTAGTATTGTTCGTCAGGGTGGCGGTCTCGGCATACGATGGCATCTGTGGAGGCTGCATCAGGCCAAGCTGCGGAGCAGTTCACCTCGAGACCGGTTGCGTAAGAGAGGTTTCTTTCTTTCGTTTTTTTTTTCCCTCTCGGTATAAGCGGCATCAGAATTGTATGCTCATGCAACATCTTGTTGTCTAGCTGCCTGAACTGCCGCCAGAGGCGGTCGTACTGCTCCAAAGAAAAGCCTACCTGTTCAAGATGCCGTGATTCTCGGTTGACGTGCATTTACGAGGGGACGAGGAAGATTCTGGTCAATGAATCGTACGTTGGAGCTCTGTTTTCTATGTACTCTCGCGTGCGTTAGGGCCACCTTTTGACTGTGCGTATAGCTATTTACGAGAACTCGAGGCGAAGGCGAAAGCCTTGGACAGTGAGCGAAGCCTCTCTTGTACCCCTTCTCCTCCTCATAGTCGACACAAGCTGTCGGCCAGTTGTGCTTCTTGATTGCTAAAGTTTTTTTCTTTCTTTTCTTTTCTTTTTCTTTTTCTTTTTTTTTTGGCGCAGGTATGCAGCCTGGAGGTTCGACTATCACCGCGCTCCGCCACCGCAACACCAATGACGAAGACGACGATTTCGAAGACGAGCAGCGCCTGCTTGAACCGTTTACTCAGCTCAGGTTGGAGAAACCCCCCACGAGTAAGCTTGCATGAAAACTCTTCCCCTTTTTTTTTCTTTTTCTTTTTTTCTCTCTCTCTCTGGGTATTTGCGAATATTCTCAACTCACATCATCTTGTAGGCTTCCAAGGCCCTGCATCGTCAGACAACTTCCTCCTTCACGTGAGAAAGCTGTCCGGCTTCCAAGGCGATGATGGAAGTCTCGACTTGGCCTCTAATTTTTACGAGCCCGACGCCCTGCCTTCGAGACGACAGGTCGTGTTTGGCACTCGCTCGCGATTGCCCCCCATTGACATGGCACGACGGCTCTTTTCAGCGCAGTACATGTACATAGGCACCATCTTCGCATTTACCGACCCTAGAGACTCATTCGAGCGCTTGCTCCTCGAGGCATACAGCGGGCTGCCGGATCCCTCGGACAGGACGGCCTGCCTGGAATATGCCAAAGTGCTCCTCGTCCTTGCTTTCGGACAGCTGTACTCGGTCAACCAATGGGTGGACTTTCGAGGGCCTCCGGGCTTCGACTACTTTAGAGATGCAGTCAACCTGCTCCCCGAGACGCACGAGGAGGGATCCATCCTCTGCGTCGAGACGCTGGCCCTCGCGGGGTATTTCATGCAAAACATGAATCGCCGAGACGCCGCGTTTCAGTACATCGGAAAGGCATTGCGCATGGCCATTTCGCTCGGCCTGCACCAGGAGGTGAGTCCGCACTACTGCTCGCAGCAAGGGCCGGCATTGGACAAAGCGGCAAGGGAGCATCGCCGCCGCGTCTGGTGGTCCATATACAGCCTGGATAGGATCCTGTGCGTCAAGTCTGGCAATCCCATCACCATCCAGGACGAGGACATCGGGGTAGACATGCCATCGCCCCTCCCGGGGGACCCCGAGTACTGTCCTGCCGTGGTCCTGCGGCACTACACCGAGCTTTCGCGCATCCTCGGCCAGATCCACCTGGCGATATATCGCAGATCAAACAAGTCCGCGCCAAAATCTGGCAAGAGCCTCATGGCGTCGGTGCAAAGCATCATCCTCTCGCTCTCAAAGTGGAATCGCGAGCTGCCGGATGAGCTGCGCTTCGACCCGGCACAGCTCACCTTTGGCCGCGAGAGCGTCGGAGCATTTGCGCACTATTACCAATGCATCAACATGACTGTCAGGCCGCTGCTCTTCCACGTGGTGCAGAGGCGCTTACAGGCGATCCGAAGAAGCGCTGACGGCGCGGCGGAGAAGGAGAGCGACTGGAAGGAAGGGCTTTCGCAGACGACCGTGAGGGTCATCGATATGTGCATTGGAGCGGCCCAAGACGTCATCAACATGATGGCCATTGTCGCACAGCGAGACATGGTTGGTGAGTTGCTCTCCAGTGCGCACACACATGTCGCTCCTTTCCTTTCCACCTCCGTTCCGTCACGCACAAGCATTTCAGGGCTCGTTTCGCTGAAAACGGATCTCCAGCAACGTATGGCTACATGGACGGCGAACACATCTTTTCTGCCACAATCGTGCTCGTCATGGTCTGCACGGCGTTTCCCGACAATGCCGCCAACACCCTTGCCATGACAGCCGGGCTCGGTTTGCTCAGAAACATGGGCGAGCGAGGCAACAGCCACATGGGCGCTCGCTATGAGCTGCTCGCGAGCATATACTCCGGCTCAAGCATCGCGTCCACCGCCGCTCCTCGCCAGCAGCAGTTCGCCATGACGTCGCCCGGCTCCAAGGCTGAGGATATTTCAATCAAGGGCAAGGATGCCGTCCCCCCGAGGATATTGATGGCCCCATATCCTATAAACCCACACAGCACCGCGGAGAGCAACGTGGGTGGGCCCCCTACTTTCCCGGTCGTCGACAACAACGTACTTGACCAGCCATTTTATGACGAGAGCGTGAACACGGGCATGGATTTTGGACTCTGGGAAGAAGGATTTGCGTACCCGACGATGGACCTGGACTTGGATTTGGCGCACCGCACTTCGACAGCCGGGGGAGCAACTGGGACAGATATTCGAGAGTGGGTGTTTGATTTTATGGGCCAAGGCAGCTCCGCATGAGAGGAGCTCCGACGAGGAAGAGAAGAGCAGATATGAATCAAGAAACTTTGTAATTAGGCGTGCCGCGTTGTGGCCTCTCATTCTGCAACTGCTACTCTACTCTCTTCCCCTTTTCCATTTCCCTCACTCTCATCATCCACACCCACCCTCTTATCTCACCCAACAGGGATCTATTGGTGTCTGTTTTTTTTTTTTTTTACAATCACGAGCCCCCAAAGCAACATCGACGGCAGTATATCTACGGGGCAGATGCAATGCAACGGCATGATTGCCGTATCTCCCCATACCCGCACTAACGACGCCGCCATGTTCGATATTCAACGGGCCCCCCCGGTCAAGCACACGAACTTACTTTACACATACGCATGTCCCTTTCAAACACGCCCATCTCCAAGAAACTTTCCCCCGCACGAAGAAGCCCCAAGTTTCTCTCTACCAAAGCACCGTGAACCCAATGGCCACCTCCCAGGGGCCGGTGAGGGTCTCCGACCTGCCCCGCAAAACTCCACCGTCATCCCTAAATAAACCGAGCCCGTCATCAGCCTGATATCAATGAAATGAACTAGGCGTACAGAAATCCAACTGTAAGCGATAAGGGGTTGTGTGTTTCTTTTTTTCTTTTCTTCTTTTCTTTTTTTTTAAATCTTTCTTTTAACGGATTGGCAAGTATCGAGAAGAAATAGGGCTATTGGGAAGCGCGCTCTGACGGACTTGGTCCTCCGACGACCTCGTAGGGCCAGACTACTTTTTCTTAAATAGCACGCGATGCGACGCCATGTCACCACCACCAGAGTCCGCATTTGGATTCAAGTTTCCCCCGTGGGGTTTTTTTTTATTTTCCATGTTGAATGAATCAACGTGGGGCTAAGAACCCTTCCAAGAGAGAGATCCTTGCTTGTGAGCATCATCTGCATTCTGTCTTCTCCCCTTTTTTTTTTTTTTTTTCGTTTGCTCAAGTAAAGGCACATTTCAAGACGCTGGTCACCCAAAGGATATCCTGTGCAGCATGACTTCAGCTTCGGAGTCGGGCGATGCCAGGTTAGACGATGGTGAGAAGCGCCCGTCCTCTGGCGGTGCTTCTCACCACGGCGTCGGCGAGGCAACGTCTATCCCGCTGATCGACCCCCATGCCGAGAAGCGGCTACTGTTGAAGCTGGACACTTACTTTGTCCCCGTCATCATGCTTGTCTACTTGACGTGCTTCCTTGACCGCAGCAACATCGGCAACGTCAAGGTCGCGGGCATGCCCAAAGACATTGGCGCCAGCCCCAAGCAGTTTTCGACTGCGGTTTCCATCTTCTATGCGACATATGTGGCGTTCGAAGCCCCGTGGAGCGTCATGATGAAGTGGATGACGCCGCGGATTCTGCTCACGTCGCTCTGCGTCGTTTGGTCTCTGACCACCATCTTCACGGCCTTCGTCCAGAACGTGGCCGGCCTGTACGCTGTGCGGCTCATCTTGGGCGCCTGCGAAGCCGGGCTGTTCCCCGCGATGAACCTGTATCTCACAATGGTATACAAGCGCCACGAGCAGGGAATAAGGGTGTCGTACCTGTTCGTGTGCACCGCCATTTCGGGCGCTTTTGGGGGGTTGCTTGCGTACTGCATCCTCAAGTTGGACGGCGTTGCCGGGTTCGCGGGCTGGAGGTGGGTGTACATCATCGAAGGCATCTTCAGCGTCGTCATTGCCCCGATCATCTGGTTCGGATTACCAAACGATCCCACCAACGCCTACTTCCTCAACGAAGAAGAAAAGGCCATGATGAAGGTTCGCGAGGCGCAGCGGGCCCAGTACATGGGCGACGAGGAGTTCAGCTGGGAGGAGATCCGGATCTGCCTCAAGGATCCAAAAGTGTATCTCAGGTGAGCCCCGACATCGTGCAAAAAAAAAAAAAAAAAAATCTCGAAACCCTGCTCGAGAAGCCGCGCTCACATGCCAGCTGAAATTAGTGGCGTTATTCAGTTCTGCCAGGACATTCTCCTATATGGCTTCAGCACATTCCTCCCTTCCATCATTGTCAGCATGGGCTACACTTCCATGCAGGCGCAGTACCTCAGCATCCCGGTATACATCTTTGGTGGTTTGTGCTTTATATTTTTCGCTTTAATCTCCGATCGGACCTGCGTCCGTGGGCCATTCGTCTTCCTCGCCAACATCCCCGGCATCGTGGGCTATATACTGATACTCTGCCCCACGAGCAACGGCGTCAAGTTCTTTGGCACCTTTCTCTGCGCCGTGGCAGTGTACAACGGGCCTGGGCTGAACGTGACGTGGCTCAACGTCAACTTTGCTCCGCATTACAGACGCGCGACGGCTATTGGCGTGCAGCTGAGCATGGGCAATTCGGCCGGCATTGTCGCAGGCCAGATTTACAGGACGGCGCCGTACGTCCTGGGGAATGCCTTTTCCGTCGGGGCTCTGGGCCTGGCGCAGCTGGTCATCATCGTCAAGTGGTTCTACTTGAGGCACTTGAACCGCCAAAAGGACAAGATCGCCAGTGGACAAATGGAAGATACGCGAAAGGTTCAGACCGGCGACCGGGCTGTGGATTTCAAGTATCATCTGTAACCGCACCACGGTTGCTCATGTTTTGACATATCTCATCCGGTATGTTTGGGCGGCGGCCTGGGAAGGTTGGAGGTTTAGGAGTTGATGGTCGGCGGTTGGGGATTGATTGACCTAGTCATTCTCCTGGACTTTCTAATGAGAAACTCGGATTATAATTTCGCAGTGCCAACATGGCGATTTTCCATCATCATTTCACCCCAACCTCTATAATGTTCTAATGGTACACATATATCGTGTTAGTGGTGCAGGGTACACGGCTGAGCCACATGGAAGAATAAGAATCACGAAAGCAGTTTTTGAATATGATGGAGTGTTTTATACAATGCATATCGGGAGAATATGTAGCTAGAATTATTAGTAGATGCACATATACAGAGTCCAGACGAAATCGATGTAGGGGTTTTTTTCTGGGCAACCAATAGCGCAATGGCTACTGTGTGCTGGCATTTGATGGGCTTTGGGATCCTGGCTCATGCACTTGCTTCTTCTCCCCTTTGACTCTCATACACACAAACGTTTAGTATTGGAGCTTGCGCAGCATCTTTGGCCCTATTGTTAACGCCAAGGGAAACTCTGAGCGGTTTGATATTACGCTGTTTTGTATGGCGAATCGCAAAAAGCAGCACAAAAACTCTCGTCTTTTTGTCGGATTTATTCATTCCTATTGACGATGCCGATTCATTGATAGGTAGAAAAAGCATCTAATAATATATATAAAAAGCAACAAAAAGTTCTTCTTTTTGACTCATGACTACGATACAATCATTTCTGCAATGAAGCCAAATCGCAAGTTGCTTGGTGTCTATTTCCTCCCGCCTTGTTTTTTCCCCCTCCTTATATTAGTGAAATAGTAGATGCACCTTTGCTTTGCTTTATATTTAAATTTTTAATTTATTTTTTTCAAATTTTTTGTCCAAATTCTCTAGGTTAACAGGTTAGCATTGGTTCGACAACATGTGGGCAGATTCTTGATTCTTTCCCTTCTCCCCCCTTTTTTTTTCTTTTTCTTTTTCTTTGTCTTTTTTTTTTAAATTTTTTTTTATTTTTTTTTCTAGCCTACTTTATCTCCAAGAATCATGTGGCTGCTTCTTAGTCGTGCTGATCGACACTCTGAATATCCTCGCTTACAATGAATGCATAGATCATGGGCATCATGGTTGAAATGAAAGTAAGCTTGAACGTATATATCGACAACCATGACTCTTATCTAAATCATAATGTATGGAATCTATCTATGAGAACGGCGGCTTAGCAATCGCCACCATCTCCTTCCATGGTATCCGCCAACTCTTGGCAATATACAGCAAAGAATAGGTATCGTCTTATATCAACTTGTTATATACAAAAAAAAAAAAGGCGGGAAACAGCAGATGCAAACAAGTCATTCCATCTTTCAAACCTCATCTATGCCAACCAGAACCAGACCTTCTGCAACCAATTCTTGGCCACGGGCGGCTCGTCCATTGCTTCCATATTATCCATCTCTTCTTTACCCGTAAGGACGTCGACTTCGGACGTCTTAATACAAAAGGGTGTGCGTTTCCAGATCTTGTGGCCAAGATAAAGAACAAGGAAGATGGGTAAAGTAATGTATGCAGCGAGGAAGTCACTCACGTTCCAGTTATCGCCGATAAAAATCTGGAAGCCGTTGGTGAGAGTGAGGATAGAAATGACAAAGAGCGCGGCGTAAGTGGCGTATGGCTGCAAGGGCGTCTTGTACGGCATTTCTGGCCAGAGGCCGTTGAACATGATGGCCTTGCGGAAGCGGAGATAGGTAATCATGATGATGATCCAGGCGAGGAAGCCGGAAATGGTTGAAATGTTGACGAACCAGTTGAAGACGGTGGCACCAGAGTTGTTTACGTTGAGGAAGGAGAGAAGAGAGAAAAGCCAAGTGAAGAGGACGGCCACATAAGGGACACCCATGCGATTGGTGAGGGCAAAGAATTTGGGTGCCTGGCCGTTGACAGCCATGGAATACAAAACTCGGCTGGCGGAATAGAGGAAGGAGTTTCCGGCCGACCAGGCAGAGGTCAAAATGACGGCGTTGATGATGTGATTCAGCACAGGGATGCCCGCGTTCTGGATTCCAATGACAAAGGGCGAGGCGCTGGCGTTTGAGGCCCCGAGCAGTCTGGGGTCGTTGGAGGGGACAATGATGCCGATGATGAGAGAAGAGAAGCCGTAGAACAATGCCAGGCGCACGGTGAAGCGGCGGGCGGCCTTTTTGAGGTTTCGGCGAGGGGAAACAGCCTCTCCGGCGGCGATGGCAATCAACTCTGGGCTGGTAATGAAGGCAAATCCTGTAAAAAAAAAAGGGGGGGGGGGGGGGCAAGATTGTCAGCTCGACTGCGCGCCGTTTTTATATATATATATATATATATAATATATAATATATATATGCATATTCATCATTTCTCACAGTGAAGGAGTCGTTGGTCGAGGAGGAGCGGCTGATGAAAACATACCTGCCTTGACAAAAGCGTGCCAGTAGCCCAAAAACCTGCCTGTTGCGCCCTTGGCATTGTACTCCACAAAGGCGCCGGGATCGTTCCAGTAGTGGAAGCCGAGGACGTGATGCTGGTCCGGCCCTCCGCCAAAGAACAAGACGACGCCAATTATGCAGAGCACAAACAAGGCGATCAGCTTGATTGACGCAAAGACAAACTCGGTTTCCCCGAAGATGGCGGCGGCAAACAGGTTGAGGGCGAGAAGGACGACCAGCACAATGGCGATCCAGACGGCAACGCTGACATGGGCCTTCCAGTAGTCCAGCACAATGGCGGCTGCCGAGGCTTCGGCCCCGACAAGCATTGTGTACGCATACCAATAGTTCCACCCAGCAGCGAAGCCGAGGCTGGGATCGACATAGCGGCTGACGTAGTAGGGGATGGTGACTCCTCTGAAGGGCAGGTATACCGTCATCTCGGCCAGTACGTTCATGACGACGTAGACAATCATGGACATGGAGATGTAGGCCATGAAGAGCGGCGCCGGGCCGGTATCTGCGAGGATGCCGCCGGATCCGACGAAGAGGCCGGTTCCAATGGCGCCTCCCAGGGCCAGAAACTGCAGGTGACGGCTCTTGAGGCCACGCTTGAGCTGCTCGCCATCGTGGGCAAGGGTGAAGTCGGAAATGTCATTGGGCGAGCTGGCCTCGACGTTGATGTCGAAGGCGTCTTCGGGTCCGGAGCCATCCTTTTTCTCCATGATTTTGGGGTTTTTTTTTTTTTTTTTTTGGCTGCAGGTTTGCGGATCGAACCTGATGGGAAGAAGCAGGAGAAGTAGGATGACGAGGGAGAAGGAGAAGAAGAGGAAGAAGAAGAAGAAGGATGACGAAGGAGAAGGAGAGAGGAGGAAAAAGAAGAAGAAAAAAAAATAGAGGGAAAATCAGAGATCAATATACTACAACTATAAGCAGGAAGGGGGGGGGGGGGTGGGAGAGCCTGAACTGCTGCCTTCGTCCACTGCCAGGCGGCCACAGCGTCTCTCCAACAGCCCTAAAGAGCAGATCCCGGACGCTGTTGGCGCCTATGCTTGGCCGCTTGGGGGGTTAGTGCGCTGCGGGAGGCGCAAAGTTACAGGGCACTAAAAGCTACCCGGGCCCTCGCAACAGGTACAGGTACATCCAGCCAGGCGCGGGCTGATTTGGGGGGAGAGGGGCCGAGGCGCTTGTTGAAGAAATCTTTGAACTGAAGCCAACTGTTGAGAACAACTTTTGTACTGCCTTAGCTTCCCCTGAGGTACCTACAGTACATACGAGTACATAGTTGGTAGGTGCTAAGATAAGGCAGCGCTAAAGTACTCCGTTCGAGAATGCTGCGATGTACAGGTACCAAATGCTCGGGGGTGGCGTCGGCATTTATTTTCCCGACCTTCCCCCCCTAAAACATCCTGCCCCCCCCATCTCACAAACTTCTTCTGCGCAAGCCTCACTCTTCCTCTCTCTCCTCTACTCTGCCTCGATCTCGAGTCAAAAGAAGAAGAAGAAAAAATAAACCAAAAGGGGGCCTACGGTAACGTATTCTATGCCTGCTGCGCTACCCGCTTGCGGAAATGTTCTAGAATGCGTAGATACAACAAGTTTGGGTTTGTGTTTTTTTTTTGTTACAATGCATTTTAGTGCCTCGTCTCGCAGAGTCTCACCGCGTGCATACATAACATGTGCGAATAAGGTTCTTAGCAGCCTTTTGTGGTCCGGCCTAATAAAACAAGCGGCGCGAATCCTTATCTTTTCCTGCTTCTTTTGTCACAAGCGAGGACGGATTGCGGAGGGGGGATTTGGCCAGGGGTGGGAGGGGAGAAAACAAAACAAAACAAACAAACAAACAAACACGATTCAGTTACATGCAGGAAAAACGCCGAATCCTGCGCTGTTACGCACAAGAGATGATCAGCACACACACACACACTTCGGAGGTGATAACTGTGCAAATAATACTTACTACCAACAAGAAGAGCCTTAGAAACAGGATGTGGGCATCACGAGTCGGGAACGAGGAAGAAGGAGAAAAAAAAAAAGAAGGAGAAAAACTCTGCCTTGCAGCAATCAAGGCTTCAAGCCGACAAAAGCCGTTCGACCAAACATCCGCCTCGCCTTGTGTGTCTTGTGTCCTTTTGTCTCGTCTCCGAAAAAGGCCGCTTTTTGCCTTTGCCACTCGTCCTAGCATCAGTCTTGCCAGCCGCAAGGCGCTGAGAGAAAAAAAAAAAATCAAATAAAAAAAAATCAAAAAATGAAATCAAAAAAAATCAAAAAAATCAAAAAATCAAAAAATCAAAAAATCAAAGAAATCAGAAAATCAAAAAAATCAAAAAAATCAAAAAAAATCAAAAAAAATCAAAAAAAAAATCAAAAAAAAAAAAAATCAGGAATCTCAGCCACTGATCCCTGTGTTAGCCGCCATCATGATCCACTCGGGGAGGTGCTTTCGATGGGGGGAAACATTCCAGAAGCTCGCAATGATTCGACCGCCTCCGAAGCCCCTCATCTCATCCCTCCCCCCCCCCACAGGTTTCCCCAAGTCTAGCCGACGGAGCACTCGATCAACAACTCCTGACGAAACAAAATCTGGGCGAGCGAGGCTCTGGGGTAAAATCAGCCCACAGCAATCTTGAGGAGCAGAACATGCACCGAGGTGACACCTGTGCCGAGCAAAATGCCTCATCTTACGAGCACGGGTTCCAATGCTCTTTGCTCCCATAGCCTGTCCGATTTTATTCGCCAGCTTCATAGATCAGCTCTCTCGTCTTCCCAAACTAGCACTCTAATATCATTACGCAATCTACGGAGTAATGAGTGGAGAGCTTGAATATCTGCCCTTTTCGGATTACTACGGACTAACCAGCCTCCACAATCATGCTCGTCTTTATGCCTTGCAGAAAGCCGTCATGTCCCGACTGGCTACCGCTTTGCTCCGGAATATGGACGATAGAAAAAAGATGCGTGGGAAAAAAAATGGCTTGATCATATGATTCGTTTTTACGGATTTTCCATCTCCATTGCTGAATGTACGTGAAATTTACATAATAGGCACAAATGTAGACTTCATCATACCTCGAATACGCTGGTTCCGGATTCAGCAACAGGGCCTAAAGTTTTCATGGGTGGGTAATCCATCCAAAGCCGTATACGGCCTGGATCGAACACCCTTCAGAGACTTGATATTAACCTATTTTCAGGCATCTTTCGTTGCCCTTCTAGAGGGCCAATTGCTGCATGGAAGGCTCCTTGCAAGTCAGAAGGGCAGCGCTAGCGACGGTGACAATATCCAACCTTCTGACTGGGCTGATTGATCACCGCCGTCAGACGGAGTAGAGCTGCTCCACCACATCGTAAGATGACCTAGATTGCTTATTCCAGAAGAAAATTGTGGGAAATGGCGGTGGATCGGGAATCGCCGGCATGCCACATGACTTGGCCTGGCCTGGCCTTGTCATCCATATCAGCCATGCACATACATATCATTATAGCGCGTGCTTTTTTTGATCAGAGCTTCGTTCAGGAGCAGTGCATCTCTCAAACCGCCTCCGTAAGCACGGCTAGGTATAGGTATCAGAAGACGGTGCGTCTCATGCCGAATAATCACACCAGGCCTGGGCACCTACAATGCCCCGGTGCTATCGAAATATCGTCAAATATCCGCATTCTCCTCCTCTCCTCATCTGCTAGAAAGAGAATGACAGTATCAAGTAACTATCAATTGCAGACCGTCAGACGCGGCTTCCCAGTGCGGCCGTATCCATGTAATGAGGGAAATACTAACGTGACGAGACACATGGAGCCCTCCAGATAATCGCTTCTGCCATCGCGGCACAGCTCGGCTACTAGCAATGTGCCAAGGAAAATGGAAATCGTCTCCAAAGTAGGGAAATGCAAGGTCATGGGGGCACTTGATTGAGCCGCCCACGAGAAGAGGACTAGTGCTGGAGTGATGAACAAGGCCACGTTCATGCTTCGGCCGATGGCAAATTCGAGAGCCGTTGTCATATTATTGTTATATGCCGCCACGATGGCTTCCATTCGACCTGGACCATCGGTGGCCAGCGGCAACAAGACAAAGCTGACTACTCTGCTGCTGATGAACCTGGAGCCTGTGACGGAACTGAGCGTGCGCATGAGGAAGTAGGCCGATAGCGAAGCTAGCCCTAGCACTGCAACGAGAAGTATTCCCTCAAAGATCGCTAGGAGTATCCGACCCATGTCAGATCTGTCCTCCGGTCCGGACGGTGTAGCTTCCATGAATAATCGTCGGTGTGATCGCCATCGGTAGTGCTGATAGATGACAAAAAGGAACAAAAGAGCTACGGATACGGAGCGCGACATTCGTATCAATTCATCTTCGCAGTCGGTGTCGACTCTGCAGTGTATCTCAGAGATGGCGGACGGGACGACAAGAGATGTCGACGCGACCATCATAAGAGAGGATGCCGTGGATGCGAAAGCGGTATTAAACATCAATTCGCTGTGCCGGATGCTTCCGACCAGGAAACACCATCCCACAACCTTTCAGACGCAAGTTAAAACATGTACCAAGGAAAGAGGGGACCGGTCAAAGCTCACTAGAAGAAGATTTGCCAAGACGCTCCCAAGAATGCAAGATTGTGCAATGCGGGCTGCGCCGTGCTGAATTGCCGCAACGCCTACCTGACCACTTGTGAACACCTGCTCGTCCCGTTGGCTGCTTTACAATCGAGGGCAATACATACAATCAACAATGGTGCGTTGTCTAGAAGCGCATGTAAGAACCCGCCTCCTAAAGGACCCAACATGGCCGACAGCTGGCGGAGCTTGCGAAGATTCAACTTTGAGAGCGGAATGATTGCTAGAAAGTTGAACCAAAAGATGAGCTCTGGGGCCCTGTTCTGAACACCGAAAGTGATTCCTAGAGGAACAAAGACGAGAAGCAAGTTGGAGTAGCTGCCTGGAGTGAACATCTTCAACAGGGCCCGGGACTCTCGCCGGCACCTATGGGAGCCCGGCAACAGAGGAGACCGCTCTTCAGCATCTCCGCTGCAGACCGGGGCCGCCGCGGCGACCGAACATCCGGGGTCATACGAAGGATTCGCCATATATTCCACGGTAAATCATTGTCATGGCCCTGGATTTTCTGCCCGTGATCATTTGCACACTGGATGACATGGCAGACCCGAAGCAGGGATTTTTGAACGACGTTTTATGCCATCATGGACAAACGCTAATGAGTGGCGTGGCGTGACGCGGGGAATATTGAGTTTCCCAATGGCTACCCTTCGTTATTGAAACTTATACCATGAACCTTTTAAAGCCCTTGCTAGCTTTGGGTAATGGCTTGCCACTCCCTGATCCGAGCCAACGTTCGACGATTGTTTTAAAGTTTACTTAGCTGAGGCTGAATCCGGCTGATCTCCGCCCCCCCCCGCATTTGGCCGGCATTGGAAGCTGTGAGGGCTTCATAATCTTCACCAACTCAATCACACTCTAGATGCTATCATCAGTTTGATTTGTACCGGAGCACGTAGAGCTGTTGATCGCTACAAGGCAAAAAACAAGACAAATCTTGAGAGCGGTCAAAATATGAGCTTGACAAAGACAACCAACACGATCTCATCGAAATATGTTTTGAAAGATTTTGAAAGATTCGCAAATTTATCCTTCATACGTGACGTCACTGAGGCTTGAAAACATGGCGAGACTACGGAAATAGAGTTTCATGTTTTCATTCAGCTCTCTCTCTATAAAGAAGCAGGCGGCCTCTCCATGGGTGGAAGTTGGGAGATCAACCAAAGCATTCTTGTTCAGCTTCTGAGATGACACCTGAGTCGAGAGTCACCATGAACATACCAGAGTTTGAGGATCTGGGAATCATCTCCGATTTTGAAGAGGATTTCCCAGGGACTCAGAGAGACCTCGTGATGCCCGCCGCCTCTACACCATCTCCTGGTGATGGGGACAGGCCTCGCCCACCATGGCAGGGGCATGGAGACAAGCTTGTTGGAATTGTAGATATGGGAAGGTGAGTCACCTCGATTATTTGAACACGGCTTCTAGCCCCAAAGTGCTGAAGATTATGATGTGTGTCTGCAGCAACGGCATCCGCTTCTCCATCACGGATTTGTCTTCTCCGATGGCTCGTATTCTGCCCACGGTGTTGACATATCGATCCGGTATATCGCTTTACGACTCACAGTACGACCCAGAGACGGGAGAGCAGATTCCAATCCCGGACGGTGTAATCGACGACATAGTCACGGTCTTTAATCGGTTCCTAATCGTCTGTCATGATATGGGTGTCCATGAGAAAAACATCCATGTCGCTGCAACAGAGGCGACACGCAAAGCCATCAATTCGGCCAAGTTCTTGGAGGTTGTCAAGGAAAAGACTGGTCTGTCTGTGGAAGTGCTCCCGAAGGAAATGGAGGGCCAGATCGGAGCATTGGGCATCGCGAGCGGGTTCAGGAATTTATCCGGCCTTGTGATGGACCTGGGAGGAGGCAGCACGCAAATCAGCTGGATGGTGAGCCAAGGGGGCCATATAAGGATCAGCCCTCTTGGGAGCTTCAGCTTCCCGTATGGCGCAGCCGCCTTGTCCAGACAGCTGCACGACTTGCGGAAGGGCAAGAAAAGGGAGGATGGAGAGGCGGCTGTCGCCCGGTTTCGACAGGAAATGATTGAAAACTTCAGATCTGCCTATGGCCATCTGCAGGTTCCTGAAAGCATGGCAGAGAAGGCCAAACGAGATGGAGGCTTCCGCATCTATCTGTCTGGTGGCGGATTCCGAGGTTGGGGGTATCTGCTGCTATACCTTAACCAGTCCCACGGCAAGCATTATCCAATCTCCGTCATCAACGGGTACACGGTCGGGCGAGACCAGTTCGAGGATACCGATACAGTAAAAGAGATAGCCAAGGCGGCAAAGGACGTCTTTCGAGTCTCAGACCGTCGTCGATCGCAAGTTCCTGCGGTGGCATTCCTAGTCAATGTTCTGGCAGAGGCCATCCCCCACGGGATCAGGGAAGCTCATTTCTGCCAGGGTGGCGTGAGAGAGGGATATCTTTTCCGAACCCTCCCTCCCGAGATCAGAGAGCAGTCTCCCCTCAAAGTGGCGACTCAGAACTTCGCGCCGATTTCTTTTCGCAGTATCCAGGAGCTGCTCAAGAGCGCCATCCCCAAGCCGTCGAAGAACCAGACGAAGAGGTTTCCCGATGAATTCGGCGACCATGTCATTGATTCGTTTGCCAACGTCATGTACGTCCACATGTTCATGTCCAAAGAGACGGCTTCGACAACCGCGCTTTACTCAACTAGTGTTGGAATCATGTCTTCGACCCACGGCGTGTCCCACCAAGACCGTGCCCGACTGGCGCTGATGCTCGAATCTCGATACCGGGGCGAATTACCGCCGAGAGAGATGGAGTTCCGTGAAGCACTGCGCTCTTTAATCACCCCCGAGGAAGTCTGGTGGACTACCTATCTAGGCAGAGTTGGGTACCTGATCACCAGGCTGTATCCATCCGGAGAAATTGATACAGCAAAGCCAAGGGTCGTGTTTTCTTCTGAATGGTCGTGGACTCTGGGGAAGAAGAAGAATAGGGAAGGGCTAGTCTTGACACTGTCGATACAAAAGAAGAAGGATGACCCTGCAGAACTGAAGCGTGCACTCGAGGACAATGTCAACGTCATTCAAAAGGTTGGCAAGAGGAAGCGCTGGGTAGGAAAAGACGATCCGTGGGGCATGAAGGTTAAAGTAAATGTCGTTGAAGAAGGAATTTTGGAAACTCCAGACTGTTAACGGATCAGCGAGGGCCAAATCTTGCTGAATAGCTTTATAGCACCAAACATTACTACGGTGTATATACATATATATGAAAAATTGGTTCTATCTGACATTGGTTATGACCCTCGTGGGACTGCATCCAAGTCGCCAGTGATAGTTATCTAGAGTTTTGTATCACATATTCACATATTGCCTTGGCACACGAACTTTTTTTTTTCTTCTTTAAACCAACAAATTCAGTATAACTAAACTAAGAAAGCCATGTTTCTACTTTAATGTAGAAACGCAATGGACAATAAATATTCTAGCAAGATGTAGAACATTGAAAAGATACAACTGAGCCAATTCAAACAACATGAAGGAAAGAAATAGACAAAAATAGACGAAATAACAGAAAAAAAGAAGTCGACAGCAAAGATGAAGATGTATAAATGAGAAAAAAATGAAAAAAAAAAAAAAAATAAATAAATAAATAAAAGTAAACCAATGTCCTTCAATACCCAAACTCATAGCACCTTAGCCATGTACACGCTGGAAGGTATCTGCGCGGCGAGGCTTGGAAAAACCGTCCGTAGACGACTGAACGAAGTCAATCTTCATAAGATAACGCATGGTCATCTTAACAGCCATGTGCCACTGCTCATGCTCAGCACCCTCAACCTCGATGTCTTGAGCGGATCGAGGAGCACCAAGGGCGCCAAGGAAGTGCTGCACCGGCCACAGAGGATGCTTGTCGCCGACTTGGTTCATCGATTCCAAGGCACGGTGAGTCCATTCATGTAGAGGGAGAGGCTCGCAGGGAACCTCGAGCTCCTCGTTGATGAGATCCCAGAAGACCGTTGCCGGCATGCCCCCCATGACGTTGACGAAAGGTGCAATAGAAGCCTTGTTGTAGAGTTGGCCGAGCACAGAATTTGCCACAGTCTCGACGTCGGTGATGTAAACCCAGTGCTCCTCCGGCTCCGCAGGGTAGACGCGGAGAGAGGCAGCGGTCGAAACAATACGCCACAGCACATCATCCACGTTGGCCACACCGGTTTCAGGCGAACCGATGATGCGGCCGGGCTTGAGTGTGGAAAGGCGATTCTGGTCAGCTGGGAGCGCATTGATGACCTCCTGGATAATGCCTTCGGAAATGAACTTGGTCTGGGCGTAACCGGTAGAGCTGCCTAGATACTGCGCGAGAGCAGTGCGATCCGTAGTAGGATCGGACTTGATACCGCCAGAGACGAAGATAAACTTGGGTGAGGCGGGAGAATTAACAGTAGCCTTGAGAAGATCAACAGTGGAGTCAACATTGGCAGCACGCATCTTGCCATAATCGGCATTCCAGTTGACGATGGCACCGTTGTGGATGATGGCGTCGACGTTGTTGGCAGACTGGCCAGCCAGGCGCGCCCATTGTGTGCTGTTGAGGCCCATGCGCTTCTTGCTCAAATCACCGCACCAGACCTCCATCTTGCTTGAGTAGTTTTCGCGCCACCAGCCGGCAATCTTGGCAGTGTCACGGATACGGGCAAGACCATGATCCACAGACTTGGACCGCACGTGGACAATGACAGAAGCAATGGCATCGTTGCGGACTAGCTGCCTGAGGATTTCCTGACCGAGGAAGCCGGTAGCACCGGTGAGGAATACGATGGCTTGATCAGGTAGCTCGGTCTTGGGGTTGGCGGCAATGTCGAGAGCACCAGTAGCCAAAACAGAGCGAGAGAGGGATGAGATTTCAGCATTGACATCAACGCGGCCCAGCTCCTCAGCATCTTGCCCACTGCGTTCGCTGTCGATATGCTTGGCCATGTTCTCGATCGTGGTGTGCTTCGAGTTGAGGAGAGACGTGCCAAGGGACACGCCGTACTGATTGAGAACAGCCCTGGAAATGGTAACGATGCGGATGGAATCACCACCGAGGCTATAGAAATTGTCGTTCACGCTGATGGTCTCGGCGGGGAGGTCAAGAGCAGTGGCCCACTGGGCGCGGATCCAGAATTCAACATCGGTGGAGCATTCACGGAAAGGCAGACGCTGGCCAGCGAGGTAGTTCGAAAGGCCGTCAGTCGTGAGGTTGGCGATGGATGCGAGTAGCATCTTTCGATCTAGTTTGCCAGCAGCATTGTGAGGCATGCGGTCGACGGGAATGAGGTATTTAGGAACCATGTGACTAGGCAAAACAGAGCTGAGGGTTGTGGCGATGTCGGAGAACATGTCGCGGAGCTCGCCGGTGAGATCGGTGAAGCGAATCTCCTTGGAGGCACTCTCAGTCTCCTGCTGTGAAGTAAAGCAGATGAAGGCGAGGAGTGAGTCGCGGCCATCCTTTCGAGCAATGTCAACAACAGCGTGCTCAATGGCAGCGCTAGAGCGCTTGACGTGGTATTCGATTTCACCAAGCTCCATACGTTGGCCGCGGATCTTAACTTGAGTATCCTTCCGGCTGACATATTCGATAGAACCGTTTGGAGCGTAGCGAACCAAGTCGCCGGTCTTATAGAAGCGGCGCTCGCCCACATCGATGTGAGATGGCAGCCACTCAACCGTCTCGATAAACGACTCTCTAGACTTCTCTTCGTCGTTGATGTAGCCGCGGGCCAAAGACGAACCCTGCAGCAGCAGCTCACCGACGCAACCAACAGGCATGAGGCGGTTATGGTTGCCAGGGTCGACAACCCAGAGGCCGTGGGTGAAGCTGCGACCAACATTGGTAACGGAAACATTGACGGGCGAAGAGTAGGTGTTGTTGGTGGAGCCAACGCAACCCTCCGCCGGACCATAAGCGTTGTGAAGGTCGATCTCGCCAGCCCAAGTCTCGATGACGTCCTTTGAGGGAGCCTCGCCCATGAGGATCACGGTCTTCATCCCAGGAATTTGCTCCGGAGACAGAGTCTTGATGAAGGTGGGCGTGAGGAACGCATGGTTGATGCGAGCCTCGCGGATAAAGGCGGCAGTGTTGTGCACTCGTTCATGTTCAGTGGGCACGCAAACCGTGGCCCCCACAACAAGCGAAGTGAAGATTTCAGCGATGCAAGCGTCGAAGACATAATTGGCGAATTGGAGCAACCTCGTATCGTCGTTGAACGAGAAGGCTTCGCGTTGTCTGAGGAGCGCCGCGGAGATGCCCTTGTGGTCGATGATGACGCCCTTTGGCTTACCAGTTGAGCCGGAGGTAAACAGAACGTAGGCAGCGTTATTGGGGCCGGGTTTCATGAAAGGCTGCTCAATGGCATCGACGCCAGAGATGCGTGCGATCAAGGACGGTGATAGCTCAATCATGTTATGGACCATGCCCTGGCAGTTGGGGGCGGTTGTCGGCGACACTACCATGAATTGGGCGTCAACTTCATCAATCAAGGCCTGGCGGCGGCTTGCCGGATGAGACGGGTCCAACGGGATGAAAACACCACCGGATTTAAGAATACCAAGCATCGCGACGATAGCCCACATAGACTTCTCGAAGCAGAAGGGCACGATTGTCTCAGGGCGGACGCCGAGGCGGTTGAGGTGCACGGCAAGCTGAGTTGTCAAATGGTCGAGCTCGCTATAAGTCATGCTCCCTTCCGTGCTGTACAGAGCTTCATGGTCAGGTCGGCGAGCGGCCTGCTTCGAGAAAAGGTCGTGAAGAGTGGCATCCGCGGGGCCGTAGATTTCGTCGTTCCACTCGAGCTGCTTCTGGAGGTCCCAAGAGCCGGCGACTTCGAAGTCACCAACCAATGTCTCATCTTGAGCAAGCAGCTGCCTGGCGACATGGCCGAATTGCTCAGAGATGGCAGTGGCCTGGAATGCAGTCACGGCATTGGAGTTGTAAATCAGCATCAGATCGATGCGGCTATCCATGATGGCGATTTGAAGGACCAAGGGATAGTTGGCAAAGTTCTGCATAGACTCCTCGGCAGAGTTCTCAGAGTCACCGGGCAAGAGTATGAGATCGGTGCCGGCCACGGCGATCTCATCCATTGTCTGCTGCTGAGCTGGCTGGATGACAAGCAAGCTAGAGAAGTCGCAGGCTTGCTTAGCTTCAGGGCTTACCGTAGCGATGTTTTGGAGACCGAATTGCTCATAGGCAACCACCTCCGAGGCTTGGGTTTGAATCTCCTGAAGGAATCGCGACACTGGCTGATCTTGATGAAGGCGGACTCGGACAGGAACAGTGGCAAGCATAGGACCAGGAATAGACTCCAAGCCGGGAACCGGTGCGTGACGGCCAGAGACTGTTGTACCGAAGCACACGTCGTCAACGCCACAGTGTTGAGCTAGGACAATCGACCAGGCAGCTCGCATAATTGTGGCTTTGGTGATAGAGGTGTTTGTCGAGCGTGGGAAGTCGACAGACTTTTTCAATATCCGGATCACGTCGGCCTTGCTGTTTGTAGTGGTCAACTGCCGATCGACAGCTGGGAATGAAGCGCGGCTAGCATCATGAAGCTGGCGTCTCCAATATTCCATAGCATCGTTTGCATCAATGCTCGTCGTGTATCTCACGAAGCGAGCGAATGACTGCAGAGGAGGTAGCTCCGTGTCGAAGTAGGCAGAATAGAATGCGCTCATAATGAGGGGGTAAGTCCAGCCATCATACACCGCGTGGTGAATGTGCCAGACGAAGTAGGTGTCATCGCTATCCTCAATCAGAGCATAGCGGCAGAGGCGAGAGCCGTAGCCCATGCTGAAAGCTCGGATGGCATTCTGCATATAAAACCGTAGCGAGACGCCAGTGGCAGGCTCCCACAACGACTTTGTGTCATCCTTGATGATAGCTTGGATAGTTGTAAAGCCAACAAGAACGATAGAAGTGCGGAGGTTGTGGCAGACTTCGACAGTCTTGTCCCAAGCTGCCTGGAATCGTTCAATGTCGACATGTTCAGGAATGCGGTACACATAGCGAGCCGTGTAAGAGCCGGGCTGCTTGACAGACAAAGCCATAAGACCTTCCTGTAGTTTGGTCGTCGGGTAGGCATCCTCGATTGACTGATCAGCAGATAGACCGCACTGCTGCTCAATCTCACGAGTAATGCTATATCGTTCGGATGGTTGGATCATGCTGAATGGCTCGGATTCGTATGTTCCCTTAGCCTCACCAAGGCGAGCGGATGCCGCAACGGAAGACAACCTGGGGTCGGCAAAGATTGTAGTAACGGTGAGCAGAATACCCTGCTCTTGAGCTAGGGCAACTAAGTGAATAGCTGAGATGGAATCACCTCCAATTTGCAGGAAGCTATCGTTCTTGCCAATGTCTCCAGGGGAGATGTTGAGGATTTGAGCCCACAGATGGCGCAGTTTGAATTCCATATCGGTCGTTGGTTCGATCTTGTCTGCCTTGCTAGGAGCAAACATGGCAAGTTCCTCGGAAGACAGTGAGCTTGCAAGAGTCCGCAGCTGCTTCCTGTCAAGCTTCATCGAAGTGATGAATGGCATGCTTCGGATGGGCAAGACAAAGCTGGGCATCATGAACGCGGGAAGGACGGCCTTGAGATTGTCAAGAAGTGTGACGATGGCGGCGCGAACGGCGTTGCTTGGTTGAATTAGTTGATCAGAGAAGCTGGTAATAACACTGCCGTTCTCGTAGCCCAAAAATGACACGAACGCAACGAGAGCCTGTCCTGATTCTCTAGTGATGATGTCAACTGCCGCATGTTCAATGTCAGGCAGAGCTCGCTGGATGCTATACTCAATCTCTCCAAGTTCAATACGTTGGCCACGAAGCTTGACCTGAGTATCCTTACGACCGAGGTATTCCAAGGAGCCGTCGGCGCAGTATCTCACCAGATCACCTGTTAAATAGAAGCGCCGAGGACCAGTAATAACTTGTAAGAGGGAAGCGACGTCCTCGACGAAAGATTTTCTGGTTCTCTCGGAATCGTTGATGTATCCACGGGCAAGGACATGGCCCTGAATGGCGAGCTCACCAACACAGCCAACAGGTGTGAGCGAATGGTGGTCATCAGGCTCGACAATCCAGCAAGAACTATTGAAAGGCTTCCCAACGTTACGGGGCGAATCATTGCTTGATGAGAACTGGTGCCATGTTGCGTAGTTACAGGTCTCAGCAGGCCCGTAACCATTGACGAGCTTCACGCGATCGCACCAAGCCTCGAGAATATCTTTACCAGCAGGCTCGCCACCAAGTATTAAGGTCTTGAGACTTGGAACTTGGTCAGGCGCCATCGTGCGGACGAAGGATGGCGTTAACATGGCAGTGTTAATACGAGCCTTACGGATGAAGCCCGGAGCATCCTGTAGGCGCTCAGTTTCGTCGGGAACGCAGACAGTGCCGCCAAAAGTCAACGTGGCAATGATTTCACCCAAGCTGCCATCAAAGATGTAACTAGAGAATTGGAACACGCGAGACGCTGGGCTAAGTTTATAGACACGGCCGTAACCAATTGTACTAGTTGTGAGAGCAGAGTGCTCCATAACCACACCCTTTGGCTTGCCAGTTGATCCGGAAGTAAACAGAACGTAAGCCGCGTTACTCGGGCTCGGTCGCCTGGGCTCGGTGAGGGGCTTGCCCGGAGCAGACAGTCGCGACATGAAATCAGACGAAAGCTCAACAACACGAGGAACCATAACGGTGCAAGAAGCGGCTGCTGATGGTGATGCAATGATGATTTGTGCAGCGACTTCTTGAACAAGAGCCTGGCGACGATTGATGGGATGTGAAGGGTCTAGAGGAGTAAAGACACCGCCCGCTTTGAGGATAGCAACAATGGCGACGACAGCCCACATAGACTTCTCGAAGCAATAAGGAACAATTGTCTCGGGACCGACGCCAAGCTCGCATAGATGACTAGCCAGTACGTCGGTCAACCTGTCAAGGGCAGCGTATGTCATGCTTCCCTCTGATGAGAAAATCGCCTCATGGTCGGGAGCGCGCTGAGCATTGTCGGAAATCAAATCATGTACGCAGGCCTCGATAAGTTCCGGGGCCTTCGTGTTCCAGCTGAGGACTTGCTGAAGATCCCAGGGGCCAGCAATAGATAAGCTGCCGAGAGTATTTCGGCTCTGGGTCAGCAGCTGCTGCACAACATGATCATACTGTTGCGAGATAGCTTGAAGTTGATGTTCAGATAAAACGCTTGGGTCGTATATAAACATCAAGTTGACCATTTCATCGTATACGTGGCATTGGACAACCAAAGGATAATTGAAGTAGTTCTGAAGCATCTCTTCGGCGCGAAGGAGCTCGGAATTTGCAGAAACCAATAGGGCCTCCTCGGAGCTATCGCCAGTTGATCCAATATAATGGATAGGCTGAACAGCCAGCAAACTGCTAAAGTCAACGGCATCCTTAAGCTCGGCACCAATCTTGGATATATTTTGAAGGCCAAATTGCTCATATTCAACCATCTCCGAAGCCTGAATTTGGACCTCTTGGAGGAGTTTGGCCATTGATTTCTGTCGATCCAAGCGGACGCGGACAGGAACAGTAGCGACGACTAAACCTGGAGTTGTCTCAAGACCCGGAAGCGAAGCATGGCGACCTGACACGGTTGTGCCGAAGCAAACGTCTTCGGTATCAGAGTATCGAGCAAGAACAATAGCCCATGCGGCACGAAGGATAGTGGCCTTTGTAATAGATGAGCTTGTTGAGCGAGGGAACTCAATGATCTTATTCAAGAACTGAGAAGCGGGCTTCATGGCATCAGAAACGATAGCATCTTTGGTGGCAGGAAAGGTGGCCTTCTTAGCTCCCGAGAGCTGCCCAGTCCAATACTTAACGGCAGATGCCTCGTCAAGGTCAAGGGTATACTTGACGAAGCTAGAGTAAGGTTGCAATGCCGGAGCCTCGGTGTTCCGATAGAAGGCATTGAGTGTACCGAGTATGAGTGGCAGGCTCCAACCATCGAAGATAGTGTGATGAACGCTGAGGGAGAAAAAGTTATGCCCAGTCTCTTCATCTTGAATAAGACTATATCGACAAAGCCGGGATCCATATTTCATATCGAAGCTCTGGGAAGCGAGGATGTATGACTCTAGGTCATGGCCGTGGCAAGCATCCCAGGAGATGTCATCCTTGATGACAACTTGGACATGCTTATTGTTGCATAGAATGATTCTAATACGCAAATTGCTGCAAGCCTCAACTGTTCGCTCCCAAGATGTCTTAAAACGAGCGATATCGACATGGAGAGGCAGTTGGTAGACGTGCTTAGCGATGTAAGATCCGGGCTGCTTAATCGCAATGGCCATGAGACCCTCTTGAAGATTCGTGCAGGGGTATGCATCCTCGAGAGTGAGATAGTTGGGTAGATTGCATCGGCTCTGGGCCAAGCTGGTCAGCTCATCAATATCCATACCAGGTAGCATACTGAAGGGCTCGGCCTGGAAACTCTTTGCGATAAAGCCAACCTGGGCAGAAGCTGCCAGAGATGAAAGCCGAGAATCAGCAAAAATCTTTGCAACAGTAATGTTGATTCCGGCTTGCTGGGCAGCAGTAACCAGGTGAATAGCGGAAATAGAGTCACCACCTATCTCCAAGAAGGAGTCATTGCGGCCAATTTCCTCGGCTTCAACCTTGAGCGCCTGTGCCCACAAGTCACGAAGCTTGAACTCAAGCTCAGTTTTGGGCTCAACCATCTCTCTCCTTGAAAAAGCAGCGATGCCCTCGATAGAGAGGCTACAAGCAAGAGAAAGAAGCTGCTTCTTATCAAGCTTCATCGACGTAATAAAAGGCATGCATCGAAGAGGCAAGAAGATGCTGGGCACCATATAACCCGGGAGGGCAGCCTTGAGACTCTCTCTCAGGCTATGGAGGGTGGATCTCATTGCCTCATCAGCAGCAAGCAAGTTGAGCGACAAGTCATCCGACGCCCATTTAGCCGTTGCGTTATCGGTAAATGAAATAAAGGCGACTAGCGAATCGCCAGCATCTCGGTGAATGATATCAACGGCGGCGTAGCTCACGGTTTTAAGTGACTGGGTAATGTTATGTTCGATTTCGCCCAGCTCAAGACGCTGACCTCGGAGTTTGACCTGCGAGTCCTTTCGTCCTAGATATTCCAATTCGCCTCTAAAGTTATAGCGGACCAAATCTCCGGTAAGGTAGAATCGCCGTGGCTCATGAAGATGAGAAGGTGGCAGAGAACCAATTTCAGTGACAAATGAATCATCCGTCTTCGACTTATCATTTAGATAGCCGCTGGCCAAACCATGGCCCTGGAGAATAAGCTCGCCTGCGCAACCAATAGGGGTAAGTTTGTTGTGGTTATCTGGTTCCACGATCCAACATGCGCCATTGAAGCCGGACCCAATGGTACGAGGAGATTCAGAACTAGACTTGTAAATGTGCGTAGTCGCGTAGTTGCAGGCCTCAGCAGGTCCGTAACCGTTGGCAAGTGTGACGCGGTCAACCCACATCTCTAAAGTGCTCTTGGAAGCAGCCTCGCCGCCAAGAACGAGAGTCTTAAGATGCGGCACCTGGTCTGGCGTAAAGGTTCTTACAAAAGAGGGAGTCAACATGGCCGTGTTGACCTTGGCCTTGTGCATAAAACCCGGAGCGCTCTGAAGACGCTCATCCTCATTAGGGATGCAAATGGTTCCTCCAAAGGCCAATGGACCAAAAATCTCGCCCAAGCTACCATCAAAGATGTAGTTGGAGAATTGGAAAACCCTCGAAAGCGGTCCGAGGTTATAAACCTTGCCATATCCAACAGTAGTAGAGCTGAAGGAGCCATGCGACATGACAACACCCTTGGGCTTACCAGTCGACCCAGAAGTGAACAGGACATATGCTGTGTTCCTTGGCCCAACCTTGGGTAGAGCCTTTGGGGTAATAGAAGCAGCAAGCCCAGTCATTGCACTAGGTGAGAGCTCAATAACGTTCTCAGTCATACCCACACACGAGGTGACAGTGTTGGAAGACGCGATGAGGACGCGAGCACTAACTTCCTTGACCAATGCTTGGCGGCGGCTGATGGGGTGCGATGGGTCAAGAGGAACAAATGCGGCTCCGGCCTTGAGAATTGCAAGAATCGCAACAACAGCCCACATTGATTTCTCGAAGCAGTACGGCACCACTGTTTCTGGGCCAACGCCCAACGAGCTAAGATATGTGGCAAGGACATCAGAAAGATGACCAAGTTCGCCGTAGGTGAGACTTCCCTCCGAGGAATAGATAGCCTCATGCCCAGGGACTCTCATGGCCTGCTCGGAGAAAATATCATGCAAACAGGTCTGAATGAACTCGGGCTTCTTGCTGTTCAGCTGTACAGCTTGTCGGAGATCCCAGGGACCAGAGACACTCACATCACCCAGAGACCCATTGCCCTGGGCAAGGAGTTGTTGAACGACGTGGTCGAACTGATGCATGAGCGCGTCTAGCTGACCTTCGCCAAGGACATCAGAGTCGTAAACGAGAACCAAGTTGACGTGGCTTTCTAAGAGGTGGCACTGGATAACTAAGGGATAAGAGAAGTAATTCTGTAGGAAATCTTCATTCCTAACATGAGGAGAAGCGGCGGGAATGACGAGAGCATTCTGATTGTCGGTATTATTGCTTTCGGCGCTTATATGCTGAACTGGCTGGATGGCCAAGAGAGAAGTAAAATCGCAGGCATCCTTCGCATCCGAGCCAAGCCTAGAGATGTTCTGGATACCAAATTGCTCGTGCTCAACCATTTCGGAAGCCTGTGTCTGGATATCTTGAAGGAAGCTAGAAAGGGGCTTTTTCTTATCAAGGCGAATACGAACAGGAACAGTAGCGACAACAAGACCAGGCATAGATTCAAGGCCGGCTATATCGGCGTGGCGACCTGATACCGTTGTACCAAAGCAGACGTCATCGCTGTCACAATAACGCGCAAGGACAATAGCCCAGGCAGCGCGTAGAATTGAGGCCTTAGTTATGGAGGTGTTCGTTGACTTGGGGAACTCAATGGCCTTACTCATGACACGGGTCTGAGAAGATACGGGCTTGTCGCTAGGCGCTGGCGCTGGGAAGCTTGCGCGTTTGGCGTCCTGAAGTTGCATCTTCCAGTACTCAGAAGCGGCGTCTTTATCAAGCTCCATCGTATACTTTACGAAAGCAGCATAGGACTGCAGAGAAGGAAGCTCAAGGTCGTAGTAAGCCGCAGACAATGTGCCCATGATCAAAGGAAGCGACCAGCCATCAAAGACAGTGTGGTGGATGCTGAAGGCAAAATAACTGCCAGTCTCTTCTTCAATGATGGCATAGCGGCTCAGGCGTTGGGAATATCCCATTTCAGCATGCAGTGTGGCACTGGCATAAGTCTCAAGCGAGGCGTTGGCGGTATCATCCCAAGCAATGTCGTTCTTAAGAATGACCTGGATAGTGGCACCTCTGGCAAGAATCATGCGCGTGCGAAGATTGGTACAGCTGGCAACGGTACGCTCCCAAGCCGCGCGGAATCTAACAAGATCGACGTTGTCAGAAAGTTGATAGATGTATTTAGCAATGTAAGATCCTGGTTGCTTTACTGCTAGAGCCATAAGACCTTCTTGCAGCTTTGTGCAAGGGTAGGCATCTTCGAGTAGATCATCTCCAGAGAGATTGCACTGTTCCTTAACAGCATCAACAATGGTGGCCTTGCTAATTGACTCGCCAAGGAGACTGAAAGGCGTAATAGCCTCTGACCTCTTGCTGCTACCAGAGATGTCTATAGCGGCCAAAGCAAGCTTGGAAAGACGAGGGTCATTGAAGATATCCTTAACGGCAATAGAGATACCGCCTTCGCGAGCTTTAGTAATAAGCTGGATGGCAGTAATAGAATCACCACCAATTTGCAAGAAGCTATCATCGCAGCCAATCTCTTCCTTAGGCATGTGCAAGACAACAGACCAAAGCTCCTGCATGCGAGCCTCTATTTCCGTCTCAGGCATGCGCTTAATGCCATTGCGTAGAGAGTAGGCAGCATGGTCATCTTGACTAAGCTCAGAAACGAGTCTCTTTAATTTATTTCTATCGAGCTTTGTAGAGGTAATGAAAGGCATATAGCGGCAGGGAACGAAGAGCGAAGGTACCATGTATCGAGGCAGCGTAATATTGAGCTGGCTGACCATGCTAGTAAGTTTCTTCTGAAGCTCTTCTGTCACAGGTAGGAAGATGTAGTCGTCCGATCCAGAAACCCCGGCGGTACGAGTTTCGTCTGAAAAGCAGAAGTAGGCAATGAGCCTTGTGCCGGCATCGGCCTTGAAAACATCGACAGCAACTTGGCGAGCACCTTCAAGGCTACTGCGGACATGATGCTCGACTTCGCCAAGCTCCACACGGAGACCGCGAATCTTGACTTGGGTATCCTTTCTGCTAGAGAACTCGAGAGTGCCATCAGGATTGTATGAGGCCAGGTCACCGGATTTGAAGAAACGAGACCAGTGAGGCTGATCGCGGCGAGGCGCCCAAGTAGGTAGCTCGTACATCGTTGAGGCCTTAGTACGCTCGAAATCGTCAAGATATTCTCGCAAGATTGTTGGACTTTGGATGACAACTTCACCAAGCGTTCCAATAGGGGCGAGCTTGTAGGGGTCCTCAGGGTCCACAATCCAGCAAAAGCCTCCAACAGGGCGACCGATAGTTAATGGCGATTCATCTAGAGATGTCAGTTGGTGCAGAGAGCTGAATACGCAAGTCTCAGCCGGTCCCCAGCCGTTAAATAACCGAACTTTACCACACCAAGTGGCAAAAACATCGCGAGGAACGGCTTCGCCGGCCAGGAGCAAAAGGCTAACTGAGGGGACTTGTTCTGGACTCAATGTTCTCACAAATGATGGCGTAAGCCAGAGAGAGTTGATGTTATGTTCGGCTATAAACTCCTTCAAACCATTCATCCTGGTATGCTCAGAAGGAATGAAGATGCAAGCACCGGAAATAAAATGCAGTATACCTTCGCCGATAGACATATCGAATACGTAGGAAGCGAATTGGAGGGTCCGGTTATTTGCGTTAACGCCTATTCTCTTTCGGATGGCAACCAGACTGGTTGAAACGCCGCCATGTGTCTGGACTAGACCCTTAGGCGTACCCGTGGATCCGGAAGTAAACAATATATAGACGGCATTGCGAGATGAGACGGAGACTTGAGGGTCCTTTGCACCGGGGCTGACATCAATCTTCTTAAATAAGGTAGGAGAAACCTCAATTGTTTGGTCAATCATGTCAGAGACTAGACTGAATGTAGTCTTGGATGTAAGAGCCAGCTTGGAACGAGTCTGCGAGATAACTTGGCGGAGGCGCTGTCCTGGATGAGATGGGTCGAGAGGTACCCACACAGCACCGGCCTTGTTGATTGCAAGAACTGATACCCAGTACCAGATAGATTTTTCAAAGCAGACGTGGATGAGATCTTCAACTCGGACATGATATTGATCAATAAGGTGATGGGCTAACCTATTAGCCGCTTCATTGAGCTGACCGTAGGTTAATTCACCGTCCCAGGCCCAGATGGCTGGTGAGTTCGGAGCATCTCTTGCGCATGCCTCGAAGAGATGATGAACGCAAGTATCCATAATCTCGGGGATCTCAGGGTTAAATTGAATGGCACGTTGGAGATCCCAATCAGAAGCAACAGTCAAGTCGCCCAATGTGCGACTTTCATCCGCGAATAGCTGTGTAGCAACATGCTCGAACTGATGGCATATAGCTACCATTGATGATTCAGACAGCACTGAGTTGTCATATGTAATGACCAACCCGATAGAGTTGCTGAGGAGATGGCCTTGGATGATGAGAGGATAAGAAAAGTACCCTTGCATCAACTCTTCGGCAGAGCTGCCCTCGATATCGGCAGGAAGAAGCAGAGCGGCTTCGGCCTCAGCAGATGTGGTTTTGCCACGCGAATCCAGGTGCGTTCGTGGCTGCACAACCAACAAGCTCGTAAAATCACATGCTTCCCTGAAGTCGGCATTGAGCTTTCCAATGTTTGACAAGCCATATTGCTCGTATGGGACCATCTCATGGGCTTGATTCTGAATGGATTGGAGATACTTGCCAATAGTCTGCTTCTGATCCTCCAAGCGTACACGCACGGGAACAGTTGCCACTACAGGACCGGGCATATCCATAAGACCTGAAACTGGAGCCTGCCTGCCAGAAATCGATGTACCAAAGGTTATATCGTCGGTATCGCAATAACGAGCAAGTAAAATAGCCCAAGCTGCGCGCATAATTGTTGCCTTTGTGATGGCGGCATTGGTAGAAGCGGGAACTTGGATAGTCTTGTTTATAAGTCGAGTAACGCTTTGCGACATAGAAGTCGACATTACGGGAGGATAAGATGCCTTTCTAGCACCCAGAAGCTGTTGAGTCCAGTAACTGACGGTATCATCACTGTTTATACCTTTGAGGTAGTGGATGAAAGCAGAGTACGGCTTCAGGGGAGGTAGCTCCAAGTTATGATAAGCATTCTGGAAGGTGGTCATGATGAGACGGACGGTCCATCCATCATGAACAGCGTGATGCACTGTCCAGACGAAGTAGTTGGTCCCATTGTCGCAACTGACCAGGGCAGACCTAGAAAGTCGAGAGCCATAAGTCATCTCGGCGTCTTGGGCAGCTTTGATCGCAGCGCGGGCATCTGTGTGCTCTTGAGACTGCCAAGCAGTTTCTTCTTTAATAATGATTTGTATGCACTTGCCGTCAAGCAAAATGATCCTGGTACGCATGGTAGGGCATAACATGGCAGTGTGCTCCCAGGCTGCCTTGAAGCGAGCGATGTCCACATGCTTAGATAGCTTGTAAGCGTACTTGGCAATGTACGAACCTGGTTGCTTCACAGAAAGGGCCATTAGACCCTCTTGGAACGTGGTCGTCGGGTAGGCGTCCTCGACTTCTTCATTAGCTGACAAGCCACAAAGACGCCCTACATCATCGCTGACAGCCAACTGGCGCGTGGGACTATCAAGCATGCAAAATGGGGTGGCATCGATAGCAGAAGCTTGCTCGCCTTCTTCAGCCTCACGAGCCTTGCTTGCAACGGCGCATAAGCGCGGATCATCAAAGGTTTCTTTAACCGTAAGTTGAATACCCGACTCGCGGGCGGCGCTGACCATGTGAATGGCTGTAATAGAATCACCGCCCAGACCCAGGAAGCTATCATCGCGACCAATAGATTCAATGGGGACTCCGAGCAGCTCAGACCAAAGCTTCTGTAAGAAGACTTCCATTGGAGTTTCTGGAGAGCGCTTCTTACCACCAAGGAGAGAGTATTGGGCGATTTGAGCCTTGCCTAAGCCACTAGTGAGCTTCTTCAGCTCGTTGCGGTCAAGTTTTGTTGAGGTAATGAAGGGCATATAACTACAAGGGATGAACATAGTCGGGATCATATAACGAGGCAGTGAAATTCTAAGCTGCCCAACAACAGCTGCTAGGCGAGACTGTAGATCTTCGCCAAGCGGCAAGAATGGTCCATCAGAAGCACCACGGTTGATACCTGCTGTTCGGGTCTCATCGCTAAAGCAGAAATACGCGACGAGATTCGTGCCGCTTTCTCCCTTGTATACGTCGACAGCGACTTGCCGGGCCCCAGTAAGTGCCTGTTGGATGTGATGCTGAACTTCGCCAAGCTCGACACGCAGACCGCGGATCTTGATTTGCGTGTCCTTGCGAGTTGAAAATTCAATCGTACCATTGTGGTTATAGAAACAGAGATCACCAGATTTATAAAACCTATTCCAGTGCCTACTAGAATCAGGCCGAGGAGCCCATTTAGGAAGATCATATACTGTAGAAGCTTGGGTTCGTTGGGGATCCGCGAGATACTCGCGTAATAAGGTCGGGCCCTGAATGACAACTTCGCCGAGCGTTCCTGTTGGAGCTAGGCGCTGAGGATCTTCTGGATCGACAACCCAGCAAAAACCACCAACAGGCTTACCAACCGTAAGAGGCGACTCGTTCATTGACTGCCACTCGTGTAAGGTTGAGAACACACAAGTCTCAGCAGGTCCCCATCCATTGATTAGGCGAACCTTACCGAACCAGGTTGTTAAAACGTCTCGAGGGACAGCCTCGCCAGCTAGTAAAACAAGATCGAGACCTGAAACATCTGCTGGATCTAGCGTGCGGATAAATGAAGGCGTAAGGAAAGCCCAATTTATCTCCATATCTTGAATAAACTGGGTGAGGCCGTTCATCCTAGTATGCTCTGATGGTATACACAAGCAAGCCCCTGTAATCAGCGGTGCAATGATCTCGCCGATAGAGAGGTCAAATACAAAGGCGGCAAATTGTAACATGCGCACATCTGGTGTGAGGCCAAGCCTCTTGGTGATGGCAGTCTGAGATGTGCATACCGAGCCGTGCTGCATGACTAGACCTTTAGGCGTACCGGTGGATCCAGAAGTAAATAGAACATAGACAGCATTATCTGAGGACACGGCAGTTTCCGGACCCTTTTGGCTATATTCCTCAGCATTGGACAGCTGCAGATCAAGTTCCAAGTCTACGGTAACGACAGACTCAACCAAGCCAGCACACAAGGCACTATTCGCAGGCGAGGCCAATGCAATCTTGGCACGTGTCTGAGATACAATTTGTCGGAGTCGCTGTTCTGGGTGAGAAGGGTCGAGGGGAACCCAAGCAGCACCTGACTTATTGATGGCTAACATAGAAACAAAGAACCAAGCCGACTTCTCAAAACACAAATGGATCATGTCGTCCGTCTGGACGTTATAGGTGGCCACAAGGTGATTTGCGAGGCGATTGGCAGCGCGGTTAAATTCTGAGTATGTCAGCTCGGCGTCCCAGGCCTTAATTGCCACAGCGTCAGGACGAATTTCTGCTTGCTTCTCGATAAGGGCGTGGACACAAGAGTCGACAATTTCAGGGATTTCAGAGTTGAACTTGAGAGACTGTGTAACATCCCACTCAGAAGCGATGGAAAGAGTACCAAGACTTATCTGAGGCTTGAAGATGAGCTGCTCTACAACGTGTTTGAACTGCTGAGACAGCGCTAGGAGCTGTGGCTCTGGCAAAGCTAGAGAGTTGTAAATCAATACAAGACTGATGAAGTCCTCATGCAAGTGTGCTTGGATGACCAATGGGTAAGAGAAGTAATTTTGCATCACTTCTTCCTTTGTTTCAGCAGCCGAGTCAGAAGCAGCCAGTAGAGTCTGTTCGTCGTCGTCGTCGTTATAAACCAAAGTCTGCAGTGGCTGAATGACTAGAAGCGATGAAAAGTCGCAAGCATCCTTAGCGTCGGCGCTCAACTTGCCGATATTTTGAAGGCCGAATTGCTCATAGGCGACCATTGTAGCAGCCTGGCCCTGAATATCTTGAAGGAACTGTTCAACAGATTTCTGTCCATCCAAACGAACTCGGATTGGCACAGTGGCGATGACTGGACCAGGCATCTCCATCAGTCTAGCAACAGGGGCTTGTCTACCTGAAATCGTGGTGCCAAAGCAAACATCATCAGTGTCGCAGTAGCGCGCAAGAACCACTGCCCATGCTGCACGGAGGATAGTCGCTTTAGTAACACCCACGCTGTTCTGATGCAGGTCAATCCTAGTCTCCATGAACCGCGTCACATCACCCTTATCAGATGCCTCAATCCAGACAGAGGAGGGGAAAGTAGCTTTCTTGACTTCGTGAAGCTCTCTCGTCCAGTATTCGCTAGCGTCTTGGTAGTTTATGTCCATCGTGTACTTGATGAACCTGGCGTAGTTCTCGATCGTGGGCATCTCGGCACCTCTATATGCGCTGTGTAGGACGCCTAGAATAATTGGTGTTGTCCAGCCATCAAAGACGGCGTGATGAATACTCCACACAAACTGCACATCTTGGCCTTCTTCTTCGATCAACCCATAGCGGCAGAGACGAGAGCCATAGCCCATTTCGGTCTGCTGAGTGGCATGTAGATAAGACATTAGGGTCATGCCCCCGGTATCCTCCCAGGCGACATCGTTCTTAATGACTGTTTGGATCGTCATACCGCCAACACTAATGATTCGGGTACGCATGTTGGCGCAGAGCTCGACAGTCTGTTCCCAAGCACGCTTGAATCGAGCCACATCGACGTGGGCTGGCAAGCGATAGTGATATTTGGCAATGTAGGAGCCAGGCTGCTTAACTGCTAAAGCCATTAAGCCTTCCTGAAGCTTGGAGCATGGGAATGCATCTTCGATTTCCGTGCCAGTTGGCAATTGGAGACCTGATGAGCTATTGAAAACCATAGCCTGGTGTCCCTGGTTAATGAGGGAGAATGGCTCAATGGCAGCAATCTCCGCCACTTCATCTTCCACGCTAGAAGCTTTCGCCGCAACAGCAAGGAGTCGAGGATCGTTGAAGATGTCGTTGATGCTGAGGGAAATACCCTGGTCACGCGCTTTAGCAACTAGATGGATGGCAGTAATAGAGTCACCACCAATTTTCAGGAAGCTATCGTCACGACCAATGGAGACAGCGGGTATGTTCAGGAGAGCAGCCCAAAGTTCCTGTAAGCGGTGCTCCATTACAGTCTCGGGCTCTCTCTTGTCGCCACCAGAAAGGGCGTACTCCTCAAGCCGTTCTTTGGCTAGAGAAACAGTAAGCTTCAGCAAAAGCTTCCTATCAAGCTTGCCGGAAGTAACAAGAGGCATGGCCTTGCAAGGGATGAACAGAGTAGGGATCACGTATCCAGGTAGAACCACATTAAGGCGAACTAGCAGGTTATTAATGGCAGCTTTTAGCTCTCCCGTCAGTGGCAAAACGATATCCTCACCGGTGGCATCACCAGTCATGCTGGCAGGAAGTGTGTCGTTATTAAAGCAGACGAACGAAACAAGATTGGCGCTGGTATCGGTCTTAAACACATCAACGGCGACCTGTTTTACGCCATCAAGATTCTGGCGGACATGGTGCTCAATTTCACCTAATTCTACACGAAGACCGCGAATCTTGACTTGTGTATCCTTTCGGCTGTAGTACTGAATAGTACCATCCGGGTTATACATCGCTAAATCGCCAGTCTTATAGAATCGTCCCCAGTGCCGGCGGGAGTGGCGCCTGGGAGCCCATTCAGGAAGAGAAGTGACAGTTAAGGAGGCAGTCTTGTTCACATCGGCGAGGTATTCTCGAAGCAAATTAGGTCCTTGGATTACAACCTCGCCATAAGTGCCAGTAGGAGCTAGCTTCTGTGGATCTTTGGGGTCAACAATCCAGCAGTAACCGCCTACTGGCCGACCAATTGTCGACTGCGATTCATCGGTGGATTTCCATTCGTAGAGAGCGCCAAAGACGCAAGCTTCTGTAGGGCCCCAACCATTGAGCAGACGAAGCCTTCCAAACCATAACTCGAAAACATCGCGGCTAACAGCTTCGCCGATAAGAATCAACAGCTCTAAACATGGGACTTCTTGAGGATCTATAGTCCGAGCAAACGAGGGGGTCAGCATTGCCCACGTAACATTAGTCTCGCGGATATATCTTGTTAAGGAGTTCATCTGCGTCTCCCATGACGGGATGCAAACACAAGCGCCTGAAATTAACGGAGCAATTATTTCTCCAATGCATGCATCAAAGATAAAAGAAGCAAATTGGAGCATTCGGACTCCAGGAGCATACCCAAGTCTCTCGGTAATAGACGTTTGGCTGCTGCAGAGAGCTCCATGTTCCATAACAACGCCCTTAGGGACGCCTGTAGATCCAGATGTAAAGAGGATATAAGCAACATCTTTAGGACTAACATTTGTGATCGGCTTGCTGTCATTGAATTGTTTATCTGCTGCAAGCTTATTATCAAACTCTTGTGTTACCTGAAGAATGTTGGTGACTAGGGCAGCACATTTAGCCGCATTCGCTGGGGAAGTGAGAGCCAATGTAGAACCAGTTTGGCTAACAACTTGCTGGTGACGTTCTGTAGGATGTGATGGATCGAGAGGTGTCCACGCCGCGCCAGCTTTATTGATAGCCAAGATTGACACAATATACCAAGCCGACTTCTCGAAACAAACATGAATAAAGTCGCCAACTTTAACGCCTATAGATTGGATAAGATAGTTCGCCAATCTGTTTGCAGAGCGATCTAATTCGGCATATGTAAACTCAGCATCCCAGGCACTAATGGCTGGGGCATCTGGGTTATGCAGGGCACGTTGCTCAATCATATTGTGAATACAATCATCAACAACAGCAGGCTCGTCGCTATTTGAGGCACGCGCAAACTCGAGGTCCCATTTGCTTGCCATGGAGATAGCGGATAGAGGCCTACTATCCTGGGAAAGCAATTGGGAAACTACGTGTTCGAATTGGTGAGAAAGGCCAACAAGTCTATACTCGGAAATAATGTCACCATCATAGATAAGAACAAGCTCAATGCGGTCGTCAAGCAGATGGCACTGTAAAACTAAAGGATAGTTAAAGTAGTTCTCCAGCATCTCATCTGTGCGAACATCCTCCGTCGTAGTGGCAGTAAGAAGGGCCTCTTCTTCCCCATTACCAGTTGAAGTGATGTGCTGGATAGGCTGTACGACCAACAAACTAGTAAAATCGCAGGCTTCCTTTGCTTGAGCATTTAGCTTAGAAATGTTCTGGATACCAAACTGCTCGTAAGTAACCATCTTAGAGGCTTGCGACTGGATACTTTCCAAGAAGCTGTTCAGAGGCTGCTCCTGATCAAGCTTAACGCGAACAGGAACAGTTGCAACCACAAGGCCGGGCATTCGCTCTATGCCAGTAACAGATGCGTGACGACCGGAAACGGTAGTTCCAAAGCATACATCATTGGAATCATTATATCCTGCAAGCACAATAGCCCAGGCGGCTCGAAGAATAGATGCCTTTGTAATCGACGTATTGGTAGATCTTGGGAACTGAATCGTGTTATGCATGACACGAGTGGACATATAAGACCTCTTAGCCTTGACCGTTTCATTTCCAGGAGGGAATGCGGCCTTCTTGGCACCTTGGAGTTGTTGAGTCCAATATTCGCTAGCAGCGGTGTAGTCCATATCCATCACGTATTTCACGAAGCCAGCATACGGGAGGAGTGGAGGAACATCAGTGCCATGGTAGAAGGCGTGGAGAGTTCCCATTATTAGCGGTAGGGTCCAGCCGTCGAAGATAGTGTGGTGGATATTCCAGACGAAATATTTCTTTCCATCTTGTTCAATAAGAGCGTAACGGCAGAGGGGAGAGCCGTAGCCCATTTGAGAATTTTCCGAAGACATGACGAATGAGCGGAGATCAGATGATCGTTGCCAGTCCACCGAGTCTTTGATCACCGCCTGGAACGCAGTACCATCAGCAAGGATAAGCCGCGTTCTAAGGGCAGCACAAGCCTCCACAGTTTGATCCCACGCATGTTTAAAGCGATCAGTATCGACGTTGGCACCAAGGCGGTAGACGTGTTTCGCAACGTAGGACCCTGGCTGCTTGATAGCCAAAACCATCAGACCTTCCTGCAATTGAGTGCATGGATAAGCGTCCTCGATAATTGCGGCCGTAGATAAACCGCACTGAGATCGTACTTCTGCGAGGACAGTGTCCCTTTTAGGAGCAGGAATGATGCTGAAAGGCTTAGTCTTATAGAATGGCATAATTCCATCTATGTTGGCGGCTTCTGCCATCTGAGATAGGCGAGGATCGTTGAAGAAGGTAGCCACTGTAAGGCTAATATTATTCTGCTGGGCGAGAGAGACTAACTGAATGGCGCTGATAGAGTCACCGCCGATGCGCAGGAAGCTATCATTCTTTCCAATAGACTCAGCATCAATCTGCAATACTTGAGCCCAAAGTTCTCTGAGCTTGAATTCCATAGGTGTGCTTGGTGGTTCACTCTTGCCAACATGGGGTGAAAAGCGCAAGCGATCCTGAGTTGATAAATTTTGAGCATGAGCAAGGAGAGCATGACGGTTGATTTTGCCATTAACAGTTTGTTCGGGCTTTCCCTCAAACACGAGGTAAGACGATGGTATCATGTATGAGGGTAAAACCGTGTTTAAGGAAGAGTCAACATGGAAAATCATAGAGCGAGCCTCGTCGGTGGCAACCTCCATCAAGTGGACAGCAGACTGAGAGGCAGCGGCTCCTTCGGTGTACCAGAGGAAAGCAAGCAAGCTGTCATGCTCATGTTCATCCTTGACAACGGCCACGATAGCAGCCATATCCTTTGGAAGGAACTCATGGATGCGTGCCTCAATTTCTCCGAGTTCAACACGCTGACCATGGAGCTTCACTTGAGTATCTTTACGACCAACAAAATCAAAAGTACCATCAGCGTTGCGTCGAACCAAGTCACCAGTTCTGTACACTCTCTTAATGTCACCGCCCGGAAGCCAGTCAACATTCTCCATCCAATTGGAAGCAACTTCAGCGCTAACATTTAGGTACCCACGAGCGAGCATAGGACCTTCGATCAGAAGCTCACCAATGCATCCTATAGGAACGAGTCTCTTATGATTAGTAGGTTCAACAACCCAAAAGGCCGAGGAGATCGGTCTCCCAAGGTTAGTCGACCGTCCAGACTTGCCAACTGCAGGGTTCCAAGCGCATATGGATGCTTCCGCAGGACCGTATAGGCCATGCAGCTCGGTGTGGTTAACCCACCGGTCTGCACACTTTTTAGTAATGGCCTCGCCACCTAGGCAGAGAACCTTGAGATGGGGAACGTCTGTTGGCGAAAGAAGATCTGCAACAGTGGGTGTAAGGAACACCCAATTAGCTTTTGTTGTATTCATGACGCCAGCGAGGTCATTCAGACGAGCATGATCTGAAGGAATACAAATAGTTGCGCCACGCATAAGAGAAACGAGGCAGTCAAGTATGCCAACATCGAACGTGTAAGCAGAAAACTGGAATACACGGGTGCCAGATCCAATGTTGAGGTCCTCTCCATAAGCATTCCCAGATGAACACAAGCTGCTGTGCTGGATCACCATGCCTTTAGGCTTACCGGTTGATCCAGAAGTGAATAGGACGACGCTTGCATTGTCTGGCTGTGCTAGAGATTTAACGCCCCCCATGGGATCTGATAGCTCAAGTAAAAGAGCTTCGTCCACAACGAATACATTAATGCCAATATCACGAAGGGTAGCTTGGCAGGACGGACTCGCAACTGCCAATGTTGACTTGGTATCTTTAATGATACCGCGAAGACGAGCAGCAGGCGCATTAGGATCAAGGGGAACAAAAGCGCCGCCAGCCATCTCAATGGCAACCATCGCAACAACGGCCCAAGCAGACTTAAGGAAGCACAGTGGAATCAGAGACTCCGGCCCAACGCCAAGCTCCTGAAGCTTCCATGCCAAACGAGATGCAAGTCCACCCAATTCAGCATAGGTCAGATCGCCATCCCAAGAAACGATAGCAGGATCATGAGGGTGAGTTTTGATGCGCTCCTGGATCAGCCAGTGCGTACAGGACTTGGTAGAGGGCCTGAGTCGAGTAGACTCGAGAGCATGCTGGATATCCCATTCGCTAACAAGATCAATGTTGTTGAGTGTATCATCATTTTCAGCCAAGAGCTGCTCAACAACATGACCGAGATGTTGTGACAACGCAAACACCCGGGCCTGAGTCAAGACATCAGGGTTAAAGAAGAAGCGTTGCAGGATGTGATCCTCAAAAGTGTTGGTGATGATCACAAGAGGGTAGTTAAAGTAGTTGTGCATGGCGTGGTCTGTGAGGCTTTGTTCTGCATCACCATACACTAGGATACTAGTCCTCGAATCATTCTCTGATAGGGTGTGCGCGGGAGGCTGAACAACGAGTAAACTCGAGAAGTCGCAAGTGTCCTTTGCATCTTGGCTTAGTTTAGAGATATTTTGAAGACCGAATTGTTCATATGGAACCATCTCATAAGCCTGATTCTGGATGCTATTGAGGAATTGAGACTTGGTGGCGGTGCTATCTAGGCGAACGCGGAGAGGAACAGTCGCAATCATAGGGCCTGACATAGTCTCGAGACCAGCCACCGGAGCATGGCGACCAGACAAAGTTGTGCCGAAGCTCACATCGTCGGTATCGCAGTAACGTGCAAGAACAATTGCCCAAGCAGCTCTCAAAATAGAAGCCTTCGTGATTGTGCTCTGCTTAGGTTGCCCGAATTTGATAGTAGACCTCAAGACTTGAGTTGATGATGAACTGGTAGGGGGTTGGCGAGCTGGGAAAGCAGCCCTCTTGGAACCTGACAATGTCTCGCGCCAGAAATCAGCAGAAACAGCATTATCCAGTTCCATGATATACTTGATAAAGCCAGAGTAAGGGTGCAAAGGTGTAACCTCGGCGCCGTGGTAAACGGTATATAGAGTAGTCAGCAGGATGCGCATCACCCAACCATCGTAGATGGAGTGGTGAGCCGACCACACAAGGTATTTGGCGTCATCCTCCTCCTCCAGAATGCCGTACCAACAGAGCGGAGCTCCATAGCCCATCAGAAAATCGCGTGAGGAATTTGTGATCGAGGCAAGTGTATCGTTCTCCATGGATTGCCACTGGTTGTCTTCCTTGAGAAGCAGCTGGATTGGCGTGCCGTTCAGGAGGACAATTCGGGTGCGCATGTTACCACAAACTTCCACAGTGCGGCTCCATGCAGCCTTGAATCGGTCTACATCGACGAAATCAGCAAGCTTATAAACATACTTGGCGACGTAGGAACCAGGCTGCTTCACGGTCAAGGCCATCAGACCTTCCTGCAGTGGAGTGCAAGGATAAGCATCTTCGATAACTTGATCGTCGCTAAGGTTGCAAGATTTGCGAACCTCACCGCTGAGAACTAGGGCACGAATTTGCTCGCTTAAAAGCGCGAAAGGGGCGACGGATTCTTGATAATTCTCGACTTTATTAGAAAAGACCGCTTTAGATGCAACAGCGAGTAGACGAGAGTCATCGAAGATATCCTTTACAAGGAGAGAGATGCCTGCCTCGTGAGCCTTTGACACTAGGTAGATCGCGGTGATGGAATCGCCGCCAATGTGAAGGAAGTTATCATCGCGGCCAATGGAGTCAATAGGAAGACTGAGTATTTCAGCCCAGATAGCTTGAAGCTGGGTTTCCATCTCAGTCTCGGGAGCCCGTTTTTTACTATGAATGAGCGAGTAGTGAGCTATTCGATCCCTGTTGAGAGAGGCTGTTATTTCTTTTAGAGTCTTCCTGTCTAGTTTAGTTGAAGTAATGAAAGGCATAAATTTGCAAGGAATAAACAGCGTAGGAATCATATAGCGTGGAAGAGAAACGTGAAGCTCGCCAATCATAGCAGTAATGCGATTCTGAATATTAGAGCAAAGGGGCAGATAGATGTCGCTAGCCTTGAGCTCCGATGAGCTAGGCTGAGAGTCATCGTTGAAGCAAAGATATGAAACCAGGTTCGTTCCTGTCTCAGACCTGAACACATCAACAACAACCTGTCGGACACCTTCAAGTGATTCGCGAATATGGTGTTCCACTTCACCTAGCTCAACACGGAGACCACGAATTTTGACCTGGGTATCTTTACGACTGTAAAACTCTAGTGTGCCATCGGGGTTGTAGAAGCACAAGTCGCCTGACTTATAAAGGCGGCTCCAGGACTGAGAGTCTTTTTTCGGTGCCCACGGTGGCAAAGAGCTGATGATGGTCTCTTTACTTCTCTGTGGATCGGCGAGGTATTCACGCAATAGTGTTGGGCCTTGAATAACGACTTCGCCCAAGCAACCAATTGGTGCTAGTTTATTAGGATTTTCGGCCTCAACGACCCAACAGTGCCCTCCAACAGGTCTCCCGACAGTCAAGGGAGACTCCTCAACAGAAGCCCACTCGTGTAAAGTAGAGAACACGCAAGTTTCAGCAGGCCCCCAACCATTGACAAGGCGTACCTTACCAAACCAGGTGTCAAGGATATCTCTACCAACGGCTTCTCCAGCAAGAAGTAGCAGCTCAAGGCTAGGTACATCTTCTGGTGTGAGTGTTCGAACGAACGAAGGTGTAAGGAACGCCCAGTTGATATCCATGTCCTGGATAAATCCCTTCAAACCATCTATTCTTATTTCTTCTGATGGCACACATATGCAGGCTCCGTGGATTAAGGGAGCTACAATCTCGCCAATAGATAGATCAAAAACAAAGGCTGCAAACTGAAGGATTCTAACGTCAGGACTAAGACGAAGCCTCTGTGCGATGGCAGTTTGGCTCGTGCAGACAGCTCGGTGCTGCATAACGAGGCCCTTGGGCGTACCTGTGCTGCCGGATGTGAAGAGAACATAGGCAGCGTTGCTCGATGGCACACTAATAGCCGGGCCACTGACGCCATCGTAAGACTTGGAAAGCCCATCCATGAGGTTGGGCGAGACTTCGATAACGTTCTCTACCAATTTTCTGCAGAGAGCTTCGTTGGTATGAGAAGAAAGAGCCAGATTCGCCAAAGTCTGGCTCACAACCTGGCGCAGACGTTGCTCAGGATGGGATGGATCGAGTGGCACCCAAGCGGCGCCAACCTTATTAATAGCTAGAATAGAGACGAAGAACCAGACAGACTTCTCGAAGCAGACATGAACTAAATCATTGCTCTTGACACCTGCCTTGACAATGTGATGAGCTAGCTTGTTAGCAGCGCTGTTAAGCTGTCTGTAGCTCATCTCACCATCCCAGGCGCAAATAGCTTGAGCGTATGGTCGGACCAATGCCTGCTCCTCGATCAGATCATGGATGCAGGTGTCGATAATTTTAGGGTCTTCGACATTCCATTTCTTCGCCTGCTCAAGATCCCATTCACCAGCAATAGAAATGGAGCCAAGAGAGTCGTTTGACTCGTTAACCAGCTGATTAGCGACAACATCGAACTGATGGGAAAGGGCTTCCATTTTAATCTCGGAAAGAGTTGTTGAGTCGTAGGTTATTAGGAGCTCGATTGAATCACTAAAGACATGTCCTTGGATAACGAGAGGATAAGTGAAATAATTCTGCATCAGTTGCTCGGCATCTCTTGCCTCTACTGACGCCGTCAAAAGGGGATCAGAGGACTCCTTGCCATCGATCAAATCTAGATGAGTTCGAGGTTGGATGACGAGAAGAGAGGAAAATTCACAAGCATCCTTAGCATCAGCGCTCAATTTAATGATATTCTGAAGGCCAAATTGTTCAAAGGCAATCATCTTAGTTGCTTGTGACTGTACGTCGTTGAGGAAGCGAGAGACTGGCTGGCTAGCATCTAGGCGAATACGAATTGGAACCGTTGCGACGGCCGGGCCGGGCATTTCTGTTAGACCAGGCACAGGGGCTTGACGACCGGATATGGTGGTTCCAAATGTAATGTCATTAGAATCACAATAGCGAGCAAGAAGAATAGCCCAAGTGGCACGAAGAATAGTGGCCTTTGTGGTAGTAGTCTTGATAGATGGAGGGAAAGAAATCGTCCTGCTCATCATGCGAGTGGCTCCGATATGAGAATCAATACGAGGCATTGGAGGATATGTCGCACGCTTGGCGTTCTTCAGCTGCTCACTCCAGAAGTTGCTGGCCTCTTTTGTATCAATATTCATGGTGTAACGAATAAAGGCAGAGTATGGGAAAAGGGGAGGAATTTCTTGGTCTAGGTATACCCTGTAGAGGGTGTTGATGATGATTCGAAGTGTCCAGCCGTCATGGACGGCATGATGCGAAGCCCAGACAAAATGGTTGCCAAACTCAGCATCCTGAACCAGAGCATAACGGTTCAGACGAGAGCCGTAAGTCATCTCAGACCGAGTAATGTTTAGAGCGCCCCTCAGGTCTGTCGGGAACGTCTCATCCCACTCAGCGGGACTACCAATCAATAGTTGAACACAAGTCCCATCAAGCATGACGATACGGGTTCTAAGGTTGGCGCAAAGCTCAAGAGTTCGCTCCCAGGAAGCCTTGAATCGAAGGAGATCTACGCCATCCGACAGCTTGTATGCATATTGTGCAATGTAAGAGCCGGGGTGCTTGACAGACAAAGCCATTAAACCTTCTTGGAGTTTTGAGCAGGGGTAAGCATCCTCAACAACGTGGATCGAGGACAATGAAGACTGCGATCGGGCATCTTCACTAAGAGCCATATCGCGAAGGCGACCAGACAGCAAGCTAAATGGAACGACAGACATATCTTGCCCAACAGCTTCGAGGTCACGAGCTCGAGAAGCAACGGCAGAAAGACGAGGATCATCAAAGATATCTTTCACTGTTATACAAATCCCAGCCTCGCGACACGCGCTGATGAGGTGGATTGCCATAATTGAGTCACCTCCTAAGCCAAGGAAGCTGTCGTCGCGGCCAATGGTGCCGGTAGCAATAGACAGTATTGCTGACCAGATTTTTTGCATTTGAAATTCCATAGGAGTCTCAACCACACGCTTGTTTGCTCCATAGAGTGAAAACTTGCCAAGTTCTGATTGACTAAGAGCGATAGTTTTCTTTTTCAGCTCCTTTCGATCGAGCTTACCTGAAGTAATGGCAGGCATGTAGATGCAAGGAATATAGAATGTAGGAACCATATATCTTGGCAGCGTCACGCTCAATTCGCCTATAGCACCAACGAGCATGTCTTGAAGCTCGGCATCGACCGCAGTAAATGGCCCATTGTCATCTGCTTCGTGAAGTTGTCGTATCTCGTCATTAAAACACAAATAGGCGACCAAGTTAGAGCTGTTATCGGTTTCAATAACATCCACGGCTATCTGGCGGATGTCTTTAAGCAAGGCTTGAATATGATACTCGATTTCACCTAGTTCAACGCGAAGGCCGCGAATCTTGACTTGTGTATCCTTGCGAGATGAAAATTCAATCATGCCATTATGATTATAGTAACACAAGTCGCCAGTTTTATAGAACCGATTCCAATTCCTCTCGTTAGGACAAGGTGCCCATTCTGGCAAATTGTATACAAGAGCTTCTTTAGTCTTTTCAGGGTTATTGAGATATTCGCGAAGTAGAGTTGGTCCCTGGATCACGACCTCGCCAAGGGTTCCTGTTGGCGCTAGAATCTGTGGGTTTTCAGGATCGACAATCCAGCAGAAACCACCCACAGGACGACCGATAGTTAGGGGCGACTCATCAGCAGACTCGAACTCATGAATGGCACCCATGACACATGATTCTGTAGGGCCCCAGGCATTTAATAATCGAACATGGCCAAACCAAGCTTTGAAGACATCTCGTGGCACAGCCTCGCCCCCCATAAGAACCAATTCCACGTTAGGGACATCACTTGGTTGTAACGTACGTAAAAAGGAGGGTGTAAGGTAGAGCCAGTTGATGTCCATATCGCGAATGAAGCCGGCTATGTTATTCATTCGTACGTGTTCAGAAGGAACACATACGCAAGCTCCGTGAATCAATGACATGACAATTTCACTAATAGAAAAGTCGAACGCAAACGCGGAAAATTGCAGGATGCGCACGTTTGAATGGTAGCGGAGTCTCTTAGCAATGTCGTTCTGACTTGTGGATAGAGAGCCGTGCTCTATAATAACGCCCTTGGGGGTACCGGTGGAACCGGAGGTGAAAAGCACATATGCAGCAGTTTTGGGAGAGACGGACACACTAGGGCTCTGAGATCCATCTCGCTCGGGAAGTGTGCTATATAGATTTGCAGTGACCTCAACAACGTTGCCAACTAAGGCGGAGCAGAGAGCCACGTTGCCTGGCGAGACCAAGGCTATAGTTGCCTTAGTCTGGCTGACAATAGACCGCAATCGTTGCTCTGGGTGGAAAGGATCTAATGGAACCCAAGCCGCGCCAGCCTTGTTGATTGCAATGATTGATACTATATGCCAAGCTGATTTTTCAAAGCAAACGTGAACAAAATCGTTGAGCTTAACTCCGTAGACGTTGATGAGACAATGAGCTAACTTATTGGCCGCGTCATTGAGCTCGCTATACGTAAAGTTGCCGTCCCAAGCTGCAACAGCCGGAGCGTGTGGGTTTAATTTGGCCTGATTCTCGATCAGCTCGTGCATGTAGGTATCAATAACCTCGGGAATCTCGGAGTTGATCGACATGGCTTTCTGGACGTCATAGGGCGAGGAGACTGAGACTGTGTCTAGAGTAGCAGGCTCAGGGGCCGTAAGTTGCGTCATGACATGGCCGAACTGGTGAGAAAGAGCAACTAGTTGAGCCTCTGGGATGATTTTCGAGTCGTAAATTAGAGTGAAGTTGACGTGATTGTTGTATAAGTGAGCCTGGATAACCAGAGGGTAGGAGAAGTAACCCTGGATAGCATCGGCAGTGCCGTTTCCTCCAATATCAGCATTAACCAAGATGTCATCACCACTAACTGTGCCGCCAATATGTTGCATAGGCTGGATGACAAGAATGCTGCTAAAATCGCATGCATCGCGGGCATCCTCACCTAACTTGGCGATGTTCTGAAGTCCGTATTGTTCAAAGGCAGTCATCTCTAGGGCTTGCCTTTGCACTCCTTCAAGGAATTCAGAAATAAGTTGCCGGCGATTGATGCATACGCGAACCGGGATAGTGGCAACAATAGGGCCAATCATTTCCATAATTTCTGGAACAGGCGCTTGGCGACCGGAAATCGTCGTACCGAAGGTCACATCGTCAGAATCACAGTATCTGGCAAGGACAATTGCCCAAGCTGATCGGACGACTGTTGCCATAGTAATCATCGAGTTTTTCATGCTAGGAGGGAACTCGATCGATGTTTCTAACATTCGAGTAGCGTCGGGTTTAGTATAAGACACATCGCGCGAAGGTGGGAAGATGGCTTTTTGAGCGTTGCGAAGCTGCGACTTCCAGTAATTCTCCATGGCTTCCTCTTCGAGATCAAGAATATACTTGATGAAACGAGAGTATGGTGGCGGAGGCAAAACGTCATAGCCATTGTAAATCTTGAAAAGCGTGCCCAAAATGTTCTGAGTAGATAGGCCATCGACAACAGCATGATGAACGTTCCATATGAAGTATATATTGCCGTTATCCTTGGTAAGAGCGTACCGACAAAGTCGAGTACCGTAGCCCATTTCAAGAGCTCGAGTCCGGGCAAGGCATAACTGCAAATCGCCATCCGTCTCATCCCAAATAGCATCGCTGTTGATGACAATCTGGATAGATTCGCCGCCTATCTGAACAATCCTGGTGCGTAGACTGCTAGATATCTCAATAGTGCGTTCCCAAGCTGCCTTGAACTTGGGAATGTCAACATGCTCAGGAAGCATGTAGAGATACTTGGCAATGTAAGAACCTGGCTGTTTCACGGCAAGAGCCATGAGGCCTTCTTGGAGCTTACTACAAGGGTATGCGTCCTCGATGAATTGACCATCAGCAAGGTCACATGCCTTCTTAATGGCAGATGATAGAGCCAAATCTTCGCTGCCAGCAGGTAACAGGCTAAAGGCCTCGATTGGTGCCATAATATCGCAATCTTCCTCAGCATCAGTAGCCTTGGCAGCAACAGAAATAAGGCGGGCATCATCAAAGACATTGTTTACTGTAAGGCTAATTCCAACGCCACGAGCCATTGACACAAGACGAATAGCAGCAATGGAGTCGCCACCAATGCGCAAAAAGTTGTCATCTCGGCCAATCGCGACTTCTGGCAAGTTAAGAATCTCAGCCCAAAGCTTCTGAAGACGAATTTCCATCTCAGTCTCAGGTGCTCGCTTATCACTATCAAGCAAGGAATACGATTCTAGCTGATCTTGGCTGAGCTTGGCAGTGACACAACGAAGCTTGACACGATCCAATTTAGCAGAAGAGATCAATGGCATGTAATCGCAAGGAATGAATAGCGAAGGAATCATATATCCTGGAAGCGAGGAGTTTAGCTTGGTCATCATGTTGCTCAGCTTAGTTTTCAGCTCAGCATCGATGGGCATAAACACATCTTTGCCCTCAGGGTCAGTGCTTGGACCGGGCGTCTTTGTGTCATCGGTAAAGCAGAAGTAGGCAACTAAGTTAACTCCCTGTTCCGTCTTGAAAACATCAACGGCGGCTTGTCTAACACCTTCCAACGAGGTTTGAATGTGGTGTTCAACCTCACCCAGCTCAACACGCAAACCACGAATCTTAACTTGCGTATCTTTACGACTAGCATAGTGAAGTATGCCATCATGGTTATAGAAACCCAAGTCACCAGTCCTGTAAAAGCGATTCCACTTAGCAGTCTCCCATCGAGGAGCCCACTCAGGAAGCTCTGCGACGGTAGCAGCAGCCGTCTTCTTTGTATCGGCGAGGTATTCTCTGAGGAGTGGAGGACCTTGGACGACAATTTCGCCCAAGCAACCAGTGGGTGCAAGTCGCTGGGGATTTTCAGCATCAACAACCCACACATAAGCGCCGACCGCCCGACCAATTGTTAGAGGAGATTCGGTATTAGACTGCCAGTCGTAAAGCGTGCTGAAAACACAAGTTTCTGCAGGACCCCAGGCATTTACAAATCTTGTGTTGGGAAGACCAAACCAAGTGTCGAGAACATCTTGAGTCACAGCTTCACCAATAAGAAGGAGCAACTCAAGACCAGGGAAATCTTTCGGCTTCAGCGTACGTGTGAAAGATGGAGTTAGGTAAGCCCAGGTGACGTTAAAATCGCGGACAAAGGTATCGAGGCTATTGAGACGCATGTGGTCTGAAGGAACACAGACACAAGCACTATTCATCAAAGGCCCCATAATCTCACTGACAGACACATCAAAGACAAAAGATGAGAACTGCAACATCCTGACAGTGTGGTCTAGGCCTAGCCAACGGCTGATATCTGTTTGACTAGTGCAAAGGGATCCATGTTGCATGACAATACCCTTGGGCGTACCTGTGGAACCCGAGGTGAACAAGATATAAGCAACATCAAGAGGAGTTACATTGACTTGGGGCCTCTTTTCACCATTAGCCTCGTTAGCAGAGAGCTTTTCGTGAAGAGCAGCCGAAACCCCAATAACACAATCGACAAGCTGCTCGCAGAGCCCCATGTGGGCGGTCGAGGCAAGGGCCAGTGTAGCCCCTGTTTGTTGAGCAACAGCCTGGAGTCGCTGGAAAGGATGAGCGGAATCAAGGGGGGCCCAAGCGGCACCGGCCTTGTTGATTGCTAAGATAGCCACAATGTACCAGATAGACTTCTCAAAGCAAACATGCACAATATGGCCAACCTTAACTGCATAATCATTAACAAGGAGGTGAGCCAGTCTATTGGTAGCGCGATCTAATTCACTATAAGTGAATTTGCCATCCCAGGCGTCAATGGCAAGTGCATTGGGCCTCTGTTTAGCCTGTCTTTCAATAATGAGATGAACGCAGTCGTCGATGATTTCAGGGCCGTCGCCATTAGACTTTTGGGCAAGTTCAAGGTCCCACGAACTAGCGATAGAAATATCACCTATCTTAGCATCTCCCTCTGCGAGCAGTTGTTGCACAACATTGTCAAGATGATAAGAAAGGGCAGTCATCTGTGGTTCTGAAACGACGGATGAGTCATAGATTAAAACGAGGTCAGCACGGTCATCATAAACATGGCCTTGGACAACCAGAGGGTAGCTGTAATAGTTTTGCACCATGTCTTCAATTTCTGATTGGGCAGGAATCAAGAGTGCATCCTCATCAGTCATACCAGATGCAAGACGTTGAACAGGATGGATTAACAAGAGCGACGTAAAGTCACAAGCATCTCTTGCGTCGGCGCCCAGCTTGGCAATTCTCTGTAAACCGTATTGCTCATATGGCACCATTTCGTGAGCCTGGTTCTGAATATCACGGAGAAATTTAGAAACGCTCTGACCCCTATTAAGCTGCACGCGAACAGGGACAGTGGCAACCGCTGGACCAGCCATTTCCAAGAGGCCAGGTACGGGTGCCTGTCTACCAGAGATAGTAGCGCCAAAGCATACATCATCACTGTTGCAATACCTTGCAAGGACAATGGCCCAGGCAGCCCTCATGACGCTAGCCCTGGTGACGGCCTCGTTGGGTGACGTCGGGAAGCTTAGAGAAGTAGACATCACACGAATCGTCTGCTGATGGGAAGTGGATTTCGCTACGAGACCAGTCTTGGGGAAGTTGGCGCGCTTGGCGTTTCGAAGTTGTGCTCTCCAGTAATCACTAGCAGCATCTTGCTCAAGCTCCATGGTGTAGCGGATGAAGCCTGAATAAGTCTTCGGCGTTGCCAATTCAAGACCATCGTAAGCTTGACGGAGAGTACTAAAGATAACAGGCACAGACCAACCATCGTGGATGGCATGGTGGACCGTCCACAAAAAGTATCTATCGCCTGTCTCAAACTCATGAATAGAGCATCGAGATAGACAAGAGCCGTAGGTCATGGTATAAGAGTGCGTAGTGCGGACAGCTTCGTTTAGATCCTTAGAATGAAGATTCTCCCAAACGACGCCTTCCTTAATTACTAATTGAACGCATATACCATTGATTATGATGATTCGAGTTCGCAAAATATCCCAAAAAGCAACAGTCTGATCCCAGGCGGATCTAAATAGAGCAATGTCAACCTGCTGAGGCAAGCGGTATATATATCTCGCGATGTAGGAACCAGGCTGAGTAACAGACAAGACCATAAGACCTTCTTGAAGTTTAGTGCAAGGATATGCATCCTCAATGGTCTGCCGTGCAAGCAGTTTAAGCTCCTGCTTAACACTGGGGCCAACAGCGAGCTCGCGGATGTCGGAATCAAGGAGGCTAAATGGTGACACGTCAAGAGAGCGTTGTCGAGCCTCGCCGCTAAGTTCCTTTGCCTTGCTAGCAACAGCCAATAAACGTGGGTCATCAAAGATATCCTTCGCAGCAAGCTGTATGCCCTGATCGCGAGCGACGCTAAGTAGGTGGATGGCAGTGATCGAATCGCCGCCAAGGCCTAAAAAGCTATCATCTCGACCGATAGAATTAACAGGAATATGAAGAATTTCCGACCAGATACGCTGAAGACGACTCTCCATTAGTGTCTCGAGAGCTCTCTTTTTGCCGCCTAGTAGCGAAAATACAGCAAGTTCATCTTGAGTAAGGGCTGCGGTACGCCGTCGGAGTTCATTTCTGTCAAGTTTGGTAGACGTGATTGAAGGCATATACTTGCAAGGGATAAACAAAGTGGGAATCATGTATCTTGGCAGCGCCACGCTAAGCTTGCCGACCGCTGCTACTAAAAGAGTCTGCAAGTCGCTGTCCATTGGAAGAAAGGGCCCAGACGGGTCAGCTTCGTGGCTTTGCCGAGTGTCGTCGCAGAAGGAGAAATAAGCCACAAGGCTAGTAGCATTGTCACCCTTAAAGACATCGACGGCGATTTGACGAACACCATCTAAAGAGACCTGAAGGTGATGTTCAACTTCACCTAATTCAACCCTTAAACCACGTATCTTGACCTGTGTATCCTTACGGCTGGAAAATTCAATGGTTCCATCAGGGTTGTAAAAGCAAAGATCCCCTGACTTATAGAAGCGGCTCCAGTTGGCCTTCTCGCGGAATGGTGCCCACTCAGGCAGGCATTTAACAACGGAAGCGTTGGTGCGGTCAGCATCAGCTAGATACTCGCGAAGAATCGTAGGTCCTTGAATAACAGCCTCACCCAAGGTACCGGTTGCCGCCAGACGGTGTGCGTTCTCTGGGTCGACGATCCAACAGAATCCACCCACAGGACGACCGACGGTAAGAGGACTTTCGTCAACAGACTGCCATTCATGCAGTGTACTAAAGCAGCAAGTTTCGGCAGGGCCCCATCCATTAATTAAACGGAGCTTGCCGATCCAAGTTGAAAAAACATCCCGGGGAACAGCCTCACCAGCAAGTAGCAAAAGCTCTAGGCTAGGCACCTCGGACGGTTTGATTATGCGAACATAAGATGGCGTAAGGTAAGCCCATGTAATCTCGTTCTTATTAATAAAGTCGATAATGCTGTTCATGCGAATGTAATCTGATGGGACGCAGATACAAGCACCAGAGATCAATGGGCCAATAATCTCACCAATAGATAAATCAAAGACAAAAGCAGCAAACTGTAGCATTCGGACTTTAGAATTTAATCCGAGTCTCTTGGCAATAGCAATCTGAGATGTGCAGACAGAGCTGTGTTCCATGACGAGTCCTTTTGGTGTGCCTGTGCTGCCAGACGTGAACAACACATAGGCGGCATTATGCGGGGAGACGGCCACAATAGGGCCATGGCCACTGGGTTCTGTGGCCAAGAGCCTTTTATCAAGCTCGGCATCAACTCGGACGACATTGCCGACGAGAGTGGAACATAATTCGGCGTTCGTTGAAGAAGTCAAGGCTACGGCAGCGCAGGTCTGAGAAACAACTTGACGGAGGCGCTGTCTAGGATGCGAGGGATCTAATGGAACCCAGGCGGCACCGGCCTTATTGATCGCAATTATCGCGATAAAATGCCAGGCACTCTTTTCGAAACAAACATGAACCAGATCATCAGGCCTGACGTGGTATTCGTTGACGAGGTGGTATGCAAGCCTATTAGACGCTTCATTAAGTTGCTTGTAAGTAAAGTCGCGATCCCAGCCCAAGATAGCAAGAGATTCTGGCTGAGCAGCAGCTTGCTGCTCAATAAGCTCATGAATACAGGAGTCAATTATGTCAGGGATAACGCTGTTCTGTTCTATAGAATTCATAAGATCCCAATCGCTTGCCATAGAAACAGAGCTCAGTTCCATCTTTGGCTGAGATGCAAGCTGCGTCATGACTTTCTCGAATTGGTGGAATAGAGCAACCACCTGCTTGTCAGACAACACATTTGTATCGTAAATCAAAACAAGGTTGATAAAATCTTCGTGCATATGCCCTTGAATAACCAACGGATAGCTAAAATAATTCTGGACGGTTTCACCGATCTCCTTTTCAACGTCCGCATGAACAAAGATGGCATCAGCATCTTCATCGATATAAGATAGCGATTGAATGGGTTGAATAACAAGCAGACTGCTGAAATCGCAGGCATCCTTAGCATCATCGCTGAGTTTGGAGATGTTTTGCAGGCCAAATTGCTCAAAGGGAACCATGTCATTTGCCTGGCTTTGGACAGCCTGTAGATAGTCCGAAATTGACTGCTTGCGGTTGATAGCAATACGAATGGGTACTGTAGCAATGGCGGGTCCAGTCATATCTGTAAGGCCATGAACGGGTGCCTGTCGACCAGAAATAGTGGTGCCGAAAGTAACATCATCAGAGTCGGAATACCCAGCTAGAACGATAGCCCAGGTGGCTCGGAGCATAGTAGCCTTTGTGATTGAAGACCTGCTGAAGCTAGGCAGGTCAATCGCTTTTTCCATAGTGCGAGTATTATTGTTCTTCCTTTTCTCCAACTTAGATGATGTTGTGGGTGGAAAGACTGTGCGCCTTGCGCCTTGGAACTGCGACCTCCAGTAGTCAACGGCAGCATCGTGGTCGATATTCAAAGTGTACTGGACAAACCTTGCATAGGGTTCTATAACTACAGGACCTTGGTTGCGGAAAAGGGAGTGGAAGATGCCCATGAGAACTCTGATACCCCAGCCATCAAAGATGGCGTGATGCATAGACAGTACAAAGTAACTATCGCCGTTGTCCTTAATAAGAGCGTATCGAGCAAGTGGCGAGCCATAGGTCATCTCAAAATTTTGAGCCGAACGCATGTAAGAAAGTAAAGAGGCTCCATCAGCCGACTGCCAAGAGATATCGTCTTTAAAGATAGCCTGGATAGACATGCCACTGGCGATGAAAATCCTGGTGCGAAGGTTAGGAAGAATTCGAATAGCTTCTTCCCACGTGGCCTTGAAATAAGAGACATCGACTGATCGAGAGAGGCGGTAGAGGAATTTAGCAATGTAGGATCCAGGCTGCTTTACACCAAGAGCCATAAGGCCCTCTTGGAGCTTTGTGCAAGGATAAGCATCTTCTATCTCTCTATCGACTGGGAGGTTGTACTGCTCTTGGATATTCTTGCTGAGAACAATGCTCCTAAAGGAGTCATCTAAAAGGCCGAATGGCTCTATGTCAGTTACTGCCTCGTCATCCTCATTAATCTCAGAGGATTTAGCAGCAACTGCCAGCAGCCGTGGATCGTTGAATATATCTCCAACTGTGAGTCGAACGCCGGCTTCACGGGCGACGGCAACAAGCTGAATAGCAAGAATAGAGTCACCGCCGATATGAAGGAAGGAGTCGTCCCGTCCAATTGAGTCGACGGCGATATTCAAGACCTGCGCCCACAGTTTCTGAATGCGGCTCTCCATGGCAGTCTGGGGAGCTGTTTTCTCTTCGTTGGCGAGTGAATACACGGCCAAATCCTCCTCGCTAAGGGCACCAGCTAGCTGCCTCAGCTTCTTGCGATCCAATTTGGTCGATGTCGCAAGAGGCATGTGGACACAAGGTATGAATGCACTAGGTACCATGTATCCAGGCATCAGAGTACCTAGTGTGCCAACTAAGCTGCTAATTGCAACTTGGAGATCTCCTTCGAGTGGCGCGAAGATGCCGTTGCCAGCAGTTGTTGCCTCGAGGTCTGTTGATTCAGTGGCATCAGAAAAGCTAATGAAAGCAACGAGTGTGGAGCCAGAGTCAGATTGAACGACCTCCACAGCGACTTGTCGGACACCTTCGAGGTTGGTTTGGATATGGTGCTCAATCTCTCCAAGCTCAAGGCGCTGTCCGCGAATCTTGACTTGGGTATCTTTACGGCTACAGTATTCCATGTTGCCATCTTCATTGATGAAACCCAAATCTCCCGTAAGGTAGAAGCGATCCCAGTGGACAGAATCTCGCTTTGGGATCCAGTGTGGAAGGCCTGTGACTGTAGCTGCCGTCGTTTTGGCAGGGTCAGAGAGATATTCTCGAAGCAAGTTGCGTCCCTGAACTGCAATTTCACCAACAGTCCCGATAGGGGCCATGCTGGTGGGATCGTCTGGATCAACAACCCAGCAAGATCCACCAACTGGTCGACCAATCACCTTGGGCGATTCATCAACTGAAGTCCATTGATGCATACATGCGATAACACAGCATTCAGTTGGACCCCAGACGTTGACGAGACGGAGTTTGCCAAACCAAATATCGAGGATGTCACGGGTAGGAGCTTCACCAGCAACCAACAACATGTCTAGAGAAGGAAAATGTTCAGGGCGAATAGTTCGAGCCAATGTCGGCGTCAGAAGGGCACAAGTAATCTGGTGTTTGCGGATGTAATCCACCAGCTCGTTCATCTGTTCATCCCATGAAGGTACAAACAAACAAGCACCAGTGAGGAAAGTGGAGCCAATCTCAAAGAGAGCTGCATCAAATGAGTAGGAAGAGAACTGAAGAACTCTAAACTTCTTATTGAAGCCAAGAGCCTGCGATAGAGATGTTTGACTTGTGCAAAGCGAGGCATGCTCAATGACAACTCCCTTTGGTGTGCCTGTAGATCCAGACGTAAACAAGACATACGCGGCATCGCTGGAGGTAACATTGACAGTTGGTTTGCTAGCGCTCCACACAGGATTTCGAGCTAATTCAGCATCAAGCTTAGATGTAAGTTCAATAACGTTAGGCAGAAGACTAAAACATCTATGAGAATTGGTAGTCGATGAGAGCACCAACTTGGCACCAGTTTGACTAACGATCTTTCGGTGACGCTCAGTTGGATGGGATGGATCGAGAGTTGACCACGCCGCACCAGCTTTATTGACAGCTAGCGTTGCGATGATAAACCAAGCCGATTTTTCAAAGCATACATGAACAACGTCCCCAACTTTAATCTCATACTCATTCACGAGGTAGTGAGCAATTCGATTAGTGGTTTCTGTCATTTCCTTGTAGGTGAAGGACCCATCCCATCCAAACAGAGCCAAGGCATCGCCTCGAACCGAAGCAACGTCATCAACCATTTCGTGGAAGCAGCGTTCAATAGCATCAGGAGAGTTAGTATTGAATTTGATCGCCTGGTCACAATCCCAGCTGCTGGAAAGAGATGCGTTGCCGAGAGGTTTGTCGCCCTCACTGGTAAGCTCTTGTACAGCATTATCAAAATGGCGAGACAAGGCCTCCATCTTGCTCTTCGAGAGAACTTGAGCATCATAAATCAACATGAGGCTGATGGCATCATAATAGAGGTGACCTTGGATGATGAGCGGATAGGAGAAGTAGTTCTGCATCATCTCCGTCTCTCCAGTGACGTCTGGACCGGCGGCGACCAAAAGGGCATCATCACCATGATATGACAACTGTTCAACTGGCTGGATAACTAATAATGAGGTGAAATCGCAAGCTTCCTTGGCGTCTAAACTAATCTTTGCAATATTCTGTAGACCAAACTGCTCGTAGGAAATCATCTCTAAAGACTGGCTTTGGACACTTTGCAAGAAGGCAGATACGGACTGTTGCTTATCAAGACGGATTCTAACAGGAACAGTGGCGACAGCAGGACCAGCCATGTTGGTAACACCATCGACAGGAGCTTGACGGCCAGATATTGTAGTACCAAAAGTGACATCATTGCTCTCAGAGTATCGGGCAAGCACAAGAGCCCATGCAGCCCGAAGGATAGTAGCTTTGGTAATAGAAGATCCGGGAGTCTGAGAGAGAGTGATAGATCTCTCAAGAACGTGCACCGCGTTTGATTGAGAGGCTAGAACGGGAGGGAATGTAGCTTTCTTTGCGTCTTGTAACTGAGCCTTCCAATAGTTGATGGTATGTTCGTTGTCAACACTCATAGTGAATTTGACAAATCGGGCATAAGAAGTTACCTGGGCTGGTTCCACACCCCGATACAATGCGTGTAACGTGTTGAACAGGATTGGGATTGTCCAACCATCAAAAATTGTGTGATGAACAGCCCACAGGAAGAATATATCGCCGTTGTCCTGTTCAACATAGGAAAACTGGGAGAGAGGAGAGCCGTATGTCATCTTGACTGACCTCATAGCCGAAATTGCGGTGCCCAAGTCACGGCTGACGGTCCAGGTAATAGACTCATTGACGACAATCTGGGTAGCTCTACCGTCGACAAGGACAATGCGCGTCCGGAGATTGCCGCATAGAGCAACAGTCTGCTCCCAGGAAGCCTTGAATCGAGGTATATCGACATTACTAGGCATGCGATAGACGTATTTGGCGATATAGGAGCCTGGTTGCTTGACAGACAAAGCCATAAGACCCTCTTGCAGAGGTGTACATGGATAGGCATCCACCATAGCTCCAGATGGCCAATCGCACTGGGCGCGCACACCATCGGCTTTCACCAATTCTTGTAATCTCGTGTTGAGGAGGGAAAATGGAGTAATATCAAGATCATCTTTCCCAGCCGCATCCACCTTCTGAGCACGTGCGGCAACAGCAAACAATCGTGGGTCATCAAATATATCCTGAGCTGTGAGCGACATGCCCTCCTCTCGAGACATAGTGACGAGATGGATAGCGGTAATCGAATCGCCACCCAAGCCCAAGAAGCTATCATCAAGACCAATATTCTCAGATGGTATGGATAATACCAGAGACCAGATAGCTTGAAGATCCTTTTCTATTGCCGTCTCTGGTGCACGCTTCTTCCCCCCCTGAAGGGAATAGCTAGTAAGCACCTCTTGGCTAAGGCCGGCTGCTCGTCTTTTGAGGTCATTCCTATCTAACTTCGTGGAAGTAATAGATGGCATATACCGGCAAGGGATAAAGAAAGTAGGTATCATATAGCGGGGCAAAGAGATGCTCAACTGACCAACCACGGCAGTAAGACGTTCCTGCAATTCATCATCCATTTCAACAAATGGGCCGCTTTTATCGGCGCTCCCACGAATACCAGTAGTCTTGGTTTCATCGCTAAAGCAGAAGTACGCCACCAAGCTATTAGTATGAGTGCCAGATGCAATAACATCTACAGCAACCTGTCGCACGCCACTAAGGGCTGTCTGGAGGTGATGCTCAACTTCACCTAATTCAACACGAAGACCTCGGATCTTGATTTGTGTGTCTTTTCGACTTGCAAATTCAATTGTACCGTTGGCGTTATATAAGCAAAGATCGCCCGACTTATAAAACCGGTTCCAATGTTTGGCTTGATGATTAGGGGCCCAATCCGGAAGACTGTTAATAACGCTGGCTGAGGTGCGTATGGGGTCAGCCAAGTATTCCCTTAGTAATGTTGGCCCTTGGATGGCAACTTCGCCCAAGACTCCGATTGGCGCGAGCTTTTGGGGGTTCTCGGGATCAATAATCCAACAGAAGCCACCTACAGGGCGGCCAATTGTAAGAGGGGACTCATCAATTGACCGCCATTCATGAAGGGTTGAGAATACGCAGGTCTCAGCTGGCCCCCATCCGTTAATAAGACGGACCTTGCCAAACCAAATATTCAAGATATCTCGGCCAACAGTCTCGCCGCATACCAGCACCAATTCAAGGCTTGGAACGTCCTTCGGGCTCAGCGTTCGAATAAATGAAGGGGTGAGAAAAACCCAGTTAATATTGTTTTGCCGAATGAATCCAGGTAGTGCGTTCATCCGGTCATGCTCTGATGGGACACACAGGCACGCACCTGTAATAAGAGGAGCAATAATTTCACCAATTGAAAGATCGAACACAAAGGCAGCAAATTGGAGAATCTTTACGCTTGGCTTCATTCCCAGGCGCTTTGCAATAGCTGTTTGTGAAGTACAAACACTTCCATGCTCCATTACGAGACCCTTCGGGATACCTGTAGAACCAGAGGTAAATAGCACATAAGCAGCATGACGAGGAGAAACCTTGCGATCGGGCCCACGCTGAGAAGATTCAGTCTTGTATAGATTTTCATCAACCACAGAGGAGACTTCGATAATGTGTTCTATAAGGTTGGCACAAGTTGAAATGTTTGAAGGCGAGACAAGGGCTAGCCGTGCTTTAGTCTGCTTAACAATCTCTTGGTGGCGCTGAGATGGATGGGAAGGATCCAAGGGAACCCAAGCACCGCCAGCTTTATTAATAGCCAGAATAGCAACGAAAAACCAGGCAGATTTCTCGAAACAAACATGAATAAGCTCGTCGTACTTGACCCTATACTCTTTAATAAGATGATTTGCAAGACAGTTAGCAGCCTCGTTGAGTTGAGCATAGGTAAACTTGGCATCCCAACCATGAGCGGCAGGAGCATGAGGCCGAATGGAAGCTTGCTGCTCGAACAGGGTGTGAAAGCAAGAATCAATGATCTCAGGCACCTCGTCATTCTGATGCAGAGCATAATCAAGATCCCAAGGACCTGAAACAGACACATTTCCGAGAACCGAGCTACCTTCCGCAACAAGCTGCTGCGCTACATGCTCGAACTGGTGGGCTAGCGCGAACAGCTGTTGTTCGGAGAGAATCTCGACGTCGTAAATAAGGACCAATTTAACTGAGTCATTGTATACGTGACCTTGAACAACGAGAGGATAAGAGAAGTAATTTTGCATAAAATCCTTCTCATCTTCGGTATTTGCACTTGTGGGTTCTAGGATAGACTCGCGGTCACCGATGTCAAGGAGTTTCCTCATGGGCTGGATGACTAGGAGAGATGTAAAATCACAGGCCTCTTTAGCCTCAATGTTCAGCTTTGCAATATTTTGCAGGCCAAACTGCTCATATGGAATCATTTCAGAAGCTTGATTCTGAATGCCCTGGAGGAACTCGGAAACCGAAACCTGCTTGTTGAGCCGAACGCGTATAGGGACGGTAGCAACAACTGGGCCTGCCATTTCAGTGATGCCAGGAACCGGGGCCTGCCTTCCAGAAATTGTGGTGCCAAATGTCACGTCGTCGGTATCGCAATATTTAGCAAGGACAATCGACCATGTAGCGCGCAGGATGGAAGCCATGGTAATAGATGTCTGCTTAAAATGCGGCAGCTCGACAGCCTTCTCAAAGACACGTGTGCTGGATTTCTTGCTGCGAGAAACCTCACCAGAGGCCACGGGGAATTGTGCCCGCTTTGCATCCAGCAATTGCTTGCTCCAGTAGGCTTTCGTAGCGTCAATATCAAGATTGATGGTGTAGTTGATAAAACGAGCATAGGGCTCTAGAGATGTAAGCTCATCGCCCATATACGCGGAAAACAAAGTGTTTAGGACGAGGCGAGTGGTCCAACCATCAAAAACAGTGTGATGAACGGACCACACGAAGTAATTCTCGCCATCTGCTTCCTCTATAAGGGCATGGCGACTTAGAGCAGAGCCATAGACCATGTGGAGATTTTGATTAGCTTGGAGATATGATCTGAGAGTCATGTTGCAAGTGTGCTCCCAAGAACCCACATCCTTGATAACAACTTGAATACAAGTGTCGCCCGAGAGGACGATACGAGTCCGAAGGTTACTACACAACTCCAAGGAACTGTTCCAAGCGGCTTTAAAGCGAGAGATATTAACATGCTGTGGAAGCCGATAGACTTGCTTGGCGATGTAAGAACCTGGCTGCTTAACAGCCAAAGCCATAAGACCTTCTTGGAACCTTGTGGCAGGGTAGATATCTTCAATATCACTAGAGCTAGACAACCCACACTTAGCGCGAACTTCGTCTATTAGGGAGTTCAAATTCTTAGTAGCCACCATGGAGAATGGCACTGCCTCATAAATAGGCTCAACCTCGCCATCTCCAGCTGACAATGCCATGGAAGAGAGCTTAGAGTCAGTAAAAATGCTAGCGACTGTCAGGCTGATGCCAGATCGTTGAGCAAGTGTGACTAGATGAATTGAGGTAATAGAATCACCACCAATTTGAAGGAAACTGTCATTCCTGCTGATATTATTAGATTTTATCTTAAGAACTTGGGCCCATAGATCTGCCAGCATCTTCTCCATGATAGTGGTAGGCGCAACATAGTCACGTTTGACAAGAGAGAATGTTGCGAGCTCTTCCAATGGTAAGGCAGCCGCTATAGCAATCAACCTCTTCCGATCGACTTTCATTGAAGTAATGAACGGCATCTTGTTTAGCGGCAAGATGGTAGTCGGTATCATATATCCTGGAAGAGAGCTCTTCAAATTCTCCATAATGGTAGCCAAGGCAACGCGTAACTCTTCATTGAGAGAAAGAATGTTCTCTGAGTTGGAAGCAGTCTCGTCCTTGAACGAGACAAATGCGATGAGAGCATCGCCAGTCTCACGACGGGTTACATCAACGGCGACATGCTCGATGGTAGGCAAGGATCGTTTAACATGGTATTCAATTTCTCCGAGTTCGAGACGTTGGCCGCGAAGCTTGACCTGTGTATCTTTTCTACCAACATACTCCATCTCCCCACCTGCGTTGTATCGGACAAGATCACCGGTCAGGTAAAATCTATGCGGGCCAGCAATCGTAGACTTGGGCAAACAGTTGACATCGTTAATGAACGAGCTGGCAGTGCGTTCAGGGTCGTTGATGTAGCCACGCGCGAGAGCGTTTCCTTGGATAATCAGTTCTCCAATGCAGCCAATAGGGGTTAGCTTGTTGTAATCTGTCGGCTCAACAATCCAGCAAGCACTGTTAAACCCACGCCCAATCATGCGAGGAGAGTCGGAAGCTTTGAAATCATGAGTTGTCGCGTAATTACAAGCTTCGGCTGGACCGTAGCCATTAACAAGTCGGAGACGATCACACCATGTCTCAAGGAGATCTTTGGAAGGGGGTTCACCACCGAGGACAAGCAATTGCAATAATGGAACTTGTTCAGGCGTAAAGGTTCGTATAAATGATGGTGTTAACATGGCAGTATTGACTCGGGCTTTACGCATGAATGAAGGCGCTTCTTGGAGCCTTTCGGCCTCAGAAGGCACACAAACAGTGCCTCCAAACGAAAGAGTCGTGAAGATCTCGCCCAAGCTTCCATCAAAGACGTAATTAGAGAACTGGAAGACACGAGAAGCTGGATTGAGGCCATATACACGACCATATCCTAGTGTGCTAGTCGCAAAAGAAGAATGCTCCATCAAGACACCCTTAGGCTTACCAGTGGAGCCAGAGGTGAAAAGTACATAGGCAGCATTGCTGGGCTTAGGCTTGGGTATGATCTGCTGGAAGGCATCGTAAGTGGATGAGAGCTGCTCAAGCAATGAGCTGGTAAGCTCCACAATGGCAGAAGTCAAGCCATCACACAAAACAGAGGATGAAGGTGAGACGATCATCACCTCGGCTCTGACTTCTTGAACCAAAGCTTTGTGACGGTTGCGAGGATGCGATGGGTCGAGAGGTAAGAAAACGCCACCAGCCTTTAGAATAGCGAGCATAGAAATGACAGCCCAGGCGGATTTGTCGAAACAGAACGGAACGACGGATTCAGATCTCACGCCAAGTCGATGTAAATGGTGGGCTAAAAGGCTAGAAAGGCGATCTAGGGTGGCATAGGTTATGGTGCCCTCACTCGAGTAGATGGCCTCGTGGTGAGGATCTCGAGCTGCTTGTTGAGAGATAAGCTCATGCACACAAGTATTAACCAAACCAGGTTCCTTAACATTAAAGCTTATGGCCTGTTGCAGATCCCATCGTCCAGCGATAGTAACAGAACCAAGTTTGCCCTCAGCACCTTGAGCAAGTAGTTGCTGAACAACATGATCGAACTGAATGGATAATGCCTGGAGCTGGTCTTCCGCAAGAACATTGGCATCATAGATAAGCATCAAGTTAACCGCATCATCATACAGGTGAACTTGCATAACTAGAGGATAAGTGAAATAATTCTGTAAGCCCTCTTCGGTAGCATTCTTATCAAGCTTAGAAGATACAAGAATGGCATCTTCAGGGTTGCTGTTGCCGACGATGCTAGAAATCGGTTGGATAACCATTAGAGATGAAAAATGGCAAGCATCCTTTGCCTCAGGGCTGAGTTTGGAGATATTTTGCAGACCAAATTGCTCATATAGTATCATATCAGTAGATTGGACTTGAATGTCTTCAAGAAACTTGGAGACACTTTGCTCAGGATCCAAACGCACACGGACAGGAACAGTAGCAACTATCAGGCCAGGCATTGACTCGATGCCAGCAACATCAGCATTGCGACCAGAAACGTTCACGCCGAAAGTCACATCATCGCTATCAGAATATCTAGATAGCACGAGAGCCCAGGCAGCCCTAAGAATAGTAGCCTTGGTGATACCGGATTTAGTGGAGTGGGAGAAATTAAGGGGCTTCTCGAGAACTCGGGTAACGGACTGAGTCGATTGGGCCGGGGCTGATGGTGGGAATGAAGCACGCTTAGCCTCATGAAGTTGGCCTCGCCAGTAATCAGAAGCGGCTACCTCATCGATGTCCAAAACAAACTTCACAAAGTTAGAGTATGGCCGGAGGATGGGGGGTTCAACTCCACGATAGGCAGAATTCAGCGTTTCCATCAACATAGGCAAAGTCCAACCATCGAAAATGGCATGATGAATGCTCAACACGAAGTAGTTTGCTCCAGAAGATTCATGAATGATGGCGTAACGGCATAGACGAGCACCGTATCCCATATTAAAATCCTGAGAGAGGTAAGCCTGTACGGTTGTTCTAGAAATCTCCCACTGGATCTCTTGGTTTTTAATAACTGCCTGCACGCTAGCATCTCCAGCGATAATAAGGCGTGTTCTCAGGTTGCCGCAAAGTTTCATGGTATGCTCCCAAGCCGCTTTAAATGCATCGAGGTCAACATGCCCAGGCAGGCGGTAAACTTGCTTAGCAATGTACGAACCAGGCTGTTTAGCAGATATGGCCATAAGTCCCTCTTGAAGTTTCGTTGAAGGATATGCGTCCTCTACAACGACATCGTTAGAGAGGCCATACTGTGTGCAAAGGATAGTAGCGACGGCCGTCTGATCTAGAGCCGGATCAAGCAGACTGAATGGCGCACTTGATTTTGTTACACAATCCGACTCGAGCTCGGGCAAGACGAGCTCTGCCAGTTTCCAAAGGCGGGAATCATCGAAAATATCTTTAACGGTAAAAATAATGCCAGCCTCGCGGGCAGCAGTTACCAGCTTAATAGCTGCAATTGAGTCGCCTCCAATTCGCAAGAAGCTATCATGGCGACCGATTGACTGGGCTGGAAGACCTAATATCTTGGACCAAATGTCCCTAAGACGAAGTTCTATCTCAGTTTCAGCGGCTTCTTTCTTAGTATCGTCTAAAGAATAAGCTTCAAGCTGCTGCTGGTCTAATGCCGCGGTAAGCCTGCGGAGTTGGCTCCTATCAAGCTTGCCAGATGCCAAGAAAGGCATCTGGGAGCAAGGGATATACAGAGTGGGTACCATGTAACGGGGCAACAATACACTGAGTTGACTAGCCATAGCATCAAGATCCTTCTGGAGGTCGTTCGTAAGTGGCATGAAAATATCTCCGGGGGTACCTGAAGTCTCTTCGGAGTATGAAAGATATGCAACTAAACTCGAGCTTGCTTCAGATTTGTGAACATCCACGGCAACGTGGACCACATCTAAGAAGCTGCGAATATGATGTTCGACCTCACCCAATTCAACACGAAGGCCTCGGATCTTGATTTGTGTATCCTTGCGGCCATGATACTCAATAGTACCGTCAGGGTTATAGCAACAAAGATCACCAGTTAGGTAAAATCGATTCCAGCATTGCGATTCCCGGCGCGGCGCCCAGCTTGGAATTGATTCAAGAATGCTGGCTTGTGTCTTGGCAGGATCATTGAGGTATTCGCGCAATAGAGTAGGACCCTGAATTACAATCTCGCCAATTGTTCCAACTGGAGCAAGGCGCTGAGGATTTTCAGGATCAACAATCCAGGCGAAGGAGGCAACTGGTTTACCGATTATGACCGGACTGTCGGTAACTGACTTCCACTCATGGATACTGCTAAACACACACGTTTCAGCTGGACCCCAGCCGTTGATAAGTTTAACTTTGCCAAACCAAGTCTCTAGGATTTGTCTATCAGTTGGTTCGCCGGCCAGTAAAATCAATTCCATGTTTGAAATCTCATCTGGCTCAAGGGTTCGAATAAACGAGGGTGTAAAAAAGGCCCAGTGAACATCCCTTTCTCGAATAAATTGCGAAATGCTATTCATGCGAACTTCGTCGGATGGAATAACAATACAGGCTCCACAGATCAACGTGCTAAAAATCTCGCCAATTGAGAGATCAAAAACGAAGGCGGCAAATTGCAGCATCCGAACGCTACTGTGAAGGCCAAGCCTCTTAGAAATAGCGATCTGACTCGTGCAAACAGCCCCGTGCTCCATCACTAATCCCTTTGGCGTTCCAGTACTCCCAGAGGTGAACAGGACGTATGCTGCGTTACGGGGAGATAGTGCGACATCCGGAGCATGATGACTGGGTTCCGCCTTGACGAGAATATCATGCAAGACCTGGCTGACTTCGAGAACCGTTTCTGACAACTCTTCTCCTAGTTTGAAATGCAATGGTGAAGCGAGAAGTAACTTGGCTTTAGTCTGTCTCGCAACCTGCTGAAGACGCTGCATAGGATGGGATGGTTCAAGGGGAACCCAAGCTCCTCCAGCTTTATTAACAGCAAGAATTGAGATGATATACCACAAAGATTTCTCGAAACATAGGAGGACTAGGTCATCAGGTTTAATATCAAATGTCTTGATGAGATGATGGGCAAGACGGTTAGTAGCCTGATCCAACTGGGCATAGGTTAATTTTCCGTCCCAGGAGTCAATAGCAATTGCGTCTGGAGTGGACAATGCCTTTCGTTCAAATAACTTGTGAATGCAGTCTTCAATAATCTCAGGATTCTCCGTGTTCCATGCGATAACTTGCTCGACATCCTGAGGACTTGCCAAAGAAATATCTCCAAGTTTGACATGATCAGAGTCATAAAGCTGCTGAGCAACGTGCTCAAATTGAGCCGCAAGTCGACTAAGCTCTATTTCGGACAAGACGGTGCTATCGTAAGTCAGGAGCAAGTCGATTTGATCATCCATCAAGCTGCCTTGAATCACAAGAGGATATGTGAAGTAGTCTTGCAAGAGGTCTGCTACAGCCTCATCTCCTTCAATAGTGGGAATGAGGATAGTATCGTTTCCATCGCGGTTGCTAATGTCCAAGTGGTTACGTGGCTGAATTATTAAAAGACTTGAGAAGTCTATGGCGTCCTTGATGTCAGGGGAAATCTTCGAAATGTTCTGTAGACCGTATTGCTCATAGGGAATCATTTCTGCGGCCTGAGATTGAACACTCTCAAGGAAATCAGACAGAGTCTGTTGGCCATTCAGTCGCATACGTATTGGCACAGTGGCAACAATGGGTCCAGGCATCTCTAAAACGCTTGGAACAGATGCTTGACGACCAGAAACTGTGGTAGCGAAACAAACATCATCAGTGTTAGAATAGCGAGCAAGGATAACAGCCCAGGCAGCACGGAGAATAGTCGCTTTTGTTATAGAAGACTGAGTGCTATTTGGCACCTGAATGGTTTTGGTCATCATGCGGGTCACTGCCCTGTGCTGCTTCTCAGACTTGAGGAGCGGTGGATATGAGGCCTGTACTGCGCCATGTAGTTGCTGAGACCAATACTGCTTAGTAACCGGATCTTGAATAACATCCATAGCATACTTGATAAACGGCGAATACGGCTTCAGCTTCAGGTATTCACCGCTGAAACCTTGATAACAATTATGAAGGGTTTCAAGGACAAGACGAATAGTCCATCCATCGTGCACCGCATGATGTACGACCCAGATAAAGTACAAACCATCTTCTGCTTTGAACAGAGTATACCGAGACAACGAAGATCCGTATGTCATTTGCACGTTGCGGGCTTCGGTCATAGCGGAGTCAAAGTCAGCAGCAGTAGATATCTCAAATTTCACATCTCCCTTGATCACAACTTGAATGCAATGGCCGTCTAGGAGCACAATACGGGTCCGCAGAGTAGGGCAGAGGGAAGCGGTTTTATTCCAGGCGGATTTGAACTTTTCAATATCAATGTTATCGGCTAACCGATAGGCATACTTGGCAACATAGGAGCCGGGATACTTCATAGATAGAGCCATAAGACCTTCTTGGAATTTGGTGCAAGGGTAGGCATCTTCGATAACCGCTTCAGTCCTGAGATTGCATTCGGCTATGGCTTTGTCACTAGCAGCAGCAAGGAAATGCTGCTCGCCATCTAATAAGCTGAATGGCTCAATGCCGATGTTGCCCGTGGAATTCAGTAGCTTGGCAACCTTAGCTACCGCAATGAGTCGAGGATCGTTAAAGATATCCTTAACTGTGATGGAGATGCCTTGATCGAGCGAGGCTCCAACAAGCTGGATTGCAGTGATTGAGTCACCACCAAGGCCGAGGAAGCTATCATCACGGCTAATAGAGCCTATTGAGATACTCAAGATGCTGGACCATATCTTCTGGAACTTGCGCTCCATTTCTGTTTCGGGAGCTCTCTTCTTGCCACCAAGCAGAGAGTACTTTAATAATTGATCTTGCGTAAGGCCAGCAGTAAGACGACGTAATTCATTACGGTCTAATTTAGTAGACGTGATTGACGGCATGAAACTGCATGGGATAAAGAAACTGGGAATCATATATCGTGGTAGTATCACTCCAAGCTCACCGACAAGAGCGTTCAATCGATTTTGAAGTTTTTGATCAATTGATAGGAATGGGCTGCCAGTATCATGATTGACACCAGCAACGCGCGTCTCGTCGGCAAAGCAGAAATAAGCCACAAGATTACTACCGCTCTCAGTGTTGTATACGTCGACAGCAATTTGGCGAACCCCGAGCAAAACCGCCTGGATGTGGTGTTCCACTTCACCTAATTCTACACGGAGGCCACGAATCTTGATCTGAGTGTCTTTTCGAGAAGAAAATTCAAGGGTGCCGTCAGGGTTATAGGAACATAGATCGCCAGATTTATAACAGCGACTCCAATACCTAGAGTCTGGTTGGGGGGCCCACATAGGAAGGCCCCTGACCGAGGCCGCAGTGCGTTCTGGGTCAGCTAGATATTCGCGAAGCAGAGTTGGGCCTTGGATGACGACCTCGCCTAATGTGCCAAAAGGTGCCAGCTTATCTGGGTTTTCCGGATTCATAATCCAGCAAAAACCCCCCACAGGTCTGCCTATATTTAGGGGGCTCTCATTGACTGACTTCCATTCATGCAAAGTGCTGAAGACACAAGTCTCAGCCGGCCCCCAGCCATTTATAAGGCGTAGCTTGCCAAACCATGTGTTTAATATTTCTTTAGGGACAGCTTCGCCAGCTAGTAGAAGTAATTCTAAGCTAGGAACATCTCTAGGCTTTAGAGTGCGAACGAAAGAAGGAGTCAAGAATGCCCAGTTGATGCGCTGGTCATGGATGTACTGAGTGAGGCCATTCATTCGTATGTCTTCCGAAGGCACACAAATACAGGCGCCGCTAATCAATGGAGCAACGATTTCACCAATTGACAAATCAAACACAAAGGCAGCAAATTGGAGGATTCGAACATCCGGTGTAAGCCCCAGCCTTTTAGAGATGGCAGTCTGCGAGGTGCAGACGGACCTGTGTTCCATAACTAGACCCTTAGGCGTGCCAGTTGAGCCAGAGGTAAATAGGACGTACACAGCATTACTAGGCGCGACGGCAACTTCTGGGGCCTTGGAGTCAACCGTCTTGTCAAGCTTTCGATCTAGGCTCGGCGTAACCTCGAGGACGTTCTCAACTAAGGCAGAGCAAAGAGCCGCATTACCAGGAGAAGCCAGAACTAGTTTGGCACCAGTTTGTATGGCAACTTGATGGAGGCGCTGCTCTGGGTGAGATGAGTCCAGAGGAACCCATGCAGCTCCAGCTTTATTAATAGCGAGAATCGCAACAAAGTGCCAAGCTGATTTCTCGAAGCACACATGAACAAGGTCGTCTGGCTTGATGCCGTAAGCCTCGACGATGTGGTTAGCCAATCGGTTAGCAGCATGGTTAAGCTGGCTATACGTAAATTCACCATCCCAGGCAGAGATGGCTAGAGCGTCAGGTTGAAGTTCAGCCTGGCGCTCAATAAGGTGATGCACACACGCATCAATAACTTCAGGAATATCGCTGTTAGCGGAAACGGCGTGTTCGGCATCCCAAGAAGAAGAAATGGAGATGGAATCCAGGGTATTTTCGCCAGTAGAAACTGCGAGTTGACATATAGTGTGCCCAAGCTGATAAGACAGAGCTTCAATCTGCGTCTCGGCCAGGATCTTTGAGTCATATATAAGAACAACGTTGATGTAGTCTTTATATAGGTGAGCTTGGACAATAAGTGGGTATGAGAAATAGTTCTGCATTGACTCGACTGTCTCTTTCAACTCGCCATCCGCATGAATGAGAACAGACTCTGTGCTCCCAGAGTCAGAAACATGCTGCATAGGTTGGATGACCAAAAGCGATGTGAAGTCGCAAGCGTCTTTAGCATCCTCGCTGAGCTTAGCGATGTTCTGCAAGCCAAACTGCTCATAGGCGACCATCTCGAGTGCCTGTTTTTGAACAGTCTGGAGGAAATCAGAAGCCAGCTGTGTTTGGCTGACGATAATTCGCACAGGAACAGTAGCAATAATTGGACCAACCATATCTATTAAACCAGGTATAGGGGCCTGGCGACCTGAGATGGTCGTACCAAAAGTGACATCTTCAGTATCGCTGTAGCGGGCAAGAACCATAGCCCAAGCAGATCGAACAATGGTGGCAACAGTAATACCGGAGGAACTCATCTCGGAAAGCTTGATAGATCTTTCAAGAACCCGAGTGGCGCCAGCTTCGTTAGAGACTTTACTCGAGGCGGGGAAATTAGCTTTGCGAGCACTTCGTAACTGCTCTCTCCAATATGAAGCAGCAGCCTCTGCATCAAGACCAAGAGTGTACTTGATGAAACGGGTATATGCTGGTATATTGGGGGTATCAGAGCCATGGTAGGCCTTCTCTAGTATACCCATAACATTCTGGGTTGACAGGCCATCAAAGACAGCATGGTGAACACTCCACAAGAAGTAAACGCCGCCGTCTGTATGCTTAATGAGAGCGTACCGAGAAAGTCGGGAACCGTAGCCCATTTCCATGCCTTGAGTTACCTGAAGACATAAGTGGAGGTCCTGCGCTTCAACAGAATCCCACTCAAAGTCATCACTAACGACAACTTGTGTGGTTAATCCCCCAATTAGAATAATTCGAGTTCGAAGGGTAGCGCAGGCATGAACTGTACGCTTCCAAGCATGTTTAAAGCGGGAGGCTTCGACGTGCTCAGGGAGACGATATAGATATTTAGCTATATATGATCCCGGTTGCTTTGTAGATAAAGCCATAAGACCTTCTTGAAGTTTAGTGGTAGGATAGGCATCCTCAATTTCCTGGCTTTCGTTGAGGCCACAGTCTTTGCAGATGCGAGGGGACTTGATTAAATCCCGAGCATGGTCATCGAGAAGCGAGAAAGCAGAAATAGGAGACAAAAGCTCATCACCCTCGTCAGCTGCACCGGCAGTAACAGCCATTGAAGACAAGCGCGGATCTTCAAAGATGCCATTCACAGTGAGAGTGATGCCAAGGTCACGGGCCATAGAGACTAAGCGGATGGCAGCAATCGAGTCGCCACCAATACGGAGGAAGCTATCATCCTTACCGATGATCTGGGTAGGGATGTTCAGGATTTCAGCCCATAGATGTTGTAGACGGATCTCCATGGGTGTATCTGGGGTGCGCTTATTGGCATCAGTAAGCGAATAAGCTTCCAGCTCTTCTTGAGTCAGTTCACCCGTGATCTTGCGAAGCTTAACTCTATCCAATTTGCCAGACGAGATAAGGGGCATGTATTCACACGGAATAAAGTATGTTGGGATCATGTAGCGGGGCAGCAAAGCGGTGAGCTTGTTGATCACGATGTTCAAATCGCTCTGGAGGCTTTCAGTCATAGAGAGGAAAACATCCCGACCCTCAAGGTCAGTGTTAGTTCCAGGTGTTTTCGTTTTGCTGCTGAAGCAAATGTAAGAGACCAGGCTGGTACCAGTTTCCGTTCGGAGCACATCAACAGCCACCTGGCGAATAGAATCAAGGGAGTTTTGAATATGATGCTCAACTTCGCCAAGCTCGACACGAAGACCACGGATCTTAACCTGAGTGTCCTTTCGGCCAGAATAATGGATCGTTCCATCAGGATTGTAAAAACCCAAGTCGCCGGTCTTATAGAAACGGTTCCATTTTCTCAAGTTTACATAAGGTGCCCAACTAGGCAAGGAGGTTAAAGTTGATGAGGTAGTCTTGGCTGGGTCGGCCAAGTACTCACGTAGAAGCGTAGGCCCCTGCATGACAATTTCTCCAATGCATCCAACTGGAGCCAGGCGCTGAGGATTCTCCGCGTCGACAATCCAAGCAAAGCTTCCAACTGAGTGTCCAATTATCAACGGCGATTCGTCAGCCGATCTCCATTCGTGGATCGCACTCAGAACGCAAGTCTCAGCAGGTCCCCAGCCATTTACAAGCCTGGCTTTACCGAACCAGAGATCAAATACGTCCTGACCAACAGGCTCACCGGCAAGGACAATAAGCTCGAGGCTTGGGACATCCTGAGGGCGGAGTGTGCGAGCAAAGGATGGCGTTAGGAATGCCCAAGCCACTTCGGCATCCCGACAGAACCTTCCCAAATCATTCAGACGATCGTGCTCAGATGGAATACAAACACAGCCACCATGCATAAGAGAAAGCATAATCTCGCCCACAGAAACATCAAAAACAAAGGATGAGAACTGAAGCATCCTAACGCTGTTGGTAAGGCCGAGTCTCTTGGCGATATCACGCTGACTAGTGCAGACCGCTGAGTGTTCCATGACGATGCCCTTGGGAACGCCTGTACTGCCAGAGGTAAAAAGCATGTAGACAGCGTCGCTAGGCGTAACTTTAACGGCAGGATTGATATCGCTAATAGTCTCGTCACAGTGAAGCTGTTCATCCAAAGTCAAAGACACTTCAACAACCGTGTCTAGCAACTTAGAGCACATGGAGCTATGAATGGAAGAAGTGAGAGCGAGCCTAGCTCCAGTTTGGCTGGCCACCTGTTGGAGACGTTGGAATGGGTGCGCCGGGTCCATAGGAACCCAGGCAGCGCCAGCCTTGTTGATAGCAAGAATTGAAACCACATACCAAACAGACTTCTCGAAGCATACATGGACGAGATCACTAACCTTGACGCCATGGCGCTTAACCAGGAAATTGGCCAACCTATTGGCGGCAAGGTCAAGCTCGCTATAGGTAAGTTTGCCATCCCAAGAATGAATAGCGTGGGCATGAGGGGTCCGTTTAGTTTGCTGCTCGATAATGCGATGAGCACAATCATCAACGATTTCGGGGCCTTTCCCGTTGGAAGCTTGGGCAATATCAAAGTCCCAAGAGCTAGCAACGGAAATTTCACCTAGCTTGCACTCGCTGCCGCTTAGGAGTTGCTGTACGACGCCATTAAATTGGTGCGATAGCGCGAGGAGTTGCGACTCTAGGAGAACGACAGAATCGTAGATCAGGACAAGTTCAACCTTGTCGTCATAGATGTGTCCCTGTAAAACAAGGGGATACGAGAAATAGTTCTGGAGTTGATCTTCTTGATTACCCTGCTCAGAAATAGCCGGCACCAAGACGGAGTCGATATCCTCTCCTGTCAAATGCTGCATCGGTTGAACAAGCATCAAGGATGTGAAGTCGCAAGCATCTCTGGCATCAGCGCCTAACCTCGAGATGTTCTGCAAACCAAATTGTTCAAATGGGATCATCTCTGAGGCCTGACTCTGAATGCTCTGAAGGAACTTTGACACCCGCTGTTGGTAGTCGAGACGAACCCGGACAGGAACAGTAGCGGCAGCCGGGCCAGCAATTTCAGTTAGGCCTACAACGGGGGCCTGCCTACCAGAGATGGTAGAGCCGAAAGTGACATCGTCTGTATCGCAGTAACGCGCAAGAATGACAGCCCAGGCAGCTCGGAGAACTGTAGCCTTGGTGATGGCCGGGTTCATTGAGGCGGGGAAGTGAACAGGCTTTGTCATCATGCGTGTAACATGCTTCGTCTCGCCAGTAGTGATGGCAGCAGCTGGGAAGCTAGCCCTCTTGGCATTCTCAAGCTGGTTGCTCCAGTAGTTGGAGGCTGCCTCAATATCAAGGTTAAGAGTATAACGAATGAAGCTCTTATATGGCATCACGGCAGGGGTGGTTCGACCCTCGTACTCTCGCCGTAAAGTTTCTAGGATAATTCTCATAGACCAGCCATCATGAACTGAATGGTGGATTGCCCACATAAAGTAATTGTTTCCGTTTTGATCTTCAACAATCATATATAGAGAAAGAGGCGTACCGTATGTCATACGAAGAGACTGACCCGAGTCTATGGCAGTGCGAATGTCGTCAGTTTTAGCAGTCTCCCATGGAAGCTCCTCATTGACCACAACCTGGACGCACGAGCCATCAATCATCACAAGACGAGTGCGAAGAGCTTCAATGGTAGACGAAGTGTACCCCCACGCCTCTTTGAATTGCTTAAGGTCAACATGATCAGGAAGGCGATAAGCGTACTTGGCGACATATGATCCTGGCTGCTTGACAGAGAGGACCATAAGACCTTCCTGGAGCTTACTGCAAGGATAGGCATCCTCTATCTCTTGGTTGGCAGAAAGCTTGAGCTCTTTCCTAAGGTCGTCAGATAGAATAATGTCACGAATATTTTTATCCAAAAGGCTAAATGGTTCAATGTCTTCAATGTCAACTTCCACATCGCTCTCCTTAGCCTTGCTGGCCACCGAGAGCAAGCGGGGATCGTCAAAAATATCTTTAACTGTTAGCGATAAACCTTCTTGGCGCAGAACGCTGGCTAGATGAATAGCAGTAATAGAGTCGCCACCGAGGCCAAGGAAGCTATCATCACGTCCTATTGACTCCATAGAAATATTAAGGATTTCAGCCCAGATTTGCTGCAGTTGGCTTTCCATGGGCGTCTTAGGAGCGCGCTTCATACCATTAATAAGAGCGTATTTAGAGAGTTGATCAGTTGGCAGGGCAGCAGTGTATCGTTTAAGCTCTTTACGATCCAGCTTCGTAGAGGTGCTTGTTGGCATATAGCTACAGGGGATGTAGAAGGTTGGGACCATGTAGGATGGAAGAACAACCCGCAATTCGCCAGATGCAGCGATAAGGCGAGCTTGAAGTTCTTCGTCAATAGACATGAATAGGCCCTTGCCATCATCACCCGCAACACGAGCATCAGCAGTCTTAGTTTCATCGTTGAAACAAAAGTAAGCAACGAGATTAGAGCCATTTTCACCCTTAAATACGTCAACCGCAACTTGACGGATATTATCAAGAGCAAGCTGCAGGTGGTGTTCAATTTCACCTAATTCAACACGAAGGCCGCGGATCTTAATTTGTGTATCCTTGCGAGTTGAGAATTCAATTGTGCCATCTGGGTTGTAATAGCATAAGTCACCAGACTTGTAAAACCTGCTCCAGCACTGAGACTCGCGGCGAGGAGCCCAAGCCGGTAGGTCATATATAGTTGATGACCTGGTTTTCTCAGAATCTGCTAGGTACTCACGTAGCAGGGTTGGACCTTGGATAACGACCTCACCAATGGTGCCAGTAGGAGCCAGCTTTTGGGGGTTTTCGGGATCCACAATCCAACAGAAACCGCCAACTGGTCGACCGATTGTAAGGGGGCTCTCGTCAGTAGATTGCCACTCATGAAGAGTCGAGAATACACAAGTCTCAGCAGGACCCCAGCCATTGATGAGCCTAACCTTCCCATACCAGCTTTCGAATACATCACGACTGACGGCCTCGCCTGCGAGCAGTAAAAGCTCTAAGGTAGGTGTGTCTTCGGGCCTAATAGTCCGGGCAAATGCAGGTGTAAGGAAGGCCCAGTTGATGTTTTTCTCCTGAATAAAGCTCGTCAAGTTGTTCAAGCGCGTGTCTTCATCAGGAATATATAAAGAGGCGCCTGAGATTAGAGGGGCTACAATTTCACCAATAGACAAGTCGAAAACAAAGGCTGCAAATTGCAACATGCGAACATCAGGCGTTAATCCAAGTCTCTGGCTAATAGCAGTTTGTGAGGTGCACACAGAACCGTGCTCCATAACCAGCCCCTTTGGTGTGCCTGTAGAACCGGATGTGAAAAGGACGTAGGCAATGTTGTGAGGAGTCACTGTCACAGCGGGCCCAGTCGCGCTCGTCATGCCGGTCTTGATAAGCTTGTCGTCAAAAACAGGGCTAATCTCAATGACAGACAAGCCAAGGCCGGCACAAATACCCGCGTTGGTGGGTGAAGATAATACAATTCTCCCACGAGTCTGGCTGACAACCTGGCGCAAACGCTGCTCAGGATGAGATGGGTCAAGGGGAACCCAGCCAGCACCAGCTTTGTTGATTGCGAGAATAGCAATAAAGTGCCATGCCGATTTTTCAAAGCAAACGTGTATTAACTCGTCAGTCCTAATGATAAAGTTTTGAGTGAGGTAATTGGCTAATCGGTTGGCAGCCTTGTTTAATTCAGCATAGGTAAAAGTTCGATCCCAGCCGATAATAGCTAGGGCATCGGATCGCTTGATGGCCTGTTTTTCAATTAAAGTGTGGATACAAGAGTTGACAATCTCAGGTATATCGCTGTTCGCTTTAAGACTCTGTTCCATATCCCAAGGACCGACAACAGAAACATCGCTAAGGAGGAGGCTCCTCTGGCCAGCAAGTTGCTGAGCAACATGCTCAAAGTGGTAAGAAAGAGCAGTGATTTGGGACTCAGCAAGGACGCTTGCATTATAGATTACAAGCAACTCAACATGGTCCTCATACAAAACGCCCTCAACAACAAGAGGATAAGTAAAGTAATTCTGCATTACCTCCTCTTCGATGCCCTTGGCATCGGAAGCACTGATTAGAATAGCATCTGGGCTATCTTCACCATACTGCAGAAAGTGGCCGGGCTGGATAACGAGCAAGCTAGAGAAGTTGCACGCCTCACGAGCACTTTCGCTAACCTTGGCAATGTTTTGAAGTCCAAACTGCTCGTAGGCCACCATTTCGGATGCTTGACTTTGGATTTCCTGAAGAAACTGGGCCACGGGCTTAGAGCTATCAAGCCGAACCCGCACGGGAACAGTAGCCACAGCAGGGCCGGCAATCTCAGTCATTCCTGCCAAAGGGGCTTGACGACCCGAAATAGTAGTTCCGAAGCAGATGTCGTCAGAATCGCTGTACCGACCGAGGACAATAGCCCAAGCAGCGCGCAGGAGAGTTGGTTTCGTAATCGAAGTCTCCTCTACACTTGAGAAGGAAATCTTCTTCTTCATGACACGAGTAGTAGTAGCAAGCGACGAGCCTCCAGCAGGAAAGGCAGCCCGCCTAGCGTCTTGGAGCTGAGAGGACCAAAACTCTTTGGCTTCGGCTTGGTCAATCTCAGATGCATATCGAATGAAGCTTGAGTATGCTCGAGGAACTTTTAGGTTCTCCCGGCGATAGACGCTCTGTAGAGTCTGGAGAATTATCTGCATTGTCCAGCCGTCGAAGGCAGCGTGGTGAATAGTCCATACGAAATATCTACCGCCACTGCGTTCTTCGATTAAGGCATACCGGCAAAGGCGGGAACCATAGGTCATCTCAACGTTCTTTGTTGCGTCAATGTACGAAACCATGTCCTGGCCGTATGTCAAGTCCCAGACGATGTCATCTTTGATGACAAGCTGGATGGATACCCCCTGGTTAAGCGCGATCCTGGTGCGCAAGATGCCGCACATCTTTACAGTTTCCTCCCAGGCCTCCTTGAGGCGTTGAAGATCAACGTGTTTAGGAATCTTATAAACATGCTTAGCGATGTACGAGCCGGGCTGTTTCACGGCCATAGCCATGAGACCTTCCTGAAAACTTGTAGCGGGGAAGGCTTCTTCAACGGTTTGGTGAGGAGGTAGTTGGCAGAAGCCATGAAGCTCGTCGCTCAGCGCCCAGCTGCGCACGGCCGTGTCAAGAAGGCTGAAAGGCTCAAAAGCAGCATTTCGTTGGCTTGCATTACCACTGATCTCGACAGCCTTGGCAGCAACCTTTGACAATATAGGATCGTCGAAAATATCCTTTACTGTCAACATGATGCCGGCTTCACTCGCAGCCATAACACTGTAGATGGCGGCAATGGAATCACCACCTAAGCGCAAAAAGTTAGAGCCGCGGCCGATGGAATCTAGGGAAACCTTGAGAGTCTTGGCCCAAATTTGCTGCAGTTTTGCCTCCATTGGAGTTTCAGGTGGTTGCTTATCCTCTTCGTCGGAAAGAGTATAAGCCGCTAGCTCATCCTTTCTTAGAAGAGCCGCAGAAGCCCGAAGAGCCTTGCGATCCAGCTTGGCTGAAGTGTTTAGAGGCATAAATGCACACGGAACAAAAAGTGTAGGAATCATATAATGAGGAAGAGTGATTCTCAGCTGGCTAAGCATGGCAGAGAATTGCTTTTTCATCTCGGGGGTGACGGTAAGAAACATGCCATCAAGCCCTTTGCCACTTGCTCTAGTGTCATCGCCGAAGCACATATAGGAGATGAGGCTAAGACCAGCTTCGTTGTTATTGATCACGTCAACCATGATCTGCTTCAAACCAGGCAGATTGTTTAGGATCGTGTATTCGATTTCACTCAATTCGACACGCTGACCACGGATCTTGACCTGGTTGTCTTTCCGGCCCATGTACTCGAAAGTTCCGTCGGGGTTGCGGCGGACCAAATCACCGGTCCGGTAGGCTCGCTTGGGGCCGGTAGCTGGAAGCCAGCCGTATGACATATCCTCCAGCCAGTTGGCGTTATTTTTCGCATCGGCGTTGAGGTATCCGTAAGCAAGAATAGGGCTCTGGATGAGAAGCTCACCAATACAGCCAATCGGTACAAGACGGCTGGGATCATTGGGTTCGACAGCCCAGAAGGCACTAGAGAGGGGATAACCCAAGTTTGTAGAGGATCCAGTGTGCACATCTGAGTTCCAAGCGCAAATAGACGCCTCGGCAGGGCCATAAAGACCATTCAGGTTACTATAGCCCTTCCACCGCTCAACGCACTTCTTGTTAACGGCCTCGCCGCCCAAGCAAATCGTAGTCAGAGACGGCACGTCGATCGGATTGAGCATATCAGCAACAGAGGGCGTCAAGAAAACCCAGTTGGCCTGGAGAGCATTAATCATGCCACCAAGATTGTTGAGGCGATCGTGGTCAGACGGCACGCAGACGCAGCCACCGCGCATAAGGGTAACCAAAACATCAAGAATGCCAATGTCAAAAGTATAGGCAGAAAACTGGAACACTCTGCTGCCGGGCCCGACGCCAGTACAAGCAGCATGCGCGTCGCTCGCGGAGCAGAGACTGCTGTGCGGAATACGTATACCCTTGGGCTTACCAGTTGAGCCAGATGTAAACAAAACCGCGTAAAGACTGTCAGGGGTGGCGGCTGATGTGACAAACTTGCAGCTGGGGTCTGGGAGCTGATTCAAAACAGATTCGTCCACTATGAAAAGGTCAACACCGAGCTCCTGGAGCTTGCCCTTTAGAGAGGGGTGAGTAACGATGAGCTTAGCCTGGGTGTCCGACACAATGCTCTGTAGACGAGCCAACGGAGCCGCAGGGTCGAGAGGCACAAGAGCACCGCCAGCCATCTGGATAGCAACCATTGTGATCATGGCGGGAGTAGACTTTGGGAACGAAATGGGGACGAGAGTGTCAGGGCCAATGCCAAGGCTCTGCAGTTTAGCAGCCAAACGAGAAGCCAAAGTGCCAACTTCGCCGTAAGTAAGCTTGGCATCCCAAGAATCAATCGCCGGGGCATTAGGGTTTACCTCAATCTGCTTGTAAATCTCCCAATGAGTGCAAGATTGAGTCGCGGGACGGTAAAGAGATGAGTTGGCAGCATGTTGGATTTCTCGCTCTCCAACAAGAGAGATGTCCCTGATGAATTTGTCGTCGGGGTTTAAGAGCTGCTGAACGACGTGATCAAATTGGTAAGAGAGAGCCTCAACTTCACCCTCGGACAGGATATCTGGATTATATAAGAATCTTTGGTTCACGTTCTCTTTGGCCATGTAGCTAAGCATGACCAACGGGTAATTGAAGTAGTTGTTCATGGACTCAATCATTAGATGATCTTCACCAGCCTCAGAATGCAACAGGCCGTTCTTAGTGTTGAATATGGTGCTTTCTTGCTCCTTAGGCTGAATAACCAATAGGGACGTGAAGTCGCAAGCTTCTCGAGCTTCAGGGCTGAGCTTGGAGATTCCGGGCAGACCATACTGCTCATAGGGAACCATATCCAATGCATGAGCCTGCAGGTCTTGAAGCAGCTGACTCACAGGCTTATCAGCCGCAAGGCGGACGCGAATTGGAATGGTGGCAATAACAGCACCAGGAGTTGATAGAAGTCCATCCATGGCGGCCTGGCGACCAGAGACAGTAGCACCATAGCACACATCGCTAGCATCACAATATCGACCCAGGACAATCGCCCAGGCAGCTCGAAGGATAGTGGCCATGGTAATTGAGGCATCTTTCTGATCAGAAAAAGATACCAGCCGATCAACAACACGAACTACGCCACCAGCGCCATCAGCAGTGAGGTTGTTTCCAGTAGAAGGATAAATAGGCCGTTGCGCTCCAGACAGATTAGATCGCCAGAAGCCAGCAGCAGCCTCACCATCGATATCACTAAGGTAGTTAATAAATTTAGAATAGGGAGTAATAGAGGGCATTTTTTGACCATGGTAGCAGTTATAGACAGTATCCAGGACGATGCGCATGCTCCAGCCGTCATTGATGGCGTGGTGGATGATCCAGATGAAATACATGTCATCTTGTTCCTTGACAAGGGCAAATCGGGTAAGGCGAGTCCCGTAACCAATGTCAAGTTGAGGAATCAAACGCTTGTAAGACTCAAGATCGTGGCCAGTCGTATCCTCCCAGGAGTCATCGTTCGTAATGACAGCTTGCACTGCAGAGCCGCCCTGGAGCATGATACGAGTCCTCAGAGTAGCGTTGCGCTCCACGGATTCCTTCCAAGCAGCCCTGAAGCGGGCCAAGTCGATATGCTTGGAGACGCGGTGGAAGTACTGCGAGATGTACGAACCCGGTTGCTTGGCTGTAAGGGCCATTAGGCCTTCCTGGAGGGGCGTACAAGGATAGGCGTCCTCGATCATCTGATCTTTACCAAGGCTACAGCGAGCTCTAGCAGCATCGCTTTGCATGAATTTTCTCAGAGAATCTTTGAGAAGGCTGAACGGTTGGAGCTGAGAGGATTGACCTGCATTTTCGAAAAGGACAGCCTTGGAAGCAACCTGGAACAAACGCGGATCGTCGAAAACGTCCTTGACGGCGATCGAAATTCCGGCCTCGCGAGCGGCATACACGAAATAGATGGCAGCGATAGAGTCACCGCCCATTCTCAGGAAGCTGTCGTCCCGACCAATGGAATCAGTAGGTAGCTTAAGGAGATCGGCCCAGATTGCCTGGATACGAGACTCCATATCTGTCTCCGGTGCACGCTTCTTGGTGTCTACAAGTGAATATCTCGCGAGGTCTCCCTTATTAAGATTAGTCATTGCGAGCCGCAGAAGTTTTATATCCAGCTTCGTCGATGTGATAAAGGGCATATATTGGCATGGAATAAATAAGGTGGGAATCATGTAGCGAGGAAGAGTCACGCCGAGCTGGCCAACCAAGGCTGTAAGCTGGCTCTGAAGCTCAGCAGTCATTGGTGCGAATACGTTTTTCACGCTCGTCTCAGAGTTCTTTCCAGCAGTGCGTGTTTCTTCGGTAAAGCAGAAGTAGGACACGATAAAAGCACCACCATCTCCCTTTGCCACATCGACGGCGACTTGCTTAACGCCATCCAAGGACTCTCGGATGTGATGCTCGATCTCACTGAGTTCGACACGGAGGCCTCGAATCTTGACCTGGTTATCCTTACGGGATACAAACTCGATCGTGCCATCAGCGTTATATCGACACAAGTCACCAGATTTATAGAATCGATTCCAATGGGTAGCAGTGCGGTTTGGGGCCCACTCTGGAAGGGTCCGAACCATTGAGGTCTCGGTCTTGGTAGGATCAGCGAGGTATTCACGGAGCAGGGTCGGTCCCTGGATAACAACCTCGCCAAGGGTTCCCATCGGAGCCAGCCGCTGTGGATCTTGTGGGTCAACTATCCAGCAATAACCACCGACAGGGCGGCCAACCGTTAATGGCGATTCGTCCAGGCTCTTCCACTCATGAAGAGTCGAGAACACACACGTCTCAGCAGGACCCCAACCATTGATCAATCGCACCTTTCCAAACCAAGCCTCAAATACATCTCGTCCAACAGCCTCACCAGCAAACAAGAGCAGCTCTAAGCCAGGCACGTCACTAGGGTTCAGGGTTCGCGTAAACGAGGGAGTTAGATAAGCCCAGTTGATCCTCGTGGCGTTGATGAATTCGACCAAGTTATTCATTCTCGTGTGGTCAGAGGGAATGCAGAGGGTACCGCCGACAACCCAGGGACCCACTATCTCGCCAATGGAAAGATCAAAGACAAAAGAAGCGAACTGAAGCATCCTGACGTCTGAGGTCATTCCCAGGCGCTTGGCGATAGCGGCCTGCGAGGTACAGACGGCTCTGTGCTGCATCACTAGACCCTTTGGCGTTCCGGTACTTCCAGAAGTAAACAGAATATAGGCGGCATTGTGTGGCGACACATTGCGGACCGGTCCATACGAGCTCATCCCTGTCTTAGCCAGCGTTTCATCTAAAGCAGGGGACACCTCGATGACATTATCAACTAGCTCTGAGCACACGTCAACATTGCTGGGGGAGGCCAAGGCCAGAGATGCCTTTGTCTGCGAGACAACTTGTTGCTGTCGCTGAACTGGGTGCGATGGATCTAGAGGAACCCACGTGGCACCAGCCTTATTGACAGCAATTATAGACACAAAAAACCAGGCCGATTTCTCAAAGCAGACGTGAACGAAATCCCGATCTTGGACCCCATAAGTCTTGACGAGATGGTGGGCGAGGCGGTTAGCGGCGCGATCGAGTTGCCTGTAGGTCAGCTCCAGATCCCAAGCGTGGATGGCAACGACGTCCGGACGCTTTCTTGCCTGTGTCTCGATAAGTTGATGAAGACATGAATCGACAATTTCGGGTGTCTCGCTGTTAGACATGAGTGACTGTTCCAAGTCCCAGGAGCTGGAGACCGAAAGATCGCCTAGAAGCATATCTCTAGGAGAAAGAAGCTGCTGGACAATGTGTTCATAATGGAGGCAGACAGCCTCGAGCTGGCCCTTAGTGATGGCATCGGCGTAATACGTCAGATCTAACTCAATGCTGCCCTCGCCGATACGAGGCTGAAAAACGAGGGGATAGTTGAAGTAGTTCCGCATAGCGTCTTCCGAGAGAGCCTTTTCGGCAGGGCCTTGTTGCAAGATAGCATCAGAGGCAGTATCGGCAACGGATGTCAGGTGATTATTTGGCTGAATGACAATCAAGCTGGAGAAGTCGCATGCTTCCTCGGCATCCTGGCCCAGCTTTGAGATGTTTTGAAGGCCATACTGTTCATGAGCCACCATTTCGGAGGCTTGCGTCTGGATTCGCTCGAGAAATGCGGAAACGGTCATGCCACGGTCAATCTTGACACGAATTGGAACAGTTGCAATCATGGGCCCAGGAATTTCATTCAGTCCTGGCACAGCAGCCTGACGACCAGACAAAGTAGTGCCGAAGCATATGTCATCAGAGTCACAGTATCGTGCAAGGAGGAGAGCCCAAGCTGCACGAAGAATCGTAGCTGCAGTGACGGAACTGTTCTTCGTGTTCTGGAAAGGCATAGTCGTCTTCATCACTCTATCTTCAGAAGCCGCAGATAGCCTAGCGGGTGGGAAGTGAGCACGCTGAGCGCCATCAAGTTCCTTGCGCCAGTACTCGGTGGAAGTAGCTGTATCAAGAGATTCAACATAGCTGATGAAGTTGGAGTACGGCCTCAAGGCCTTGGCATCGTTGCCGCGGTAAGCATGATAGAGAGCATCAAGAACAATCCGCATGGTAAGGCCATCAAACACGGCGTGGTGAATAAGCCACACAAAGTATACGTCACCATTGCCCTCTCGAACTAAAGTATGTCGGCTCAAGCGCTCACCATAGTTCATGCTAATGCTTCGCGTTCTGTTGAGGTAATTATGCACATCTAAGCCTGGGGCAGGGTGCTCCCAAGCAGTATCCTCGGTCATCACAGCCTGCAGGGCTCGGCTACCCAGAAGAACCACTCGCGAGCGCAAACTACCACACTGTTTGATAGTAGCCTCCCAGGAATCTTTGAAGCGAACGACATCGATGTTGGGCTTCAGTTTATACACGACTCTGTGAATGTATGAACCAGGTTGCTTCATACCCAAGGCCATAAAACCTTCCTGGAGAGTCGTGCATGGGTAGACATCCTCAATCAGTTCATTGGCGGCAATCTTGCACTTTTGACGAATCTGCCTCTTAATATCCTCAAGATTATCATGATCAATGAAGCTGAAAGGCTTCGTTTCAGCCATGATTGTGCTATCCTCCTCGATTGTTGCCACAGCCGCCATCTGAGCAAGCTCAGAGTTATCGGAAATACCAGCCGGACTTAGACGAATACCATGCTGGTACGCAGCGGTGATAAGCTCAATCGTCTTCAGAGAGTCACCGCCTAGCAGGAAGAAGTTGTGCTTCTTCCCTATGTCCTGCTGGCGTATTCGATTCACGTCCTGGAGGATTTCGACCCAGAGAGCCCGAAGGATAACCTCCATCTCAGTTGTCGGGATTTCGTCATCTGCAAGCTCGCTCTCTAGAAACCTAGCCTCCGCAATAATGCACGCCCGTTTCTCACGAGCAGATAGCTCAGTGGCATCAGAGCCCTCATCAGCGCTGCCGTAGCTCCAGGGATACTGAGGCAATCCAGATATTGCCCTGCCCCCAGCGAACAATGGAGCCAGATTCAGCGCAGCCGATTCCTGCCACAGCCTTCCAACAGCAGAAAGGAAGCTCACTACACTATCCATGCCACGAATTTGGGAGGAAACATAGTTGCGTCGGACATCCGCGGCAGCACAGACCTGGGAAAGAGGGACTGAAAGAGCGGAATGCGGTCCAATTTCTAAAAACAGAGTCTCCTCAGGCAACGCACCAAGGAGGTGGTTGACAGCAGTGCTGAAACGAACTCGGGACACCAAGTTGGAGATCCAGTACGCGACACCGAAATCACTCTGCTCCTTTAGAACTCTCTCGCTGACACTAGATACGAAGATTGCCTTGTTCCTCTTGGTTGCTTGTGAAGCAATCTTCTCAGCCTTCAAAAAGCTAACAAGCTCGTCCGCAAGCAAAGCCATGTGGTGGGAGTGATAGGCAACATCGATACGCAGAGCACGCGCAGTCACCTCGGGCTTAGCAGCCTTGACGGATTTTAACACTCGCTCCACCGCCTCGCGATCACCAGAAATAGTAGTGCTGGCTGGAGAGTTTTCACAAGCAATCACTACACCCTTCTCCAAGAAGCCATTCAACTCGTCGACACCCAAGCTGACTACACCCATGGCACCATCTTTCTGGTACCTAGCAGTGGCATAGCCGTAGTAGTAAGCAATGGTGATGGCATCTTCGAAGGGTAGAAACCCTGCAGCATATGCCGCAGCAATTTCGCCACTGGAGTGACCAACGACCGCCTTGGGCGTAACACCAAGACGCTCGAACTGGTTGACCAGGGCGATTTGCAGCGCCGTGCTGAGGGGGTAGGAGAGCTGCGATGAGTTGATCCTGTTCTCAGAGTCGGCAGCATCACGAAGGAGTTCCTCTTTAATCGACCAGGTAGCGGGCACCTTCAATCCTTTCAATACAACATCCATCTTATCAATATCCTCACTAAAATATGGGTCAGCCTGGATGAGCTCCTTGCCCATCCCCGCCCACTGAGCTCCCTGGCCGTTGAAAATCATGGCGATGGCCGAAGTCTGCGCGGAAGGCTTAACGTAGTTCGAGATATTGGTAAAAGATGAGTTGTAAAGGATAGAAAATGCCTTGTAATCCAGAACCTCGCGTCGCAGGCCACGGGTATAAGCGATGTCGGCGGCATCGTTTGGACGTGCCTGAGCATATACGCGGTGGAGTTCTATTTGTTTAGACAAAGAAGATGGGTTATTTGCGGAGAAGAGGACAAGCTCCGGCCGAAGGTCAGATCTATGCGAAGAAGAAGATTGGGGATAAGATTCGACGATGACATGAGCGCTGTATCCCTCAGCGTCAGAAGAATTAATGCTAATTCTCCCAACGCGGTCAGATGAGAAGAGAGTCGGACTCGTAGGCACGATAAGCTTTTTGTAAGCGCGGGATGCTTTTTTTTCACGTCAGCACTTTGAACTGAGGCTTCTTGAATGCGTCAAACTCACCGGGCGATGTGTTTGGAGGAATAGCTCGGTTCTCCAAAGTGACCACAGCCTTGACAAGGCCGGTGAGGCCAGATGCACCTTCACCAACGTAGACACCGTTATCGCCAAAAATATTGCTGATGGCTGAGACTTCGCTCCGGCCGTCAATCTGACTGCTAATCCCGTGGCACTATAATCAAGCAAGTTAGTCCAGAGAGGGTCTCGTATCGAATTCATAGCGTGATCGTTGTCTTTATCTGGCTCACTTCAACAAGAAGAGTAGATCGGGGGTCCAAGCCCGCGTCATCGTAGGCTTCGCGAATTAGCTGCTCATACGCCTCAGCTCCAGAGCTTTTATCAGGAGACATCGCGATGCTTCCTACACTAGAAGCTCTAATGACGGCACGGATTGGGTTGCCGTCTCGGATAGCATCAGGCAACGTTTTGATATATACAGCTGACACTGCCTCGCCCTTTTCGCCGCCATCTTCGGATGCCAGCGCCAAACTGCATCCCGCAACAATCGCAGACTTGGCGTTGCCAGATCGCACCGCGCGGCAGGCCTCGTGCAGGGCCACAAGTGATGACGATGATGATGAATTAATCACCATGCTAAAAGAAAGCACTTCGTTAGCAAGCGGGATCGCCATTTTGGGAATACACCATTGCAAAGCAGCAGTAAGAAGCGAGACAAACCTTGGACCTTTCAAATCATTTTTCAACATCACCATTGAGGCATCGCCCTCACCAAAGAGACCAACATAACAGCCCACACAAGCATCCTCGCCACGGTAGTTGACCTCACACGCATCTTCAAGACACTCGCGAGTCACTTCCAGGAGCTTCCGCTGCTGCGGGCTACAGCTCTCCGCCTCTTCATTAGTCATGGAGAAGAAGGAGGCATCAAATGATTCCAGGTTGTTCTGCGAGTAGTTATCATCTTGGCTACCACCCATTCGTGCCGGGCTCCGAGAGCCACGACTGTTGGTGATGGACTCCCAAAATTGGTCGGCATTACGAATGCCTCCCGGAAGACGGATACCAACACCGCAGATGGCAATTGGGGTATCAGGTTGGTCCCCATTATCGAAAGTAGTGGTCGAAGCCATTTTTTTCCCCGAGCCTGTATCTAATTTCCTTTTTTTTTTTTTTTTTCGTTGTTTATCGCTAATGCCGTCGCGTATTCCTATGTAGTTTTAATTGTGAGATGAAAAAAGAAAAGGAAAGAAGAAAGAAAGAAAGAAAGAAAGAAAGAAAGAAAGAAAGAAAGAAATTGTTTGTTTCTCCTTCCTTTGGAATTGATTGGTTCGTGAAGAATGATGGAATTCGTTTCGATGAAACCTCTAATTAAGCTTGTCTCTCTTTTTTTTTTTTTTTTTTTTTTTTGTACAGGTATCAAGTATTGTAGAAATCGAAGGGATAGTTTTGGAGAAGACAGCAGGTTCTTTCCGAATAAGAAGGGCACCTCTCTAAGAAAATGGAATCGAGTAGGTAAAGATGTCTATATCAAGCAAAAAAGCGAGGTGCTTTAAAGTAGGCACGTCTGCAATCTCATTGAACAAACGAGAATCTCAATGTAAAAATTCTAGATCGAAAGGAGTCACAGTTCAATGCAACTGTTATCAGACAAGTACGCAGCCTCTGATGATTCAGTAGACGTCAAATATTATTAATATGGTACTCTCGCATTCGACACCTATTACGAGCATATGAATATATGGGGTATCCGTAGCGGCGACGATGCCCTTCCTCCCATGGCCAACAGCATGCGTCCCTGGCCTCGGTTCTTCCCGAACCTCCAAACTAGCAGCACGGAGCACAGTTCGGAGAATGGAACAAGCCTTGACCAAGGTGGTGCACCGTCTGCGTGAGAATCCATGGGGGGGTTCACGCCAAAAAGCAGAGCCAAGGGTCAGCAAGATGCCGAGCAGCCCAAAAATCCCGAGCGGGCTCTAGGCCGGTAGTCAGCCCTATCAGTGAGTTTCCGTCTTAGGCAATGGTTTGGGCAGACGTATGCGAGAAAAAGGTGCTCGTAGTCAGGATTTGCCATGTATCGACGAGGACAAGTCAGGTCAAGTAGCGATTATCAGCATAGCTAGCAGGCGGGAGGGCGGCTTCGTGCTCCAGTGGCAGGAGCTCCGCGGCCTAGCAAGAGATGGGCAGGATGAAGCCGAAAGAGTGGCCAGGGATTGACTGGAGCGAACCAGACAGGATTATCCCTTGCCAATGTCTCATATGTCGTGTTGGCCACCTAAAGAAGACCCCCAGCAGAGGGACGCGCCTCGCCCCAGACGCCGAGACCAGATAGACAGGCGTGAGCAGAGCAGCGTGCGATTGCTGTATTGATAGCTTCAGATGCCTACGATTACGCTCCGTGTCTCTCAGTTCCGCTAGCCCGGCCGGTCTGGTCAGGGTGGCCACAAGGATCCAGAAACCTCATTCGTGTCGTGAAAGCTACACTGGAACGTAAATGGACGCCAGGTTTCTTTTATAAGACTCTATATTGGCTGGTTGAAAGTCGCTCGCTTGTTTGAAAAGGAGATCAACACCTAGGGCTTTCCATCATATAGCGGTTATCTCATATATTAAACTGGCTTCATGGTATTACAAAAAAAAATATCAGGATCAATCCGTTGGATGAACTCTAGACCAGCTCCTTAGCTTTTTTTTTTTTTTTTTTTTTTTTTGAGAGAGAGAGAGGCAAGGCTGCCTGGTAGCATATACGGTCTCATAGCAAGGAAGTATATCAACAAGCTAGCCTCGATAATGCGCGCTACAAGAGTGTATAATTGGTTATTCCAGGCTTGGCATGTAGTGCCGAGCTATAATATATGAGCGTTATGGATCAAGGCGCACAAATAACATTATGGCACATAATTTTAAAGGGGGAGCCAGAGGCGTGTATATGCCAATAAGTGCATTAGTTTGTATTCGATATCATCCTACATATCCAACGACATACGTCAGCCAGCCCCAAGTATCTCTACTATGATTTTTTGTCACGATCTCTATATGCGATGAAGCTAATACATGGTACTGTAGCGACCCTCTGAGATACCCCCGAATCTCGAAGGTCAAGAGGCGTCCCTCAGTTCCAAAACACAGGATTGTTTTTGCAAAGGGAGAAATTGCGCGCTTTCCTCTCCTCGTGTAGCTTGTTTAGACTTACTCCATGCTCTTGTTCCCTTTCCTTGACTTAAGTCACTGTGAGATAATATTGACAAGGGGGCCCCAGACCTGGGTCGGGATCTCCACGGAAAGTGGGTTGTGGGTTGAAAGAAAAAAAAAAACTCTCCGCCTCCTGTCAGACCAGTTTTAGGGCTGTCATGGGCATCGCTGGCTTTGCTTCTTTGGGACGCCGACCATCTGTATGACAAGTGTTGGTGGAGATATTACGTTGGAATGGTGATGGCGTCTCTGGTACTGGTATGCTATGGTGGATATCGCGAGAAGTTGATGAATTACAGAATATGGAAGACTGAGACACCTGGGCATGATGTTTGAGAGGGCGCAAGACAAAGGAGGTCTGACTTCTTGCCCCCTCTCTTCCTGTCCCAGCAAATTCTTCGTAGTATCGACACGATAGGTCCGTACGATTTCTGGACGTGGGATTCGAGGCAATCCCTCTTGCTCACATAATTTCGATGTGGACATTGTGGTGACTGGCGCAACGAACGACAGCTTCGTCGACTGTATGGGAGTGTCTGTTTCTTGTTGAGCATTGAATGGTAATTTCGTAGACTCTTAATCGCTATGGTGGCGATCCCAAAGTCTCATGTTACAGCTAGTTCTATCTATAAAGAAAAAAAAATCACCGGCTGAGAAAATATCAACAATAGCTTATAAAGAGTGTTTCAGCATACGATGTGGAACTGACTATTCATTGGCTGGATGCATGCGACTACTCACCCAAGGTCTTGTAATGTTCCTTTATGGATATTGTTTATAGGCAGCGTTAGTTCCTTCAGAGGTGTTGGCTGTTGTTCAACATTATCCATTATTATCCATCGTTTTGTCTGGCTGCAGGTTGTCACAAAGGTAACTGCTTGTCTAAGGGCTACATCAGCAGCTTCATCGAGGTCCCCATCTACTATAAATATCTATGACAAGGCATTGGCATTTATATATATTTTTTCCTTAATAATTATACATATATTGATTTAATATTTCTACTATTTAAAGTATAAATGCTAGTGTTTTCCTTTAAGCTATTAAGCCCCTATACTCTAAAAGGCATTATAAATAGTAGCTATATAGTCTATAATAATGTTCATATAAAAGTGGTTAAGGAAGTGGGACAGTTTTTGCAAAGCCTAAACCAATGCTGCTCTCTCTAGTTCGGTTGCTCCATAGTTAAACTCTGCAGGTGTTAGGGCTTTGGAAATAAAGACGATCGGGCGCATCTAACTGTCTTGCAGATAGAGCTTCCTTAAAGTTCAAGTTAGACCGCTATTGGTGCCGGACTCTCCCGATGAAGTAAAAAAGATGACTGCATGGATCTCGACGATTCTTTCGATTCAGATTCTCGCTCATTGGCCATCAATGAGACAGAACCTCACCATTTAACAAACTAAAGCGGCATGCGGTCGCCGGGAACGCATCGCTGAAAATCGGACTGACAGTAAGCACGATGGGCTTGGCCACTAGCCCAGCATTTTTCCAACACTGGATAGAAACCTTCCTACATTAGTACTTATGGAAATTCATCCTTGTCTATACTAACAATATTATTAAGGGTTACTTAGGGCAGTATGCGTAAAAGTCGGCGTTGTTGGATAGAGTGCAGATGCGTACATCGGTCCTAGAGGTCCTGAAACCTCCTGTCTAGAGTCCTGTCAAGGTGGTGCGTTTTTATAGTTTCTAAGGTTGGGGGCGGGAATTGCTCATCCGCTGACGTTAGGGAATTTCAGTTAGGAAGCAGGGTGGTAGGCGCTAGGAAGGAGCTGGTGATGGAGCTGGTGATAATATATAGGAGGCTGACGCTCCTGTAATTCCCCTTGTCTCTAGACAATGAGAGACAAGACAGATGCCCCTTTTATTCCCCCTTCGTCTCCAGACAGCCTGAGACGAGATAGATGCCCTCTGGCATATCCCTGTCTCTAGATCTCATGAGACGAGATAATTAGTGTCTAATTTCATAGGGTATTAGGACAGTTAGTTACCTTGTAGGGAAAAATAATGGGAAAATTCTTCCAGCCTCATCGAACTTCACAGGTGAGACATGGACCCCATTCGACATCCTGGGCCCCATCAGCCGTAAGTGGACTCGACACCGTTATACGCAGTGTCCCACTTCTTCTCGAATTCCTACATCTCCTTCCTTTTATGTCTAGATATATTCATTCAAAGTATCTCTCAGCCCTATGTCTTTGCTAACCAAGTTGTCTTGCCATTGATGTATTTCATGAATTTGGTGAATTTGTCAATCATGACTAGTATACAATCTCCCTTATAGATTAGCAAAAGGGGTGCCGGGAGTGCCGCAGTGGCCTATATAAAGGTGTTCTCTAAAGAGCGGTCGTCTCGTGGAGGTTGGCAATATATGCAGAAGCCAGCGTTCCTGGATGGAGTGTAAGTGTAGGCGTCGGTCTTGGAGGTCCTGGAACCTCCTGTCTAAAGTCCTGTTGGGATGACGTGTTCTTATAGTCTCTAAGGTCGGGGGCGGGAATTGCTCATCCACTGACATCAAGGAAATTTAATTAGGCAGCGGGGTAGTAGGTACGGGGGAGGAGCTGCCGAGGACGATTAAGGGGCGCGGGAATGTATCTTCCGCAATATTCCAGGAAGGCGCCAGTGGCGCGTTAAAAGAGGATGGCTTATTAGAGATTTGTAGCCGGGCTGTTGAGGTTAACAGGAGATCTGTTAGATCTGCTTAATTCAGCGTTAAGGCTCTCTTCTATCTCTCTCGTCTTCAGTCTTGCTACTTAGCTAGCAATATTGTCAGGATCGCTAGCAGGGATGGCTCCTCTAGCGGCGTTATAGTTGCATTGTTAAGATCCGTCTTTCGCATGAATCTACTACACTTGTCCCGCGTGCGGATGGCTTTCTCGGGCATTGAGGCAGGGGGTCTTTATTGAATGTGTAATTGCTACCATATCTTGGCTCTGGTCCCCCAGAGCCAAGGAAATCTCAGGGCGTTCTGCCTTCTACGTCACGAACCGAGTGAATCTCAAAGTTGATGAAACTAAAGCAAAAAGAATTTTATTAAGGAGAGAGTTTCTAGTAGCTAAGGATGTAAAGGCGAAGCCTTTATATAGATAATGTTCTCTGTTCCTTCCTAGAACGCTAGTCTAACAATACTATCTTATGTAAGCTATTAATGCTGCTTCCTTATAACACACCCCCGAAGGCATATTGGTAATAAGATGTGTTGTTGTGTAAAAAAAAAAGGGGGGGGGATGCCTAGCGCCCAAACTGTTAATGGGAAACCGTCGACGCGCAAACGGCAGCTAATTAGAGAGTGGCGCTTGGAGCCGAGTCTTCGCCCTTGCGGAGGGCGTTAAAGAGCAGAGATATATACGCGTTGGTGTTTGTTAGGAGCGCGGTGATTATAGCTGTCATTTCATCGAGCTGTTTCTTAATAGACGACAGGCGTTGGAGAAGGCGGGCCTCAACATCACGGAGGACCTGGGTCGGTGCGTTGACAACTGGCGGTTGTTGGGGAGGGACTGATAACATCATCTATATAAAGGCTTTGCCTTTACATCCTTAGCTACTAGAAACTCTCTCCTTAATAAAATTCTTTTTGCTTCAGTTTCATCACGAAGCCTTTATATAGATGATGTTATCTGTTCCTTCCCAGAACGCTAGTCTAACAATACTATCTTATGTAAGCTACCAATGCTGCTTCCTCACAACAAAAGTAGTGATGTAAGGCTTGATCTATTGCTAAATCTATGGCTGTCCTCGTCCTAGATATATTTCCTCTTAGCATAAACTCTATTGCCTCTCCTTCCTTCCTTCCCTAACACAAACTTAAAGACAAGGAAAAATAAAGAAGCCTTAGAGAGATCACCTTGACGCCAAGTCAGGCAGAATCAACAAACCATTTATTAGCCACTGCCACCTAGTTGTAAATCTCCAACAGCCTTCCCTAACATCCCCTATCTCGTCTCACGTTGTCTGGGGTCTGTCTTTCGGATGAAGCGTCCACGTTTGTCTCGTGGCCGGTCCGATTTCCCGGGCATCCGGCTATGTCGCGTTTTCTTCAGCGAAGGTGTTCTGTCTGTCGTTCGGAATAAATCTCACCGAGTGGTAATTGCTACCATATCTCGTCTCTAGACAACGTGAGACGAGATACCCCCCCCCCCCCCCCCTTTCCCATTGTAGGGAAGTGACATTAGTGGATTAGATGAGATATCATTATCAGATTAGCGCTCTAGGAAGGAGCGCATGACATCACCTATATAAAGGCTTCTCCTTTCATCTTTTAGCTCTTAGGAACTCAATCCTTAATAAAATTCTTTTCATCACTTTCAACACACCACCAGAACCTTCCTTAAGGTCTGCTAGTAAAGTAGCAAGCTTAAAGACAAGAGAGACAGAAAGACCTCGAAGAGATCACCACGCCAGACCCAGCAGACTCAACAGAACATTTATTGACCTCCACAGCCCAGTTACGAATCTCTAATGACCATCCCTAATATCCCTCCCTTTCCAGCGCGCCACTGGAACCTTCCATCCTTAACCGGATACCCTCAGATCCTTCCCTAACATCAGCGGACGATCAATTCCCGCTCACGACCTCAACAAACGAACCCAGACCTGCAACGATAAGAACGCAACGCACAGCGTCTCTCTAGCACGATTTCTATCCAATGTAGTCAAGAGTTGCATTATAAGCCGGTAATGAGAGAACAAAAGATATTGTACTGCGTTTAGGGGAGCTTGTAACATGATGACAAATTAGTTAAGAGACGCCATCATTCCTTCAAGGTGTCAACACAGTCTTACAATTAGTTAACGTCTAGTTATACCGACAATGTCAGGAGGGATGTCAGGAATTAAGTATAAATTTGAGTTTGCACTAAGGGAGATACATAGCTAGATAAAGATAAAACGAACCTGGCAGACCTTGAAACTTATCTAAGCATGGCCTACCTTCCTCAGTCGTTTTTTCTACAACTTTTAACAAAAAGCCCAACCACTTGAACAAAGAAAAGACCCAATTGCTGGCAGATCTGCGAAAAGAGGGCCAAAAGACAGACAAGATCAATAAGAAGGCACGCCGCTTTAAACTATTGAAGGTTGAGTTCACACCTACAGCCGCAGAATTAGACTCTTTTAATATCCTCCAACAACACCTTGTTGTGAGGAAGGCACACTGGTAGATTAAATAAGGTATTATTAATGGACTAGCGCTGTGGGAAACAGTGAATAACATCATATATATAAAGGCCTCTGCCTACATCTTCTAGGTTTTAAGAACTTAATCCTTTAATCAATTCTTTTCGCTTCTTCTGCAGACTACTACAGCTACTACCCTCGCCCTGCGCTTTCTGCAGCTCTTAAATGCCTAGCATTAACTACTCTTTTATTAATGCATTAACTAGATCCTTCTCTATATTGTAAGGAAGCAGCATTGGTAGATTACATAAGATATTATCATTAGACTGGCGTTTTAGGAAGGAATAGATAATATCATCTATATAAAGGCTTCACCTCTACATCCTTAGCTTTTAGAAACTTAGTCCTTAATTAATTCTTTTCAAATCGTTTCCATCAGGTTATGAGCCCAGGCCCTCCACGGCTCTGATAATCGCTTAACCCTTTTTTTTTTTGGTCTCCTCTTGGTCTCCCTAATATTTTCCCAAAAAACTTTTTTTTATTATCTACACGCGTCTACGCGTCGACCAACACCGCGTCAATCAATAAACAACCTCTCGCCATAATGTCGTCTTCCAAGCACCACGGTTTCAAACTGGATCCAGCCAGTCTCCCCTAGTTAAACCCCCGGGGGGACAATTACCAAGAATGGCGGCCAGCTTGGCAAATCGCTTTCGAATGGGTTAAGCTCCAGGACGTTATTGAATGCAAACCAGAAAGCCCACCGGCGCCGCCCACCGGCGCCGCTGCTGAAATCACGACGGTTGGGCGTGGGAATTCGAGAAGGCATTCGAGAGGGTGAAGGCCGCACACAGGTGGCCAGAACGTGATCAACATGGTCGGTCATCGACGCAGGACGGGAGGCCAGGGCAGATTGTGGCGTGTCATCATCACAGCGTGGAGGGTTGACAACGTCAGGAGCCTCGAGTTCCCAATGAACGCGTTTTGCAGCAGGGGCGAAACGTACGTGAGAGAGTGTGGCAGTTGTAATCACACGGCAGGAGGGCACGTAGAGGCGCATGACAGATGGGCTATTGCATCGAACCAGGTGCTCCGTGATGTTGAATCCCGCCTTCTCCGACGCCTGTCGTATGTTGAGAAACAGCTCAATGAAATAACGGCTATAGTGACCGCACTCCTGACCAACACCAACGCGCGTATCTCCTTGCTCTTTAACGCCCTCCGCAATAGCCACGGCTCGGCATCAAGCGCGACCACTCTCTGATTGGCTGCCGTTAACACGTTGATGGTTTCCTGTTGACAGACTGGGCCTGCATGCTGCTGGGCATCCTTTTCTTTTAAACACATCTTATTACCAATATGCCTTCAGGGGTGTATTATAGAGAAGTAGCATTAATAGATTATATAAGATATTATTATTAGACTAGTGCTTAAGAAGGAATAGATGACATTATCTATATAAAGGCTTTGCCTTTTATTTCTTAGCTCTTAGAAACTTAGCCCTTAATTAATTCTTTTTAATCAGTTTCATTAAACCTAACTCTTTGTCTTACTATGCCTTTATAATACTATCTACTTGCTATTATCGCATTACTATAGATCCTTTATAATATTAAGTCTTGCCTTGTTAACTACTTCTTAATTATTAAAAAGAAGATTAACAACTTGATAACTGCTATCACTGCACTCTTGATTAATATTAATATACGCATTACTCTTTTATTTAATGCCCTCTGCAATGTTAATGATTCTATATTACCTATTATTATTTAATAATGAATTATTTATTAAGAATCTATCTAGCATTCTGTAATATCTAAGGGACCTGGATACTTTCTTACTACTGTGACTTTAGGGGTGTGTTGTTGTAACGATACTACCGCTCGCGGCTGTTCACCGCCCTCGTGCAGGGGAAGTTCAGCTCGGTGGATCATCGGGCCGTGTTCGGCCCTGATTCGCTGACCGGTCCCCACCGGTCAGCCTCCTCTGCCGTGGCCGGCCCTGATTGGTCAGCCTGACCAGCGGTGAGGCTCGGTCTCTTCCCTATAGCTTCGGTCCCCTTTTGATTATAAAACCCTTGGGGTGAGCAGGAAGAAGAAGGCTCCCTAAGCTTTAGTCTAGTAATATGACCTATCATTGCTGCCTCCTACCTGACTCTTCTATTTCGTTACAGTTGTAAGGAAGGCATTACCAGTGCGTGGAAAAAGCCGTCTCTACCCACGTACTCCATGCCAGCACATAGAGCAACTGGGGTGGCTACAAGGATCTTTGGTATCAAGATGAACATCGTCAAGCACTACTGCAACAGTACCGGACTGTACTACTGCCCAGCCGCGCCGTCGATCATGATGACGCTCTGCGCGAAAAAGCTGGTGTTGGTAACCAGCACAGGTTTTCCTTCCTAACGCTAATCTACTAATGCTATCTTATGTAATCCACCAATGTTACTTCCTCACAACACACCCCCGAAGGAACATTGGTAATAATTATCTATAGACTCCGGCAGAGTCGATAGGAAGAAAGAGCCTTTAATCAAATCAGAGCAGAAAACAGTGCTCAGGTTTTTAGCAAGTTCTTGTGAGGACGAGCGGCAGCAGCGATCTAGAGCAGTCTACATTTTATAAAAGGTGTTAATGTAGGCGATAAGATTATCTTTATTATTGTATTTTATTAATATAAGGTTATAGAATTGCTAGATTGTTGAATATGCTGTATCTCTGTTGTATCTGTCTTGGAGGGTTATCCAAGCGTAATATGCTGATAGTGCTATAGTGACAAGGGGAATATGGTTAGTATGTATAGCTAATATTAATATTACTAGTGTGTTATTGTTGCTTTTCTTTTATTGGCTATAGGCTAGGATGTTAGCAGTGGCACTGGTTGATGATAATGCAGTGGCTAAAGGCGGTGTAGGCGGGTTTTCTAGTTTGCATTTAATTATATCCTAAAGGTCGACTTATTTAAATGCAATGCAATCTGCCAAGCTGGTTGCTATTCTTGATAATTGTTGCTGCGGGGATTTAACTGTAGGAGACTGGCCGGGTCTAGTTTAAAACTATAGTGCTTTGACATGATGGGGCGGTGATGGGCTGCTTGCGTGCGTGTAGGTAAAGGAATAAGAAAATTTCAGGAGACTAAAAAAAAAGAGAACTAAAAAATTAGTAAGGAGATTATTAGGGCAGTAGAATGCCCGGGCTTATAACCTGATGAAGCTTGAAAAGAATTAATTAAAGTGAGAGTTTTTAATAGCTAAGGATGTGAGGGCGAAGCCCTTAAATAAGTAATGTTATCCATTCCTTCCTAATACTAATCTACTAATGCTATCTTATATAATCCACTAATATTACTTCCTTACAATAATGACAAGGTCTGTTAGGGGAAGGAAGGAGAGAGGTGAAATAGAGTTTGCACTAAAAGAATATATATACTTAAGATGAGATAGTAGTAGATATAAAAAAGACCAAGCCCTACATCACCACCTTAAATGTGTTGTGAGGAAGCAGCATTGGTAGCTTACATAAGATAGCATCATTAGACTAGCGTTTAGGAAGGAACGGATGACATCACCTATTTAAGGGCTTCGCCCTCTCATCCTTAGCCATTAGAACTCTTACTTTAATTAATTCTTTTTGCTTCCTTCATCAATGACAAGGTCACTCAGGCAATGGCCTAGTTGAAGACTTTTGACTTCTGCTATACCGCGATCCAGTACCACGACGAATACCCCCACCAGATCGTGTGTATTGACCAAGCCTATAAGACCCCAGCGGGCCAAACAGCCGACAACGATAGTAAACTGACCACAGCCGACGCCATCTAAATGGACGTCAGCCCAAAGCTGGCTCCGCACACATCGGGTAGGCCAAACCGGGCCCCCCTCCTGAGCTAGGAGGTCGACGCCTCTCGAGATTTTCCTTGTCTCTGGACCCCAAGAGACGAAACATGGTAGCAATTACACGTTACGATCGTGCGACCTCCGGGTTATGAGCTCTGACGCATCCCTGGCTGGTCCTTATTCTCTGACTCCGCAAGACAAGATAAGACGTATATAGGTTATTTTATTTAGTTTAATGTTTTAACCTATGGATTGTGGTGTTATAGGTAAAGCGGTTCTGGGACAGGTGGATGTTCACGCGTCTGAGGAAGCCAGTGCTGGTGTCGCTGCGATCTGCGTAGTGGTCTGACGATGGATCGAGGCGTGTATCCGAGATGTCCATCCTCATGGGTTTGGTTTTTGAAGTGAGTTTCGCGATCACTGGCACCATAACGGGGCATCACCGTTCAATATAAAGTCATTTGTCTGGTCATCGATAAACTTTCATGCGGATTGGCAGGCCGGTGACGAAGTCCAAACAAATGGTCGTAGTGCGACTTTGTGGAGTTTCCACTGGTTTCATATTGCCATACGGCCGAAGCAACACCAGATGCGGCACCAGAATCTACAGACATACCAACACCATCCCTTCTCCCAAGATACATCCCAATCAAGATATATATAGTTTCTTTAACCTATATAAGACAATATTAATCAATAAGGCTGCAAATCTATAATTATTATATTAAGTGCGTTAAGTATATCTCTTTAAGAGATCTTGTGATTAGTTACTTCTATGGCAAGGAGGCTAGTGCTAGATGCATATAGGTTATCTTATTTAGTTTAAAATTTTAACCAATAGACTATAGCATTATAGACACAGCGGTTCTGACAAGAAACAAGACCAGAGGCAGTACCAGACATCAGCAGTAGTACTATGATCCGAGTTTGGTTATATCGTGGCTATATTATCATTGTCGGCCGTCTAGATAGGTTGCTTGAATGATATCACGTAGATCCGAAGTAGAGCACCAAGTACTGTCCATGTCTTGGCTCTAGTCCCCTAGAGCCAAGGAGATCTTTAAAGGCGTACAGCCCTCTACGTCACAGACCGAGAAGTGCTCAAGGTGGCTGCTACCGGGCTATGGTTTCAACATCCGCATCCGATCCAAACCCGTGCCGGTGTCCGCGGACGGATACGCGCTGGAACCTCGCGCCCTGACCGATACAATACAATTAGCGTACGCTCTACTGCCGAACGCTATTGTTACAGGCCAGGAAATACGCCTCCTAATGGTAAACCTGGGCGATAGCCCGATCTACATACGCAAAGGCTCCTTCTTGGGACAACTCCACTCCTTGCGCCTCACCCAACAACCCCAAACCTTTCTCGCCGACACATCTGCCGGAATTGCCTTGGCGGACTTGCTGGGAGATGACCAACCCGATGAACCAGCCGAACACCCTAAATACGCCAACAGATATCCCTTTCACCTAGAGCCATCGTCAGACAGTCAGGTCAACGTGTTAACAGCTGATGTCTTAGACGAGTGGTCATCGGCACAATATAGCTAGATATTTAAAGTCATACAAAAATACCGCTAGCTATTCTAACTGGGTCTTGGCTGTTTTAACGACGGAATAGCCATGCCGATTCCTTTTAAACCAATGGTAAGCATTGACGATCTGGTACAACGACCATTGGGTCGGAGGGTTTTTATCGAACGTTAATTGCTACCATGTCTTGGCTCTAGTCCCCTAGAGCCAAGGAGATCTTCAAAGGCGTACAGCCCTCTACGTCACAGACCGAGAAGTGCTCAAGGTGGTGATGTAGGGCTTGGTTTCTTTCTCTAATATCTACTGCTATCTCATCTTAAATATATTCCTTTAGCCTAAAGTCTATTCCGTCTCTCTCCTTCCTTCCCTAACAGTCCAGGTAAGGATAGTTGCTAGGCCGACCTAAATGAGCTTAATGGCTAGACTTTTATCTTCACGGTGCTGTCCTTTGTCTGTCGATGTGCCAAATGTAATTGTCGTAATCGTGTTTGAGGATATGATGAACGCATTCCTGGTGGACTACGTTAGTGATACGTGGTCACAGCCATATGGTCTGATGCATCTACTCCCCATGGCATCCGGACCAAGCGCCACTCTACCGGTGTATTTGAATCGATCACGTCTTGTATTTCCATGTAGCAAGCATCACGCCGGTTTCTTGTAAGGCAGGCCAATTCCAGCTCGGTTGGCTAGTAGTTCCGTTCGGCGGGTCCCAGCATCTTGCTCCAGAAGCCAATGTAATCAATAAAAGATTTGTCCAGGGTGTCCATGGGCTTAGCGATATCGAAGATACCACAGTAATGGAAAAGGGCAGCTCCAAAGCCGCGCTCTTTAAAGGCATCAATTTTGGCAAAGAGTTATCAGGAGCGATTGTAGTAGACAAGCTTCAATAACAAACAATAGAGTAAATTATCTTGTAGCAGCTAGAAAGCCTCCCTGGCAGAGTGGTCATCAGGGACCAGAGTGGCCGCCACGTAGTGGCGACGGCGGGCCTTAGTAAGAGGCTGCTTAGTTGTTTAGGCCTCGGCGAGTAATGCCGTCTTTCTAGCGAGCAATGGGGCCACTTTCTGGGCATATAGAGGTATGAAGTTGCGGATCCAATTAGTAGCGGCACAATACCGCTCCAGTTAGCGAAGATTATAAAGGAAGGACCAGTTGCAAAGGGCATCCACGCGTGTCTGTGTGAGTGACGAGCCATCGCCATCCACCTCATGGCCCAGGAGGACGACCGATTTGTAGGCGAGGAAAGACTTTTGCGGCGCCAGAAACAGACCCTCGTCATGAAACAGTGAGAAGAGCTGTTGTAGATGCGAAAGGTGTTCCTCAATTGACTGTGAGAAAACAACGATAATCGTGCTTGAATGCTACACAACGGCCATCGCTGATCAAGCGCCACTCTCCAAGTCGCTGCCAAGCCAGGAATCTGCAGCATTTATACACAGAGGTCAACATTCTCCCTGTGCTAAGCACCCTGTACGGAGTAGCATTGCATGAACTGAAATATTGCAGACGCTCCGTGTCTGTTTCTACACACAGATTCCTACCGTATTGACTACCTATCTGTTCATAGAAAGGACACACACTATACAGGATACACACGCATGGTACACCTACTATGTACAAATTATAACTGATAACATTACATTGCTATGCCTAGTAGAGCGGTCTATATTGTCTCTTAAATCACTTATAACTATTGACCTATCAAATGAATCGTGAATATTCTGTATATCTACACGTATACTTCTCTGGTATGCGCGTGCATCGATTCGATCGCTGCTTAGCATTCCAAGCTGGGCCATCGATAAATACACAGGGTACGACCGATGGCGTTTGCAAAACTGAGCGTCTCTGATTAATTTCATTGATAGAACGCAAGGGCACCGGGTTCGCTGGCCTTTTGCGTTTCCAGGCTCAATGTGAGCGCTTTCTTGTTTTCATGACACGCAACCAAATCAACCATAATAGACCTCCGAGTAATAGATCGATCCCCTTTACCGATTACCAGTGCTATGTACATGCTGTGCTGTTGCTAAAATAGCAATTTGGTGATAAAAGGAGAAAAATATGAAACAATCAATGGTCATCGAATTGAGACTCATGTTAAATCACCACTTAATGCCGTACGATCGGACTCTACGCCACTACAGACAAATAGCGTATGATTGACGTATACGGGCACACCAAGAAAATTGCTGCACGCTGGCAAGAGGACTTTTTTTTTTTTTCTTCTGACTCTAAAATAGACGCTGCTTCTGTAAGATTGCAATGAACCGGTTCTCAAGCTGTCTTGCGTTCTTATAGCTTCTGAAGTCAGGGGCGGGAATGGTTCATCCGCTAACGTCAAGGAGTTTTAGTTCAGAAGCAGGGTAATGGGTATGGGGAAGGAGTTGCTAGGGATGTTAAGGACGATCGCCAGGTGCGGGAATGTGTCTTCCGCGGTGTCCTGGGAAGGCGCTGGTGGCGCGCCGAGAAGGAGAGAGGACGGAGGCTCGTCGGGCTCGTTCGAAATCTGTAGTCGGGCCGTCGAAGTCAACAGCAGATCTGTCAGATCTGCCCGGTCCGGCGTCGGCGTCAAGGCTCTCTTCTGCCTTTCTCGTCTCCGGTCTTGCCACTCTGCCAGCGATATAGTCAGAATCGCTGGCAGGGATGGTTCCTCTGGCTGTGTCACAGTCGCGCTATCAAGGTCTGTTTTCCATACGAATCTGCCTCGTTTGTCCCGAGGGCGAATGGTTTTCTCAGGCATTAGGCTAGAGGGTCTCTGTGGTAATTGCTACTATATCTTGGCCTTAATAACTTAAGGCTAAAGCGGTCTCTTGAGGCAGATAGCCCTCTACGTTATAGATCAAGGAGGAATCTAAGTGGTGATGTAGGGCTTGGTCTTTTTCTATCTTTACTACTATCTCATTCTGAATATATATTCTCTCTTAGCGTGAACTCTAAATCCTCTCCTCCCTTCCTTCCCTAACACAAGCCCCGTATTTGAGGCCGAGCTGCATGTGATATAAGGCTTGGTTGCATACATGTCAGCATTGGGGTCCCATGGCGAAGAATGAGAGGGTCGTGCCCAAAGATCGACAAATGCATGTGGACCGTCTGACTAAAGTTCCCCTACGAGATGAAGCAGCCTTGTCAGTGCTGCATGGTAATGATAGCATCCCTCCGAGACCAGGGAGGCCTTCAGGGTCACCAGCCATAGCCAGCATCAGACGGGTTCCCATCATAAAAGAAAGATTTGGAGACGGACGCTTGGCGCTTACTGCTCAAGGCTAGCGAAGAAGGCTGCGTCAAGAAATTGAAGATATCAGAGTGTTACATCATGATCATATTATCGGAGAGGATATGCTCCATTGCTGAGAGCTTGAGACAGCGAGATGCAATTCTTTCTGCACAGCTGTCGGAAGCGGGGGTCTGCCTCGTAAACAAAAATAGTTGGCGTAGACGATGGGCGAGATGCTGAACTAGATTAACAACATATGAGGCGGTTGCCGCCAAAGGAGAGACCACGACGTTGTGTTATTCAGATTATGTGAGGTGTATAGCCTTCCTCGTAAGTTCCAAGAAACGAAACCTCATTTACGACGCGACCTCCCGTATAATTATGCAAAAATTATTATCGCCGCAAATCTGGGTTTCCCTTGTAAGAGACGGCCCATCAGACTACCCGGATGATGCGAAGACTCTGTTGTGGGTGTCTACCTCTGTCTTCCAAACACACCTATTGGTTGAGTGTTTATAACCACACGGGCTGGCCGACAGTCCCGGTGGTGAGACCCAACATATCCTGTACTTCAGATGGCCATACCTGGTATCAGCTCGCGCAGCGAGAGAACTCATGCCACGTGCTGTAGAATATTCTATATATATCGTGGCATTTCAAGAGATTTCACGGAGGTAGGCTGCGAAAGACGTAGATGTCCTGGTATTGCAATCATACAAATGTAAGGGACGTTATGATATGACCGAATAGCTCCAACTTTTTACCTATAAACTCAGTGGCATCCAATGGAACCAGTGAAACCACACAGATAGTATATAGATTAGAATTACAGTTGGAAGTTCAAGATTTTTTAGTGATAGAGGAGTAACTTTTCTCCTATTTTGTAGTTAGTAGTTACTACTTGTGATGAAACCGATACAGGAGGAATCTCATGCAAGCTGCCATGTCTCAGACGAGCTGCAGCTCAAGCCAGTGTTGACCTTGGATTTACAACGAATATGTGGCAATCTGAGATTCGACAGTGTTGTTAGTTAACTTAGTTATGCAGAAGTCCTAGACTCCTGGTAAAAGTATAATTTCCCTTCTTCTCAAAAGTCGATGTGATATACAATGAATAGAGAGAGCCCTTTTATATGTCTCGTGCGTGATTGTCGAGGAATTTGAAAGGATGTAAAACGAATTCCAGCATATATATATTTTCGATTCTGACATCTCTTTCGTCAACACTCTGAATGGGCCTATCGAGTGCACAATTTGACGCACAGTGTGTCGGTGAGGATGGCTCTGTTATATAAGCGTACAGATCCCTATTGTTCGCATATTCTCCTGATTTGCTATGGGTAACATTCTCCAACGGTAGCTGTTTAGATACTGGTATGTGGTATAAGAAATTACACTATATAATGATTCTTTTTTTTACAAAAAAAAATATTATTATTATTTCTTTCTTTTTTTTCTTTTTCTTTTTTTTTTTTTCTTTTTTTCATAAATGGTCAATAGAGATATACGACAATGCGATTGGCTTAGATTCTAGCGCAAAGTTGTGATGAATATAAGATAATCCACGACAATAAGATGCATGATTTGTAAGGGTTATCACTTAGATAGACTCGTATAATGTGCGGTGAGTTCTATAACTAGATATCTTTAGGAAAGGTATTTATCTCAAGGCCACAGTATCAATTGTTAAGAAGCAGCCCTTTGAACCAATTCGTAGGATAGGGGCAGATATTTTGCTAGATGTCGCGGGTTTGCCGCACCGACTACACACACACAGACTGAACGTGATGAACAGGATTTTTTTTCCTTTTCTCAATCCGTCATATGCGTCGTATAAGGCTCACTTCACTGAATCTAGGGTTATTATTATGCACTCTGGGGTAAGGAATAGCTGAAGCATACCACGTGTAAGGAAAAGCAAAGCTGTATCGAAGGCTGAACCGGTTACAAAAATAGCACATCTCATCAATGTTTATATTCTACTAATATGGATTTTAGCAACAAACCTTTATAATAACTCCAAATATTCCCTTTACTTCCATAAGCTCTTTTCTGATACTTGCTACAAATTATACTTCCCCCCAGCTGTTTTGAAAACAGTCAATTTACACAATATATGGACAACCGCTGGCTTCCTCAGCTCCTGTAGTGTAGTATGTGCTGCGTCTGGTATTGTGATCGATTGCTGGTCGCTCAATCGTGATTCTACCTACGATAAGCACTTCAAATGCACACTGTTCAACTCTGATTAAAGGGCAAATTTCTAATTTAAGTCTGTCAGTGTAACACCCATTCCCCAACACACACACTGACAGCCCGCTCAATCTATTTACAACATGTGGTCGTAAAACCTGAGAGCTTCTGGGCTATAACCACTGTAACCCCGCAATGGAAGTGAGATGACACTAATTCAGTTTGTATCAAGAATACCTCCTGCTTCAATATGGGAATTTCCATGAGCTTTGAATCACAACGTTGTACAAGAAACAAAGATCGTGACGCTCAGCAGCACACCCAGCACAAGCAAAATGATGCACAAAGCTGTCGAATCTAGTTCATTCACAACCAAACCTCTCTCAGAGAAAGACGACTATAAAAATAATAAACTCCCGTCGGGGGGTTTTTTTTTTTGTTGACAGAAAGATACCAGTAGAACCAGAATTCGCCTTCATATCAGCAGCACCATTGCAATAAAGCTCTCTCGAGAGACAGTCGCATCTCGATCAATTAATTAGATAATCTGACCAGCCCCTTAACCAACAATGTGCCTAGTCGTTGTCACCAGGTGTCCCATTTGCGCAGAATACATGGGCTGCAACGTAATCCCCTGCAGGAAAGTATCCGTCGCTCGCCAAACCTGTGGCGAGCGTCACCAGGGCCCCGATAACATCTCACCTGTGATGTGCGACACCTGCTATCAGAAAACACAAGTTCAAATGCCAGCTCCATCTTTGAAGGACAAAGCAAAGCATTTCGCCAAAAAGTTTAGCCCCTCCGGTCAATCCTCATCTCAGGTGCGTATTGGGCAGCTTCCATACACAGCGAAACAAGTCCCTCCACTTGACAACGACATCGTAAAAGAAGTATTATCTGAGATTGCAAATAAGAAGCGTCAAGGCTCACAGGGCCCTGCCCCCTTCAATAAGCAAACAATCTACTAAACTGAGCTTTAGTAGGCGATTGCTTCTGAGGTAGACATCTAGGGCATGTCGCCTGCTCATGATATTTTGCAGCGGAGAGGTTCAGTTCAACCATGTCTCCTCAAATTGCTTCGGCGGCCGAAAAGATACTCAACAAGGCATCCCTGCCTCGGCCACGACTCATCTCAAAAAGAAAAAAAAATGATGAAAGATATGTTGAGATCAGAGAAAGACATAATGCTAGTTCAACTTCGCATCGAGAATGCAAACAAGAAAGACAAGACTCGGCAAGTAAATGAGAGGTTTAGAGCCATGGTGAAAAGTCGATTTTGGCAAGATCAAAAGTTGGTGTTGGCAATGTGAGGAAACTACGACATTCTGTTTGTCTCATCACATTGACAGAAAGAGAGAAAAAATGGATGGTTTGTTCCGCTAGCTAAAGTAATGGCAGCAATAAAGCAGATTGATTTGTTAACTAAAAAAAAAATTGCAAAAGAAATGTCCTCGGTGAGGCTCGAACTCACGACCTTCAGATAGCCCAAACTGGTTATTTGGATCATATTAAGAATATGAGACTGACGCGCTAGCCAACTGCGCCACGAAGACTTAATGATGTTGCTGTGATGTAATTACCTCTATAGATGTTTAACGACCCTTGGCGAGAAACTATAGGATCAAACAATGAATCGACTTGTCTTGCTCTACTATAAAGTCCCATTTACGATGAACTTTCAAACGTAAATATCTCGTCTTCGTTTGGACTTCTATGGCTCTTGTAAACCCAATCATTACCCATAGTTTCCATTTGATAACGTAGAGACACATGACGGGCGCATCTACATGTCGTTCCCTCCTCGTTCGTGCTTTACAGTACTACGTATAAGCCACGCTCTTACCAACCAGCTGAGCTGAGCTGAACTACATCATGAGGCTGAATCTCAGCCCAAACTAATACGTAGTAGGTATTGATCTTGGCATTGAAAAACATGCATCACGTGGTGGGCGCTGTAATCGATGTCTGTCTCTCGTCATCCTTCTCTATGAACCACCAAAACGAACTTGTATTTCTTCTTTTCCGTATAGCGCCGTGTCATGCATGGCCTAATTTTGCTCATACTACATTGCAGTTCTCCTGTTCGTTGCAGGCACAAAGGGGATTCATGATGCTCGGGAGTCAGAATAGATATTTCGCGTAGAGATCTGTGAGCATTGTTTCTGTACGTTGCAGACGTTCCTTGCTAGAACTTAATGGCTTGATGAAGTTCCTCAAGTATGGTTTCCATGCGTCCTATACGCTTATCTAGTTTTTAAAGTTGGTTTTCCACATTGCAAAGCTTGGACTGTAAAGCGGCTTCCTCAGTCTCTATCATCGGTTGAGACTATCTACATTGGCATTTCCCAGCTGCGGTCAACATCCCCCTGCAACACCTAGTGGCTATTGGTGGAATAAGTAAGAGCGGCCCCCGGTCCTCTACTGCTATCGCCATATCATTTGTCCTTCTAAATGAATAAGGGCAGTACCGCCCAATGTAGGATCATTTGCCTAGTCGCTGGTAAATTTTATATAGATTGCTGCTAGGCATTCCATTTCTCTAGCTGAACCAACTTTATATCATATGGAGATGAGGAAAGCAAAATGACCGGCTTGCCGTCAGTAATAACCGACATGTCAGCAACACCTGCCTAGCAACAATTGCTACCATATCTCAGCTTAAAGAGGCATGAGATAGAAGCCATCTCAAGGCATTCCAGTCTCTCTACATCATAGAGCAGGGTTAATCTAAAATGTAGTATAAGATTTGATTAATCTAGCTATATCTCTTCCCATCTCTGCCTAAATATACCCACGCCTCAGCGTAAACTTTAATAAGCGGTTACTTTTGTCTCTCCGTCACTCCTAATAGCATAGGCTGGTCATCCCGTCTCTCCACCTTAACAGGTCTCCATCTTCTCTCCTGGATATAATTGCAAAAGTGGGTATTTCTTTCTCCCTCATTCTACGACAACCCTCGCGATTCTTTTTATTATAAAGCGGCACCTCCCTAGAATGTATCCGGAGACATTCCGCCATGGCCCATATAGGAAAACACAGCATCAGATGCTTCTTTACAGCAAGCTGCTAGATGGCTGCTGGATGGGAGGATGAATGATGTTCGCTGCCGCAATCGAAGCCTAATAGATGTGACATTCAAGACTATTTATATCGTTCCCCAGGAACGATATGTCAGAGATATTGGCCTCACATGTCGCAGAACGAATGGTTTAAATTAGAGTTCTCCTATTTGCATCGTAGCATATTCCTATTTGAACCTAATGCGCGCACACCACCGATCCCATTAATCCACACCTAATTACAGTGCAGCGCCCTGGCGCGCTACATACTTAATAACTCTACACAAGACCATGAAGTTTAAGATCACGAAGTTCGATATCGCAATGGATTCCTTCCCTAGTGATAATGCCCTCAAGACCGACCCTGAGATTAAGTTAGAGGCGGAGGATGTTATTATCATCCCAGCCACCTAGATCGAGGAAGACAGGCTAGATGAACTAGCCAGCCTGTGAGAAGTGGTTATATTAAATTAAAAGGGCTGGAAATGCTTTTGTAGAAGGAATTGGCATAGATTAATAGTTAATAGTATTGTACTGTAATGTAAAATTTTATATAGTGATCTTCTTTCCTAGTGTATTGCACTATATTTTAGTGTGTAGGTGTAGCAATTGCAATTTAAGGGTGAACTTGGCTAGTGATGTAGAGTATTATAGTTCAAATAGGAATATGCTATGGTGCAAATAGGGAAACTCTTAAATTAATGTGTTATGAAGCTTGCTTGTTTACTCTTTTTCTCTCTCTCTCTTCTCTCTCTCTAGCTACATCTATCATGTTATTGTAAACCTTAATAAGGGGCGCTTCAGGCCATCGTTCCTGACATCCCTCTTTCTTGTGAAGCTGGTGTCCCACCAGCCTGAATTACATGGCGAAACAATTTATCTGATGGCAAGGCCGTGGCAATGCGGTTGACGAATTCCCGGTCCAAGAAGATCCCAGGATGTTCTAGGGTGGCTGTCGTTCTTTTGGCCCTTGTCTTCAGGCCTGCCAAGCCAAGCAGCTAGGGAGATCGTCCGAGCGGGGAACTGAACTGGTTCGCCCAGTGGCGTCGTGGCCTCAGCCAATGGTGGGACGTCGGGATCCAGCCGTCGAACAAAACGACCGCCATGGTGGTCCCGCGGTTGGTCGATAGTTTTCCTGGGTTTTCTGGGCATCCCATGAATAGATAAAGTCAGTGGCTGAGGAGGTCGGGACGATTCTGGGCGAGGGTATTTATCAAGGTGCCTACCTAATTGAAACGAATCCTGCCGCGAAGTATAATTACTATGATATATCGTTCCCCAGCGTGCTTTTTAGCGCATACCCCGCGTAGAGTGATGACAGGTTTTCCTTTAGGCAATGGTGTTTCGATCCACGCTCGTTTGGAGATGAGGGCAGACAGTTCAGCGTCGACCGCTCGCTGCCGGTGTTGTGCTTCAGTGGATCGAAGGGCTTGGCGCAGTGTGGTTGGGATGTCGTCGTCGACGGCTATCATGGCGACAACGTTCAATGGGTTGTCATTATGTCAAGGTCCAAGCCCGCGATATATACCGTCCTTACTGTGTAAGGACGGCCTAACCGGGTGGATCCGGGTGAGGATAACGGATTCGTCGTGGGCGGCCAGGTCGTATAGGTGTCGGTATACGAGATGGTGAGGCCGTAGATCGGCCTGGTGAGGAAATTTGTGATGGACCCGACACCAGCTGAAGAGCCTGGTACCCATTAAATGGCGGCTGTACAGAACGTCAGTAAATATGGTCGGTTGATGTGGCGCCGTCAGGCAGCCGAAGCAGAGCGCGGATGGATCCAATGCCTTCTACCAGGCCCAGGAACCATACATCCAAGAACTCGGCCTCATATGTCGCAAAATGAATGGTTTAGATAGAAGTGTTACAAGGCTTACTTATTTTCGCTACATCTCTCTACATCTCTAGCTATATCTACAAAATAATGTAAGCCTTAACAAGTAGCGCTTCAGGCCATCGTGCCTGATACTACCCGAACTTCTCTGTTCAGTCAATTAGAAGGAGAGAGCCTTCCAGTGCGGCTCCTTTGTTCCAAGAAACAGCTACATGCTATTCCATACACGACTTTAAGTCACTGATTGGGTTGGAGGTCGTTCTATCGCGACTGGTGGATCTGACACTCGCAGCGTTCCAGCAAAACCTCGGCGCAAGCCAATTTCCAAAGGCATTTTGCACAAGCCGGGTTGATGGAAAAATATCTGGATTACTCATATTTGTGGATTGACTCTCTACGCATCCTCCAAGATGACGGGGGACGACTGGTTCTGCGAAGCGGCTCTTATGGGCTAAGTATACAAGAACTCTACGTGTAACATTTCTGCAACAGATGTCACAGACTCTCTTCGACAGGATGTTTTTATATCAGAACCCCACGCGTCTTTTAACCAGACCGTGTAGAGTCATTTCAGCTCAGGCGAAATATATTGTATACGACTCAGATGCTTTCAGAAACTACGTTTTATGCACCTACCCATTCACGTATGGGCCGAGACTCCTCCAAGCATACTGTGGTATCTCATTTACTAGAACCGAGGATCGAGCTATCGCTTTTTCTGGTATCATGTCGCTTTTGAGATCTCATCAGCCCGCATCTTGGCTATTATTTAATTGTCTCATGGAAGAATTTCTCACCGTTTGAACTACTATGGGTCGCCGTTAAACCCTCCAATGTGCAGAAAAATTTTAGAGCCTCAAGTTGGCCTTGAATTCCATGGGCGGCGCCGTTGAATACTTCAAGTGTAAACCTAAAAAAAAATGATTTTTTATTTTTACTTTTTACTTTTTAATTTTTAAGGTTTTTTTTTTTCATCATCTAGAGAACCCGAAATCTACACTGTGGAGCTATTCCTAAAGTCAGACAGTCCACGTCCCCCATCTATCTTCCTGGATGAAGTTGAGCCAGTGGAGCTCTATGACCGAAATTTTGTTTCTTCTTTCCCTTCAAAGATTCAAGCGAAGTTTCCATGCCATTGAACCAAGAGAAGTCGTCTTGGTGTAAACAGCTTTGTGTTTTGGCTGCCACATGTCAAGGTCGTGGACGATATCAACGTCAACCAACGAATGGGCCATGGGCCATGTCATCTGCGGGATACTAACATCATACGACTCAGGAAATAGCGTAACGTACAATGTGCCAAGCTACCTGCAGAATGATTGCAGAGGTCTTATGATGTCCGCTGCCGCCCGCTCAGAGGGACACAGACATTCCCACCATGTCACCACCTCAGAACACACAACCTGCCTTCTGTCGGAGCCTAGAACCAACCCCACGTCTATATTCGTCATACCCTCATCTCGCCGTACAATCCTGGAAGCTTAGCCCTATCAGCCTAGGTTACACAAGCGGAGCACGGTGTTTCGGGGTTTAAAGCCAAGTCGTGGTATACCGAGGGAAATTTTAGATGAATAAATCAATAAATAAAGAATAAGAAAAGGAAAAGGAGAACAAAAATCCGACACTAAGAACGGGCCGAGACACAATGACATTGAAGAGCATGTGGAATTCGCTTTATCCTAAACACTACATGGCTCCCCACCGGTCAACGCTTCTTAAACGGTTCATGACAGGTGCCCTCCCGTATTATATTTCCTCGCGTAGCCTTGCGATTTGTAACTTCATCTCAAGACAGTCTCATTTTCCCATCTAGATTCTCCATCTTTAATCGACATGAAATCTCAAGGTCTCTGGTGCAATTTCCTTCCTGGCATTTCTTCTTTCAAACTATGGTCCTTAGTAAGCAAGAGCTAGATCAAAAGCAAGTTCTAAGCGATCACGTTGCATTTTAGTAGCCGGAGTTGGGACGGGGGATGTTAGATTAGCAATGTCACAAGGTGGACTGCATTGCCCAAACAGTACGGTTCTTAACACTGCTTTTACGAACCACCAATCATAGGATGTCAGCATTCCTAAGTTAAGCGCTATTACGCGTAGCGACATGAAGATCGAAGGGGAATTCAAGGAGTGATGGTGCTGAGGAAAAAGCATAAGCGCTCTATTGGTGTATACATGAAACCCCGCGAATTCCAATATGCAGCTGCTTGGAGGGGAAAAAAAACCCTCCCTATAGAGAAGATGGATTTAAAAAAGAAAAGGAAAGAAAAGAAAAGAAAAGAAAAGAAAAGAAAAGAAAAGAAAAGAAAAGAAAAGAAAAGAAAAGAAAAGAAAAGAAAAGAAAAGAAAAGAAAAGAAAAGAAAAGAAAAGAAAAGAAAAGAAAAGAAAAGATAACACCTAAATATAATGGGCTGAGTTGGAAGCATCGTATAGACTAGATGAGTCGATCAAGCGAGTCAGCGGGTCTATAAATATAAAATAAGGGCAATCTAGAAATAACATGAATTAGTTGTTGCCTGTTTTCCGTCATAAACGTGTCATCTAGCATTACATTGCCAAATAGTTTTTGTGATCAATAGATGTATTCCGTCTGTTTGCTTTCTCGAACTACCTTTCCATCCGCCATTCCTCAGCCTTTGCCTTTCTCGCCCATTGTATTTCTAGGCAATTGAAAAAAAAAAAAAAAAAAAAGGCGAGAGAGACCCTATACAAATCATTAAAATAATCATTTATCATACAATCATAAAAATCTTCGTGATAACGAGGCGCCTCTGCTTTTCCAACCATCTTGCAGTCCTCCACTTATGCAGCCAGCTCCTCCCGGTACCGAAATTGCAACATTGGCCCCTTTTGTGAACTGACAAAACGGTCGTACAGCTGAAATTCGTTACTGCACCCCCGGCCTTCCTTTGCGCATCCGACGCCTTCACCCAGGTTGCTGCTCGGATCCAAACGAATATCAAACAGCCAGATGAGACGGGCCAAAACGATAGACATTTCCTGATAGGCCAAGTGTTTTCCAACGCAGTTGCCGCGACCGGCACCAAATGGGGTAAATCCATAAGATTGTCCCACTGCGGGCTGCATCTTGGCAGACTCCTTGCCTGACACTGGCACGGAACCATCTTTGAGCCCCCTTTCGCGCTCCTCGGGGAGCCAGCGTTCAGGGGCGTATGTCAGAGGCTGAGCAAAATTGTCTTCACTGTGGTGCATAGAGTAGTGTGGGATTCCCAAGTTGACGCCGGCGGGAAAATATTCGCCGTCAACTGTCATCCCCCCTGGGCCAACAACACGTGGCAAGATGCTCGGGACTGGAGGTGACATACGCATGGCCTCGTCAATACAGGCGGGCAGGTACGCAACCCTCTGGAGCTCTGAAGAAGCAAATCGGATAGGACACTGCACTTCTGACGCTTTCTTTCCGACGTCTTCAGGTGACAAAGGGAATGCCTCGCGAATCTCACGGGTCAGACGTTCCAGCGTACGTGGGTTGTGCAAGAGATAAAACAAGGTTGACGTTGTTGCCGTGATCATGCCGTCTGTGCCACCGATGATGAAGAGACTCGCCTCTGAGATGAGTTCCTCGGTAGAGAAGGCGTTTCCGGTCTTGGGGTCGCGCGACATAAGGAGCGCTGCCCAAATATCTCTGTGAGGCATAGATTGCTGCTTGAGGCGCCATAGAGCAAAAGCTCGGCTGACAGACATCAGATTGCCCACGCCAACGATGAGTTCTTTGAACAAGAGCTTATGCAGGTTGCAGAAAAATAGGGATTGCATATGGCCAACCTTGACAACAAACATTAGCCAATAATTCATATCAGAGGCTCACCGCGGGAGATTCCAGTCCCCCCCTCCTTTTTCCTTCCCTTCCGCGTAGAGTGAAGAAGCAATGTAGGATTCAACTTACTAAGTGAATGCCAGCAACTCCATTGGGCAAGTCTTTTACGAAGTGTCGATATTTCGGATCTCTTTGGACGTTCCATGTTCGGCCAAAAGTCACAGAGCCCATAATGTCGGCAATGCAGAACGCGACAGCATACGACATATCCTTACCGGAGCTCCAGCCACGCTCGCCCTCCGATTTGCTCCCCGCACCCTCGCCGATGATGTCAATGAATTCGTCAACATGAGGCGTTACTTGGTTCTCGAACTCTTTCACTGCAGTAGGCGTTATGGCCGTCATATTAACTCGACGCCTGAATGCATGGGCCTTGTGGTCCACCGTGGTGAGGGACATCTCTGCCCCGAAGAATCGCTTGAAGGAGCCATATGCATCGGCTTTGAATGTGTTAGAGTTGACATCGTGTAGGTCTCTTGATGCCTTTGCAGAATTCATGGACAAGCGGTTAGGCCCGAATCGGACATATTTCCCTGTGGCACATGAGTTAGTTAACCTGGCATATAAATAGTCGATTTACCAGCACCCAATGCGTTGGGATGGAGGTAATGTGTGGAGACCACGTAGACCACGACCCTTTCTGCCCTTGTGGAATTCGAAAGAGAGAGAGAGAGAGATAAGCATAGCACTCACCATACTTCTTGTGCTGTTTGTCTAGCTCGAGATGGCGGCCTCCCTCGGCAATCCAGTAAACAGTGTACCAGTCAGTAAGTGAAGCGACCAGCGGCCCTGGGTACTTGGCGAGAGGATGAAAAACAAGTCTGTAAACTAGGTTCGAGAAGATCTATGGATGGTCGTCGTTAGCTCATACCTGCCTCCCTGTACCTCAATTTTATCATATGGCATGTTTGCGTTGGAAGAAAGAGAAAGGGTGGGGGGGGAGAGGGGGTTCAACAATCGATGCCCCGAATCATGGCTCAACATAGTTCCAAGATTGCTGTGGGTATAACTAACAGCGTGCTGTTGTGCACAAACCGCTGTGAATGTGAATCTCTGACTGGATTCCGCCTAGGAAAAAGCGCAACATCCAACTGTGTGCTCCACGTACCCATTCAAAGAAGACGATGACAGCTGCTTGTGTATACCAAAGAAGGCTGCGAGGATGCTGCAAATGAAAGTAAGATAGCACAGCTAGTCCTAGGCAGATGCTTGCGAAAACGCAAGCAGGAATAACGTGAAAAGCCATGGGCAATAGTAGTAGGAGTTGTTTCCTCAAGCAGATGAAGTGGGGTCTTGGAAAGAGAGAGGTCTTGGAAAGAGAGATAAGGCCGTCAGCTGTAATCTTTTGTCCAAAAGAGACGCCATTAAGTCCTCAAATAGATGCCGGCTCGGATCTTTTGAGCATCCAGACGTCAGCCAGGGAGGCTGAGAGAGCGAAGTGGCAGTGCCGAGTTGGATCCGATGATTCATTGTGGGAAAGGGAAGCAGGCATCCTACTTGTATTTAGAAGTTGCCGGTAGGAATGTAGTAATAGATAGGATTGTGAGTTGGCCGCTGAGCAACTGAGCCCCGACGGCCTGTTCATTGGCATCACAAAACATTAAGCATGACTCTGCATAAGACCCCCCAGGGGGGGGTGTCTGACGGCCAAGGTCCACATGGCGTCCGTGAGACGAAGTTTGTCAGGCCCACAGCACCATGAATGGAGACTGCAGCAACGCTCGTGCAGTGCATGCAGTGTAAAATGACTGTCGCTTGTGCGTATGGCGATTCCGGTACCTGGCTAGGGAGGGAGAGTCGATTTCACGGCTTGGGGTGAGCCGGAGTGGTGGGATCGCCGTCAATTCTCAACTGCTGCCCCCACACACAAATCGTACAAGCCAACCTTGGAACCGGGAAGGCGAACTGGCAAAAAGATGCCGTGGAGCCTGGTTTTGCTGGAACCTGGGCCATGCCGAGAGGTCACAGGTGGTGCGATACCCTCTTTCGTGCACTCGGCCTATGTTTGGTAGAAGAAGAGCTACCGCAGAACACAACGCATGTTGTTGCCTCATGGGTACATATAGCCAGGTCAAATCCTCCCCCTCCCCCCTTTGTGCGGATGAAGCTGCTTCGTCTTGATAAGGAATCAGCTCTCTCACCGAGCCCCTTTCATCCTGCGCAAGCTACGCAGATTTTTGCCTTCCAAGATGCAAGCCGTACACAGTTGCTCGCTGTTAGAAAAGGCTGTTGTAGGCCCTGGCCCGGCCATCGTTGGCAGTGCAAGTTTAGAGTATATCCACGATCAGCCGGTAAGTAGGAACGATATCAAGACAGCCATACACACGTATGCTCTACGCATGCTTCGTGGAGCCAGAATCTAGCATCATGGGGGCAGATGCTGACGATTTCTACCTTTCGGTGCAGAGACGACCTCCGCTGTACCACCTCAAAACCCTTTTCCTGTTCACCAAAAGCGATTTCAAAACCGTCGTCTTGCCTCAAAGCATATTTGCCATCACAGCGGCCCTGTCAACAGCAAAGCTAACAACAGCCGACCTGGACGGGGGCGTATCTACGCATGTCTGGGAAGCTGCCTTCCGCGTGCCGCTGATGCTTGCGTGGATCTGGCTGAATCTCCTGGTGGAAGATATCGCCAACCAACGTCTCGGGGGATCCATTGTCGAAGACGCAGTCAACAAGCCATGGAGGCCGTTGCCTTCGCACCGGTTGACGCCAGAGCAGGCGCGGGACTGGCTCATCGTTGCCATTGCGGCTACTGTGGGCTCGAGCCTCCTCCTCCTCGGCGGCTACACCGCGAGCGTCACGTTGATGCTCTTCATATGGATGTACAACGACTTGGATGGCAGCAACAGCGGCATCTGGATACGAAACGCCCTGAATGCGGGTGGCCTCATGTGCTTCAGCTGGGGCGCCCTAGCCACGCTATCGGGCGGCGAACTGCTACCCCGAGCCTTCTCTTGGATCTTGGTAACGGGCGCCATCATCATGACCACGGTTCATGCGCAGGATCTGCCAGACATTGAAGGCGATATGGCTCGCGGACGCCTGACAGTGCCCCTAGTGTACGGCGAGGCGGCAGCGCGGCTATCTCTAGCGGCCACGGTCATGTTCTGGTCGGCAGTATGCCCGCTCTTCTGGGACGCGTCGGCGTGGGGATGGGCGGCTTCGACAGGCATCGGGAGCGTCATGTCAGTGCTTGCGCTGCAGAGGCGGGGCCAGCAGTGGGATGAGGTGGTGTGGAAGCTGTGGTGCCTCTGGATAGCGGCACTGTATCTGCTGCCAGCGTTTGGGAAATGAGCTCTTAGGCGTCGAATTAACGATCAATCCTGCACGTGTTTCTGCTTGAAATTCGCGGCCGCGGTGCTTTCTCCTTTGCCATGCATGTACGTGGCATGTTAGCTGGTACGTTGTGCGTTGTAAACCGTACGAGTTAGTAGTATGTGCGAATGGTCGACAAGTGCAACATGGCAGGGTCAGGCAGGCTCCTCCCATCGCACGTCCCCGCTTGCCTGCTTGCTTCAAGGCAGAGGCGTTCCCCTACGTGACCTCCGAGAGGATCAAAGCCATGAATCACCGGCTTTCAGACACGCCAATTCGCTTCCAATGGATCCTGGATTCGGCCGTTCCTATAGAGCGGTGTGCAGCCTTGGCTTGCATCCCATCTGTGAGTCTTTTGCAGTGAACGTTTGGGATCAGCGCTCGGACACGGTTCTGGGGTGTGTGTCTCGGGTGACACATGCACGTACATACTGTAGCATTGTGTGTGCATTCCTACTAGCAGTACGAGGTTGGCGCAGAGAGCGGCTTGGCTGTATCGGTTGGTATTCCTGGGATAAGAAAAAAAAAAGTGATATTAAGGACCGGCACAGAGCACCGAGTAGAGAAGGGGAGAGTGCCAGGAGCTTCCCTTAGCAACACCGAAGTGATCGACCCGTTGACGCTTTGCGACAAGGGCAGGCAGCTTGCGCACAAGATCCGGTCAGAACAAGACAAGACTTGGTCGGGAGAAGGCAAGACGCCAGCCTCTTGTCCTCCGCCACCGCCCGGGCTCGATCGTCTCGGGATGCGCGTAAGAGGCAGCATCATCCAACATGGCTGCTCTTGGGCGATGCTTCATAAAGCGATACATGCTGTTATCTGGAGCCACGCCCTGATGGGAGCACCGCCGGTCAAGTGTCGGCATCGTACCTGCACCTCGAAGAGCGTAGCTGCAACTGATGCTAAAAAAAAAAGGAGAGAGAGAGGGAGAGAGAGAGGGGGAGAGAGAGAGAGACTCCACAGAGTGACAGATCAGATCTCTGTTTAGGCTATGATGGTTGGTTCAGGGAAGTTGATGTTGGGATATTGAAGAAGCGATAAGCCTCGTCCCATTCCCTGTCCCCTCCCTGATAGCGGTTCCAAGTCGACCTGTTGAGCGGCCCGGGTCAACAAAGATGCGGCTGGACTGCCACCTTCCGAGTTCGTACATGTATGCTCCGTGTTGTTGTTTGCCCTGTTTGAGGCCTCATGGTTCTTCATATCCAGCCTCGGATGATGATGATGCTTTCTGTCTGCCATCGCCAACCAAGCGAGGCTCAGACCTCTCTGGCTGTATGTCCTTCGTGCTCATCTTGGAAACCGGCCGCATGAGCTGCCAGCGCATCCGCCCCGTTATTGCAGTGCTTTGACCACCTCCTTGGCGAGATGTGGAGCGGCCACACGGCGCCCGTCAGTGGTATTCGAACCAAAAACGATGCGACGCTGCGGTCCTTCATGCATCACCAAGACCCGAGTTGAACCGGCTGTTGGGGCGCGCAGAAGCGTCTAGATGCCAACTCTCCATCTTTGGCGCTTCTCGCTTAATCTCACGTCCTGCTCCCTCTCGATTTCTGCTTCTCTAGGCTTGCTGGCCTGTTTTGAGAGACGCTGGGACAGCCGATGGCTGCTGCTGCTCTTTGGTCTTGTTCTTCTCCTCTATCAAAGCTGCTGCAGAAGGAACGGAAAAGACATGTAGTAGTAACACCGAAATACCGAATGTATCGTTCACATGCGGCTAGTTGTTAGCCTCATCAGTTTGATCTGCAGCCTGCTGGTATGCGCAGAAGATGGCCGGCGAAGAATTTCTCGTAAGAGCCGGGCTCGAACCGGATAGGCTGTTTCGTCTATACCCGGCCTCGATACCGGCAGGACGCAACCCGCAAGCCACCCCTCTTGACAGGTGCGTTGCTTCGCTGCATGGAATGCGACTGGACTGGACTGGACTGTACGTACGCAGATGCCCGTCTCTGAGCCTGCGAGCGGCCAAACACTAACAATGCACGCAAGACTGGAGAAAGAAAAAAAATCAAACGGCGTGTGAACACAAAAGGATCTCAGCGCTAACGATGCCCCAAGGAATAAGTACTTTCTGATTGCTCTCCCCGGGTCCAATCATGTCAACATGAAATCACCCGTTCCCTCTGAGTCAATAATACTCAAAATAAGCAACATCTAGGCTTCCTCTTACACGAAAGATTTCCCCTCTGCTAAATGTGACCTTGGTAATTTGGCAATGAGGAGAGTGAGCGAGCCCCGGCTGGCCGGACGCACATCGGCGGAGGTGTCTCGTAACCGGAGGCTTATCCCATTCCGCGCATTCAAACCGCACCGCTCGCCCTCCATCATCTGTCTCATTGTCAGCCAATCACTAGCGTATTACTGCTGCTTCTTCAGAGTAGTATATCTACAGATGAGTACCTTGCTGCTCTACATAGGTTGCACCAGATAACATCGGTCGGTCATACGGCTCCGTTCATTTCTGGCATAGTCCGAGATGGTGTTGCCATGCTATCAACATATTCTAATAATGACAGCCATCATCTTCGGGCTCTTTCTGGACCAAACCACGCCGACTGACTAGTAAGACTCCTCTGCGATCCTGGGGCTTTGCCGTAGCGACTCCGCCAGGCACATCACTCCCCTGCCGTCATATTCCAAGTACTGGTGATGCAGAGAAAAACAGGCCCCCCATTTTGGGATTTTATAACCTACTAATACGTACTATGTATTACTGCATCCGCAGCTCGCTCGTCTGGTACGCAGCATGCTACAGCATGCGGGCGAGCATCCAAGTGGGAGCCCAAATCGGTCGCCAGTAGGCGAAGATAATCTAGGTCCAATCCCCTAGCAACACCTTTTCTCTTCAAACCGGATTTACGTTCCTACCACGAAAGCTAAGTGTTTTTCTTGGCTACAGTTTACCGATAGGCATATAATAAGGGAGAAGAAGAAGGAGAAGAAGAAGAAGAAGAAGAAGAGGAGGAGGAAGAGGAAGAAGAAAGGAAGAAGAAGAGAAGAAGAAAAGGACACGGCAAACTCGAGTTTGCATAATGCAGCGGCCAAGCTGCTGCTACACACATCATCAACTTACCAAAAAGGGCCATTGTATAGCCCAGCGCCACAACATGTATTCCCTCTCATCCAACCGGCTCTTTATCCAAAAGCCACCAAACTACTCCGTGCAAATCAGCAAAATTCTGGTGCTCACCGGGTTCATTCATTTTAGGACAGGCTCATTCTAAATAGGCAAGACGGAGCTGCATCCTGCATCCATCATCCCCCTAGCCTGGTTTACCCTGGGCATGCTAATCCCACACACCTCATAATATTACTACTACTACTACTACTACTACTACTACCACTACTACTACTACTACTACTACTACTACTACTACTACTACTACTACTACTACTACTACTACTACTAGTAATACTACTCTGTATTTACTACGGAGATGCGAAGGGGAAAAAAGAAGAGGCGCAGGGGCAAAAGGCACCAGCATAACAAGAGTTACAACATCGGTACTGCCGTTCTCGAAGGATTGTGTGCTTCTGCGTGAAGCTGCCAAAACGCACTCAGCCAACGAGCGGTTGCAGCGATGCCCCTTATTTACCAACAAGACGACACAAGCCCCTCTTTTAACTGCTCCATCTCGAGCGTTGCCTCGTTTCCAGAAAACGTTCTAACATGCTATTACTCAATATAAGTGTTCAGACTGGCTAAAGTTTTCCGTCTTTTGTTGTCATTTGTACTTCGAACTCTGAGGGCATAAAAATCACGCGGCCACACACACACACAAACACACACCGGAGCCGTAACTAAAAGATTGAGAAACCCCCATCGTTTACGGGCAAGCATCGTCAAAAATCCTGCAAAGAATCTCTGTCGCATCATCTCATCGGCCCGTTGGTTCGGACCTTGTTGCTAGTGAAATAGACGATTCCAAGACCTCGCAAACAGACCAGATCATATCGGCCCAAGAATGACTACCTTGACGTGGTTCATCACCGGCTGCTCTAGCGGGTTCGGCGAGATCTTAGTGCGCCAGCTCCGCGCCGCCGGCGACAATGTCATCGCCACCGGCCGCAGTGCCGACACGAGGCTCGCCCACCTCAAGGAAACTGGAGCGTCTATCCTCGAGCTTGATGTCACGGCGCCTGCTGTTGAGATCCAGGCCAAGATAGACGAAGCCTGGGGCATCTATCCTGGGGGAATCGATATCGTGGTCAACAATGCTGGCTTCGTCGTCAGTGGAGCGATAGAGGAGCTGACGTATGTGAACACTTGGCTCTTTGTTGACTATTGTTTTTAACCCTTGGAATCTGCCTTTGAAATATACTTCCCATTAGACAAGTCACGTATTACCCGAGTGCACATACCCTCCAGCTCTTACACACACGTTTGTCTCCATGGGGCTTTTTCTACCCTTTTTCTTTGAATTTTTTTCTTTCTCCTTTTTTTCCCCTCCTATTTTTTTCTTTCTTTCTTCTTCTTCCTCTTCTTCTTCTTCTTCTTTTTTTTTTTTTTTTTGGCTGACTATTTCGTTTCTTGGGCATTACTAGGCAAGAGGATATGGACTCCTCTTTGAAAGTAAATTTTCACGGCCCTCTCAACATCACCCGCGCCGTTCTCCCCCGCCTCCGGGCGAAGGACAAGGGCACACTCCTTTATGTAGGCTCCCAAGCAGCATGGCATGCTGATCCCAGCGCCGGTAGCTATTGCTCTGCCAAATCGGCTTTATCAGGTACGTATTACGAGTATCTCTCAATTTTAATTTTTTTTTTTTCGTATTCCTGCTAGGGGTGTGTGTCCTCTCGGTGTATACGCAAAGTAGGATGGTTCATCTGATCCAGTCTCCTTCGCTTAGAGCAAGCTTGATGGGATGAGCCAAGGGTATCGGGCAATGACACGTAGCTGTCTGCTCCAATTAGGCGCTAATCATTGCCCATGTTTCTGTTTTGCCTGCACGGATTGGGCTATTTGCTGACGTTTACGGGCCTTGCACCCCTACCCATCGTAACCAAATTCAGGTGCCGTCGAATGCCTCGCCAAAGAACTGGCCATTTTCTCCCCCGGAATCAAGGTTCTCATTGTCGAGCCTGGCTACTTTGGCACCAGGGTCTTCTCCAACATCAACCATGTCGAGGCCCGCATTCCAGACTACGCCCAATTCAATGCCGGCGTCCGGCAGTTTGAAGCCTCGCTTGTTGGCAACGAGCCCGGTGACGCGGACAAGGCTGTCGCCCGAATGATCGAGCTGGTCAAAGGCACGGGCATGGCCGCAGGGAAGCAGATACCACTGCGAGTGCCTCTGGGGACGGACGGCTGGCAGAGGGTCAAGGCGAAATGCGAAGAGACGATGAAGATCTGCCAAGATTGGGAGGATGTTGCCAAGAGCACAGACCGTGTGCCGGTAGGTGCGGTTCAGAAATAACGGATATATAAAAATAGCAGCCAAGTGTCCCAATATCGATCACATGGTTGTTGGATATGTACTGTGCATAGTCGTGGAGACATGATGCCGGCCGGCAACTTGGACTCGAGCCCTTGCGAAATTGCTTCGATTGCGAGAGTATTTCTCTCTGCACACTTCTATCCCACTGATCTACCCTATTTCGATGAGGTCCTGCCTTTTTTTTTTCTCTCTCTCTCTCTCTCAACCAACCTTGATACTCTTGCCAATGCCCAGCCCAGTCAACAGCTCACACTCAACCTTTCTCAAAAACTCCATCACAAACTGTGCCTCGTAAAAGCTCACATTAAAGCACCCCGCGATATTCAACTCGTCCCTGAAACCCCAGACATGGCACTGCACTGACCGCGAGAGCATCTGTGTACCGAGCCAAAAATCCGTCACGTCCAGCCCCTGTTCGCCGTCGTCGCCGTATGAGCGGCGGATGTACGCCTCCACCTTACCGAGGCTGCTCATGTCCGGATTCTGTATCTGCGGCAGCCCCGGGGGCAGCGGCCTCGTGAAGAGCTTTGTGGTGCGGCGCACATAAGGCGCGATGACCTCGAGCATACCTACCGGGCTCCCATCGCTGGCGGTGGCGAGCCGTGAGAGATCCTTGGCGTATGCCGAGGCCAGCTGCTGCGCCACCTCATCGTAGCTCTTGCGGCCGCTGCCTTTGGCATCGCCGAGCACATCGGCGACGCAGATTGGGAGGCCAGCGGAGAACATGCCCGCGGCATAATCAGGCCCGTCATGCGGCGTGGGCAGGCGTCTGCGCATATCGACCGGGAAGAATGTGGCATAGCTCACGGCGAGCGGGTGCTGCGGGTACGTAGCCGTGGCGCGAACGATGGCGGCATGAACGGCGCTACTCACGCTGATCTTACGAGATCGACATGCCCACATGATGGCGGCAGTGGTGGAGGCGTCGATTCGCAGAGCCTGGCGCGCGCTGTCGCCCGGCACGGCCGCTTCTGATCCGGGCAGCGTAGGTAACCCGATGCTGGGGACGCCGCGGACGAAGTCGCTGACGAGGCCGTCCGCGGCAGCTTGGATGTGTACCGGCGTAGAGGCCTCGTCAAGATACGCATTGGCGAGATCGTCCAGGCTCCGGGTGAGCAATCTGCCGCCCACCAGAGAGCCGTATGAGTCCAGATCACGGTCGAGACCGTTTCTCAAGACAGAGGCCAGGGCGGACAAGAAGCTGTGAGCAAGCATAAGCATGCCCACGCCATCAATGCGCCAGTGGGCTGAACGTATGAAGAGCTCGTTGGTTTCGGGAAGCCAGTGACAGGTTGGGGTGCCGGTGCTGAGCATGGCAGCAAACAAGTCGTCTGCAGGTGATGCTGGCGGTGCCGCGTCGTCGCCGCCATTTCCACCATTGCCGATGATACTCTTCGAGCCCTGCACTACAAACGTCTTGGCCAGCCAGGCGTCGCCATCGAAAGGGTGCACAGTAAGTATGGGCTTTCCGGGCGAGGACTGACTTGTCGACTTGTCGACATCGGCATCAACTGATCCAGCGAGGGTGGGATGAAGGCGGCCGGTAAGCAGCCAAGCACGGCGCATGTACGGAATAGGGTCTTTTAGAGGAGCTCTGAAGCTAATTTGCAAGGCGAGCGAGACAGCCCAATGTTCGCGATTGACTGGGGAGCCGCTGTCGCTTAGAAGCTTGAAGAAGTTTTCTAGCGTGTCAAGGGGCCGTGATGTAACGCCGGCAGCAGAGGGCCGCCAATTTGAATTGGACGACGGGCACGACGGGCAACGGGCCCCACGAGATTCAGAAGGAGATGCATCGTTTTGCAGATGCCGGAGACGATGGTCCACTTGTTCCATGCTGTCAGTCAGTCATGAGAAGCAAAAAGGCAAGGGGGATCGAGTGATTGGGCCACGGCCACGGCCACGATTTAGAATTCAAATCAAGGGAGAAAAACAAGTTTTTGTGCGATCCAAAGATGACTGGCTAGACTAGACTAGACTGGGCAAGGGATGATGAAAAGAAAGAGAAGGGACAAAAAAAAAAGCATCTTGACTTGAAAGGGTCAAGGGAGGGTTGTCTGTGTCTGGCACGCATGCACGACGTCTGTGTGGCAAACGAGGCCACCCCCCGGCTAGATAGATCAAGCACACACAAAGCCACCGTCCTTCCCTATTCATTCATGCAAAAGTTCTAATTTCGGATATTATAATCTTGTTCACGAGCTGTATTCAAACAGAATGGATCATTGGAAGATGGAAGAAGGGTGGTATTGTTGCAACAAGAGCAGACACACACACACACACACACACAAAAAAAAAAAAAAAGGGGCGGCAACAATGCCAAGAAAGAAATAAAGTCATCCAATGAAGGTTTACTTCCGTAGGATATTTATTATTCACAAAAAGAAAAAAAAAGAATTCAAAAGAAAAGCCGGAGTGCTTTCCTTTGCAGCGCCTCTTCATTCTGGTAATCAAATAGATGGGAGGGTAGCAATCGCTTACATGTTTCCTGCAAGTAATGAAGGCGGGCTTTGCAAACTCCATTCCACGCGTGCGAACCCTGTAGCCGGCCAGACCCATGTTGTGCTGCGTCTTAGCCACGCTCGTTCGTAATGGTGACGAGCAGGATTCAGATTCGAGCCGTTTTCATCATGTGCTCAGTATACTAGTATAATAAGAGCACCCATGCAAAACAGCGTTACATCACCCAGAGATCGACGCTCACCGGTCAGCACGGAGTAAAGTACGCGTCGATACATGTAAGTTACGGGTCTCGACAGCATGTGGTGCTGGGTACTAGTGGTAGTGGTTTGTTGTACAAAAGTCGAGAAGCACGTAACAGCAGCGTATCCGGAGCTGATTCCTGCTCATACAAGCACTTTGTTTGGTTGACTTTTGGGCGCATCACGGAGCATCACGACTTGGGTGGCACATCAAATCAAAGAGGGGGGTGATCAGGGAGGCAATCGCCACATCCAGCAGCCTGAAAATACATCAATGCCAATTTCCCGGCTTTCCGTGTAGCAGCAGCTTTTTTGTTCTACCAAGTATACATGTGTAGTAGTACTTTACTTGCCCACCCAGCCCCGTAATGTGTTGTATCTGAGTGAGGACCACCAACCATGACAGTCTCATTGGTGGTAGTAGTATAAGTAGTATACGGAATAGACGTACCCTAGCGTAGACAGCGTATTGGCGGAAATTCTCGCCTGCCATTTGAATACAGAGCCGGATCCCTTTCCTAATTCCGTAGGCACTTGATGATATATCCAAGTATACAAGAGTTTAGATGAAGAGAGCTGTCGGCGCCACGGGCAGCATATGGGGGATCCGTCTATATACGACGCCGTATTCCCTCACAAAGTTGGACCATATAATCCCTCCACTGTGTACTGCTAATAGTTCAAGCGGTTACCAAGAGTGGTTGGCAAAAACGACACCTTGTATGCAAAGCTCCATGGTCCAATTATGTAAGGGAATAAATACTATATTAAATATATATATATATATATTTATATATATGGATGCTTCACCAATGAGGGCAACTGAAAAAAGGATCCAAGAAGAAGAACAGCCCCCAAACGCCCCCCTTCATCAGCCACAGCCACCCCGCGGCGGGAAGGGGGGCGGGGGGCGGGGGGGCGGAGAGGCTAGATAGAGAAGACCTCGGCGCTACCAGCCAGCGCTAAAGCCCGCTGTAAGAGCCTTCTGTAACAAGTTGGCAGATCGCCGCCTGTCAGTGTCAGTGATGGGACGGGCGCTGCGGCTGGGGGTAGTTTTTAGTGGCCGCTTATTACCCCCATTGCCGGCACTGCTGCTGCTGCTGCTGCTGCTGCTGCCTGTAATTACGGCGCAGTCAATATTTAACGTTGTTCTGCATCTGCATCTTGCATCTTGTTTCCTACCATCATCGCCATCATCGCCACCATCGCCACCATCGTCATCATCGTCATCATCGTCATCAGCATCCTCCGTTACCGTCTTGCCGAGGCAAAAATCCTCCAGTTCCTGCCAGGGACTTTGTCACGCGGGCAATTCGCGAGACCGTCGAGGGCTTTTTGCAGGTCGCAAATTGTGTCTGTCAAAAATGCTTCGGCTGCGATTCCCTCTCCTCTCGTACGATTCGGTGGTTGCCATTTTCCTCATCGCGGCTCGATGTGGATGGTATAAAAGGTACTGCCAGGTAACAGTGCTGTTACAATACAAAGTAGCATCTACGGAGCGCTTCTGGTAATTCTAGACCGGGTTCTGCCTCGTCGGCTCCATCCGGCTGCGTCCAGGCTGGGATGCGCTTCCAGGGAGCCCGGCAGCCAAGGCTTCGCTGGATTCGATGCTCTGCCCTATTATCGCGCTTCGAACAGGGTCACTTCGACAAGCCCTGGCCATCGTGCATGTGGTTTGGTAGGCAACGATAGCCGGGCGGCTGGTTGCGGTTTTGCCTCTCACGGCTCTTCAGATACCCGCTGCTGCTCCTCCTGCTCCTCCTGCTCCTCCTCCGTGCTCCTCCTCCGTGCTCCTCCTCCGTACTGCCTAGTTGCCAGCAGCGGCCGCTCCTTGCTGCATCGGGACAACAAGAATCGCTACTGGTAGTCGTTCTGCACATCGCCAGAGTAAGAATCAGGCCAGGATGATTGATTGCTCGTAAGGATTTCGACCGCGGCCCACACAGCCTGTTTATCCCCCTCACCATGACTATGTTTCCCATGGCCGAGACGCAGATACTAGTGCTTCTTGTATGCATCCTGTTCGGCATTTCGGGCCAATGGCTTTGCTGTCTTGCGTTTGCGAGGCCGGTGCCGATGTTACCATGTTGAAATATACTATGCTTGTATGCTCATAACCTGCATGTGCGCCATCTCGTCCGTCGGCCGAGGAATGTGGCTTTTATTTTTCCAACGCTTTGGGAGGCCCTCCGAAGGAAGGGAGCGTCGTCGCGTCCGGCGAGATTGTGCAAGCCGTCCACTCCTTTCAGTTTCTCTCTTTATTCACCTAATTCCGTTGTGCCTGTGTCGGTCGACCCGGCGTCACACTCTAAGTGACTCTACAAGGGGATTCCGCCAAAATGCCGCGGCTACCAAACGCTGCCGAGATCGCCTACATGGAGGCGCACATTGACGATACTGCTGTGGCCAACGTCATCGCGTGTACGACAATATGCGGTGTTGCCTCCGTCGTCTTTATTATCCTCCGCCTGATATCGCGATTCGTCGCAAAGGCGAGGCTGCGCGCCAGCGACTGGCTTATACTGTTTGCTTGGGTGAGTATGTCGAGCTGCCCGACGCAAGTTTACAGCAACTTCCAAAGCGAAACGAGCAACCTGGGGGGGCCGGTGCCATGAGCACTGAAGAAGAAGAGGAAGAGGAAGAAGAAGAAGAAGAAGAAAAAGAAGAAGAAAAAGCGCAATGCGCAAAAATCAGCCTGGAAGAACTGCCAGCTAATATCAGGTTCCCCCCCCCCCCCCCCCCCTCCCCCCTCCGTAGCTCAACTTTGCCGTTTTCGATGTCTGCTTCGCCATGACGGTCAAGTATGGGGGCGGCCGGCACATCATCCTCATTACGGATCCGAATCACGCACGAATGCTTCAAGTTGTAAGTTTTGAGAGAGAGAGAGAGAGAGAGAGAGAGAGAAAGAAAGAGAGAAAGCCCATTCTTGGAGCTGATGGGAAAGCCCTCGGAAGGAAAACTCACTCTGATCCTGACTTGAGAGCCCTAACACCTCTCCCCTCGGCAGATCAACATCATCAACGAGAATCTCTATTGCGTCTGCATGGCTTTCCTCAAATTCAGCATCCTGAGCCTATACCACTCCATCTTCCCGCAGAAAAGATTCCATTACTGCCTCGCCGCCGTCGCCGTCTTCATGGTGCTGTGGGCCGTCACCTGTGCTTTCGTTGCCATCTTTCAGTGCACTCCCATTGCCTATGGTTGGGATCCCACCATTGCCGGAGGATTTTGCATCAATTATGGAGCCCTCGTTCTCGTTGCCGGCATCCTCAACATCATTACAGACTTTGTCATTCTCGCTATGCCAATCCCGCTCGTGCTCAAGCTCAACCTCTCGCCGCAGAGGAAGCGGATGGTCATTCTCACCTTTGCCATGGGCGGCAGGCAAGTCCCCCCCCCCAATCCCAAGAAGGACAACAGATTGCGTTGCCTATCAAGGGAAGCCTGTTGACTTTTTTTTTTTTCACCCCTTTAGCGCATGCATCGTCAGCATAGTCCGCCTCGCCTTTGCACTCGCGGTTGGTTCCACGGCAGATGGAAGCTGTAAGTTCCTATACCAATCACATTCCTCAATTTTTTGCCGCACCAGCCGCTGACGATTTCTCTCAGGGGACAACATACCCGCTGGCATGCTTTCCGTCGTCGAACTCATGGCAGGGATTCTAGCCGTGTCACTGCCCATCTATAGGCCTCTGTACCGCCGCGTCTTTGCCAGGGATGGCACAGGCGGCACGCAACGATCACCAGAGAACCCCTGCGCCAACGGATCCCGCAGCGTCAAGATTACCGGCGGCGGATCTTCCAAGAGCACTAGCGATGGCATTGTGGTGACGGACGAGGTCGACATTGATTTGTCGACTTACAACCGCAAAGGCGGAGCATGGTTTCGCGTGGGAGATGAAGACGAATCAGGACCCTACGCTCCTCACACAACGCAAAGTATCAGCGGCACTCATTAAAGCGAATTGGTTGTCTCTCCTCGATATAGTTTTTTTATCTATCATGTCATTGTTCCCAAAGCCGAGGGATGGGCGTCAGGGGCTAATGTTATCATTTCTTTTGTTTTCGTCCAGTGAGCTTGTATATACGTACACTAAAGTGTCGATGACGCCCCATGGGACAAGGCGGCTGGGATTTGATGAACCTTGGGGGAGGATTCAATGGGGGAGAGATGGAACAAAGAAACAAAAGAAAAAAAGAAAAAAAAAAAAAAAAAAACAGGATACCCTAGGAGGTTGGATGTGGTAGCGACCAGCGAAGTCTTGAACGGCATGCACTATGAATGGCTTGATGTCTCGATTGGGACCAAAGGTGTGATTTTGCTGCGTAGAGAACTGCTGTTCTAGCTGAGAAACAGAGAACTTGACTTGCTGGCCGGCCATCTGAAGCTTTTACTCCATATACATATACATATATATATATATATATGAAGACCAAGCGTGTAAGCAGGCCATGACCGTTCCGCGAGGCTGCCATCTAGTTCGAACGGATTCTGCTTCGATTAAAACCCCCCCTTCTTCTTCATCTTCTTTTCTTTGCATCCTTTTAATAAATCTCATAAATCCACCGATGGCTGAATGGCTAGCCAGCAGTGTCTTTATCGTAATAACATACAACGAAGGGTAATGTGCACTTTACAATCGCTATGAGGAAGAAAGAAGAACTCTCTATATATCACGTTAATACACAAAATCTCTACGAAAAGGAAATGAATGAATGGGGGGGCTGTGAGGAGTAAAACTGCAGCGTTTCGCGATATTTTTCCTCCCCCCCTCTTCCTCGCCCAGCGTGGGGGAATGAGACACGCTGCCATATTTCGACTCCATCCACGATAGTATTTCCCGTCACGTCTTACAAACCACCCCCTTAATGGCCCTCATAAACCCGAGAGCTGCTACCCGCCTGAGTTCTCCATCGTTGGGTCGAGAACCCGGACGACAAGTGGAAAGGAATGAGGGCTTGGAGGCTACCCCTACGATATCGGAGGAACTCCCTATTATCTATTAGTCTCCTTCCACTTGGAGTCATCTCGCACCAGGTTTTGTATAAGCCTGTGGCTATGGAGGAATACCCAGAGTGGGATGTTGGAAGCTGAGGGCTGCTCCTCCTAGTCTTTCCCACATGGGCGGATGACGGTTGACAGATTGCGTCCCGAGCGAGGCGAGCGTAATTCACTGCTACATCTCAGAGCCAGAACGTAGCCACCTATTTCCCGAGAATACCATTCCAGCCAATAGACTCGCCCATACACGTATTAACCCAGTATAGTCATTAGGGGAAAAGGGGGGGGGGGGAGCGGCCCGGGCACCTCAATCTCACCCCTGAATCGTGTAACAGTCTTTGGCAAAGGATACTCTAGAAAACCTCGGTATATACATACATGTATCGCTGAGACACTAGAGCAACACAGGCTAAGCAAATGTAGGCATCTCGGATCACAGCCCCGTAGATCTGTTCTGTAACCCTACATGTATAAGTATGTATGAATGTATGAGCCCGGTAATTACGGCGTTCGCTGTTGCATGCAGCACCCAAGGCCAAAGGGAAAGGGCCGAGATCCTGTGCCATATTCGCCAGCATCCCCGGCTGGCTAATTGATTGGCTTCTGGTAGGCCCTTGAGGCGCGGCGGCGAATATACACACACTTGCCATTGTATTTCTTGCCTCATTCTCCACAACGCCCCCATCTGGGCCTCGCACCTTTTTTTCAGCTCCATGTACAAGCAATGGGTAGCTTAAAACCGCCGTCAAAACCAACAGGCGGAACCGAAACCTCGGTTTACACGGTAGGCTGGTCCCTAGGACTACAGGGTCCGAGGCGAGTTCAGCCACTACAAACCCACCCGTCCACTCTTCGAGTCCGCTGTGGCTAAGGATCCCGGGCAGTGGCGACGGTTGGCAGCCGCCTCCATTCGCATAGGAAGATCCTCCTTGCCTGAAAAAGCCACATCTTGTTTGTTTTCATCCGTCCATATACCTTCAGGTCCAGTCATCTCCCCCGAAAGATTGTTTGCTCACTGGTTAGCTCAACTTCGCTTTGTATTATCTGGCAATACCTCTGCCCCATCCCCCGTCGGGCACGTTTAGCAGCACGAAACAGCATCGTCTCTCTCATGTTTCCAACAAAAGGACACCACCTCCCTACCCCTGACTATCCACCAATCTCCATCTCCAAGACTGGTTGACGGACGGGCAATCCCGCTCCAGATAAATGTGCACGGCGCATACGGCTGAATGCCCAGTCTGCGGGAAAAGAATACCTCATCTTCGTTGCTCTTTGTCACGACTCTCGGCCACCCTCGTGCGACTGCCCTCAGGGGGTGACGATCATACACGAGGAAATGCGTGAAACATCAGAGCCCCGTTTGCCTAAACAGCTTGAGAGGCGGTTGCCGAGTAATGTAACGACTGAAGCAATTACACTTGAAAGGAAGACAGCTGGATTCAGCCGAAACAACAGGGAATGCGGAATGACACGACAAGGAAGGCACACCCAAACATTCTAAACGCCGGCCAACTCCCGGGTGGACTCAGAGCTTCTGTTCGGACGATCCTACCTCAACAACTTGGTCAACACCCTGGTAGGGAGGAACGTCGAAGTGATACTTTTTGGCAATAGATGGAGACACAAATCTGCAACCAACAATCAGTCAACCGATTTGGGGCGAGATAGCACATGCATCAGTCGAGAGGTACGTACCGTCCTCCAATAAAATGACGGCCAGTGAAGTGATTGACCAACGGTTTAGGAGCTGTAAGGCTAACAAGGGCCGTGGGCATAAAAGAGCTACCTAACCCTGTCTTGGGAGGGCCGTTTTCGATATCCCAAGACGATGGAGCATCCACTGAGGTGACGGGTATTCTGGTGTCCTGGAGGGATTGGATTACAGCCTGAAATGGCTCTCGAACTTGGCCTGAGAAGCTGAATCCTAAATAGAGAGAGAGAGAGAGAGAGAGAGTCAATGACATATAATTTTTTTTCCCCTTCCGATAGTAGTACGAGACACAAACCGAATATCGCATCCACTACATGGTCTGTTGATTTCATGGCGGCTGGGAAATCATCTATGAACGGGATCTCGAGATCCTCGAGTTGCTTAGCCAGTCGCTGCAAGCCGTGATCAGCTATCCTCTGAACATTAAAGGGGAAAACAATCTGGAAAGTTTTCGTTCCAAGAGAAGAGGGGAAGAGGAAGGGACAAGTGGACTATCAGCCATTTTTATGACATATGATCATCCGAGAATACAGCCCTCAGCAATTCTCACCCATTGCGGGAATGAAGCCAGAGAAAAAGATACCCAAAAAGCACATTCCATAAACAAAACAATAGCTCCTCGTCCTCGCATATTCCAAGTAGTTTTACTGGTGGCACCAAAGATGAGCAAAAATGGATAACCCGCTTACCTGATAGAGCTCATTCTTACTCCTCTTGGGGTAGAAGACTGTTGGCCTGTAACCGTAGTAGAACAGATGTCGTGCGGCAACAAGGCCGTCGCCGCCTAGAGAACAAAGGGTCAGGTATTATTTTATTTTATTTTTTCACTCCGGCAAAAAGGGGGGACGTGGACGTCAGGACATTACCATTATTGCCAGGCCCGCATGCCACCAGGATTCTTCGGCCTTTGTCCAAGGGCTGGACACGATAGACTAGCAGCAGCCCCAGCTTCCTTAGTACATACAGCGTGCAAACACAGCAACTCGGTAGCTTTTCTGCAAGCGATGAATAGCTGACCTGCCTGCGAGACGGCCAACCCGGCAAGCTCCATGAGCTGGTCAATGGAAAATGCACCAGTGCTCATAAGCTCTTGGTCTAGAGCCGCCGCAGCTTTCGCGCCGAGCGTCTACGCAGGCAAGGGTTAGCGGCTGTGAGCTCAAGCCATAAGACGGGGGGTTAAAAAAGACCTTGAGAGCCATAACTAAGCAATGAAGTAGCGAGAGCTAGATGCCGTTTAGATGCGAGAATTTGGAGATCCGACCAAGAACCGAAAAAAAAAAAAAAAAAAAAAACCTGAACCGTATGGCGGATGTCATGATGCCCGTCGGTTATAAACACCCGTGATGTCAGCGGTTCCGGGTCTTGGTCCGCCGGCTCTGATTGGTAGGCGCGGCAAAACTGGGTCTCCGATCCAAAAAAAAAAAAAAAATATTCCCAAAGTTTCATCCCCAAAATTCGCCCATTGATCAAGATTTCGCTCGCTCGCTCTCTCTCCTCCCTTTCAAGCCTCGCCTCGAAGCCATGGTCGTCAAAATCCGCCTCGCCCGCTTTGGGCGCCGAAACTCTCCCTTTTACAACATTGTCGTGGCTCATGCTCGGTGCGTACGCAGCCAAACTTCTTTCAGTTGAACCCCGCCCGCTCCAGATAACACCAACAAATCCCTTGAGATTTGGCTGACACAGTGATTTTTTTTTTTCCCGCTTCATTCTTCTTTCGCAACTTTTAGTACCGCGCGCAACTCTCGTCCTCTCGAGGTCATTGGCACATATGATCCTATTCCAAAGCCCGACCCCTATGACAACTCTGGCAAGCTGCACAAGGACATCAATCTCGACTCGCAGCGCGCGCGGTACTGGATCGGCGTTGGCGCTCAACCTACCGATACGGCATGGCGGCTACTGTCCATGGTGGGGATTTTGCCAAAGAAGCACTTTGCTCCAAAGGAAGACGATTCCAAGGGCAGTGTCAAGGCGGGCGATGTGAGGATTCGGTAAAAAGGCTCCGGGGACGATCAGCGACGGATGTGGAAAACTAGAGGGCGGATGACTGTATGATATGTGTATTGGGCATTTCAATGGCGTTGGTATGGATTTGTTATAGAAGGGGAAATATACCGCAACCAGTTTTGTTATATTGTTATGGAGCGAGCCCAGCCGTATAGTCGCGATGGGGGATCAGGATCGATACATGGTGTGCTATTGCCCTGTTCACGCATCATCATATGGAACGCTTGTAAGGTGTACGGGGTGAGTTGCATTTGGGATTGCAGCATGGTATGATGTAAAATCATCACTGTGGCTCCAATTTACAAGCCACAGGTTTTTGACACTGATTGAGCAAATGGCCAGCATGTATATACATCTTTGTCAGTATTCATATCATTCTAAGCATATTTCCATTCTCTTTCTCGCTCTCTCTCGCTCTCTCTCTAGTGGCTTGCCACAATGTATTTTCGGCCCCCCCGCTGAGTCGCGTAAAGATAAAACTATACAGCTCGCTGCAGGGCTTTTCGTCAAACGAACATCTTTCGTCATCAGCAGTAAACCCGGGTTTCCAAAAGAAAGAAAAAACAGATAAAATCAACGCCGGAATTCCCCTCTCTGGTCTAAACTCCATGCATGCCATTTCGGATGGAAGAACACCAAACAGCCGGCAACTTTGGTTGTATGATTTGTAAGGCAAAAATGAACAAGGGCTTTTCCAAAAGGGGAAAAACAAAAAAAAATCTTTCTCTGAAAAAAAAAATGAAGGTATTCTGTGTCAAAAAGAAGAAAAGGAAAGAAAAAAGGAGAAGAAAAGGGAAGAAAAAATAAAGGAAAAGGAAAGAAAAAGGAAGAAGAAAGGAAAAGAAAGGAAAAGAAAAAGAAACAAAGAAAAAAAAAGAAAAAAAAAAGGGGGGGGGGAAGGTTCTTCTCTAATGGGCGACGGCGACGAAAAAAATGTTCATAGTCAAGCAAACAGCCATCACTACCATGCCGTATATTGATAGAGCCAAGGACATCTTTCGTAAAAGACTGTGATCGACGTGCTCCAGATCCCATCGCCACCTCCTGCGCCAGCGCCACGCATTTGGGCTGCGATTGCTCGCTGCACTTACTGCGCTGCGGATGCTGTGGCTGCTCTGCGCCAGCGCCGCGGAATCCTCAGTGTCAGAATCGCCAGAGTCCTCCATGTCGTCGTCCTCCTTGGCCAAGCGCTGATGGTGGACACTTTGGGGATCGCTGATCTTGTAGTAAAATAGACCGGGCAGAATGAAACTAATGGATGTAGATCCGGTGCTCCCAACAAAGGCGAGGACACGATCGAGGCTGCTCACCGAGAGAGCAGTGATGTAAGACATGGTTAGGATGACCGTAGTGATGAGAGCAAATCTAAGATCAGACATTGGCGCGGCGCTGCCGTGGTCGCCCCGCTGCGCCGGGGCCGAGGTCAACAAGGGAGAGCCAGCACGACCGCCACCCGAGCCGCCCCTGTTGGGTCGCCAATTGATGACGGCATCGAGAGAGGCTCGGCAGGGGTGGACCTGCAAAGGAATGGAAAACAATACGAGGACGACGATGGCAGCTTTTCCAATTGTAGAGGCAACTCCGGTGGGATCTGAACCGTGTTAGGACGGGCGCCACTCGGGGGGCATGGTGGTCCGGGGGTTCTTACACATGGATACAATGTTTCCAACAATGGAGTTACCGAAAGTGAGGTACCCGGTAATGGCCACCAAGACGTATATGGATGCTGCAGATCCAATACTAGACCCGACAACTCTCACAATGCTAGACGGAGAACTGTCTTTGATCTCGTTGATGATGGAAAACATCTGAGGAGAGTTAGTGGGCTCCACGGCAGCGAAGACGGCTGGGCACGCACATTCTGATGGCAGGTGTAAGCAAAGACAACGACGGGCAACGCGCTGAGGGTCTCGACGGCGCCAGCCCATTGGATGACCCGAATTTCGCTCGGGTCGGCATGGGGGTCGACGGAGAAGTGGTAGACGACCAGGACGATGAGGTATCCAATCGACACCAGAGCAACGATGCTGGTGTACTTGAGCGAGTCGAGCCTCTTCAAGAAACTCAGAGGGATGACGAGAAGCATGAAAGCAGTGATCCAGAAATTCCTGTCCACCAGATAAGGAATCTTGTCGGCATCGCGGTTGAAACCCATGGCGACTCCAGGCATGAGATCGCCAATGATGATCATGTAGGAAACCCCGACGCCAAAGCACTTTATGGCGATAGCCGCGTCGAAGATGACGGACGCATTGGGATACGTCAACTGGGAGAGGGCGAAGAAGGAGGACGTTCCGCGATCGAGATAACGCGCGCATCTGGACTGGAGGTAGAGGCCGAAGGCGGCGGTCAATCCGGACCAGAGAATGAGGAGGACACCGAGCATGATTCCCATGTGCGACAAGACCGAGGGCATGGCCAGCGTCCCAGCTCCAACAACTTAAGGCAGCTTCACGTTAGCATTCGTACAAAGGGCCAAGACCGTTCGTCGGGCGGGGGGATGCGAACTGGTATTCAGCAGGTTGACGATGCTGCTGCCCATGGAGGCCTGTCCACCGTGGCCATCTTTGCCGACTCGTCGCCGTGATCTAAAGGCCGAGAACAAAAGAGACAAGGCAGTCAGCCCAGGGCGCAAAATCGAAGCCATCCGATTCGCCGTGCTCACCTTGACATGCCGCTGGAGCCTCCAGGCGAGGCGACCCTGTCCGAAATGGCCTGGTAGTTGGTCATAGCCGGCTCAAAGACGGCATATATAGCGAGCAGTCGCGCCGGTAGGGGGGGGGGGGAGTCCTGACGCAGAAAACCCTAATCGGCAGCTTCTCGCGTGCAAGGGAAGCACAGCCGAGCGTTGGTCGAGTGAGACTACCAGCCGTCGATGGCAATCTCCGGGCGTCGCAGAAGGTCCGCGCTGTCGGGCGACGCACGGGAAGAGGCGTCTAGAAGGGGCGTCTAGGAAGGGGGCGTCTGGAATGATTGTCCGGAAGGGGCGACGGGCGCGCCAACGTGTCTTTGCTGCGGGAGAAAATAGCGAGTGTCGAGAGGGCCGATGGCGGGCAACGAGCGAAGCGGCGGGCGGACGGGTTTGAGGTTGGAGAAGGATCATGGCCGCCACGAGAAAAGTCGAGGAACTGGTTGGCCCTTGCACGGGGATTTCCAGCCACGCCAGCCGGAACTGGGCCTCTTCGGACAGTGACTGCATTTGCATTTGACAGCGGGGGTGCCTCGCCGGGACCCAAGCAGCCGGGCGGTACCCGCAGCCAATCACGAGGGCCGCAGCACAGGGCCAATCCAAGCATTCATTCTTTTCCGATGCCTGATGGAAGGGGGGGGACTGTTGGCAAACTCGGGAGGCGTGCATGCAGATGGCATTTGCGTTTCACTGCTCGTGCTTTTTGTTCGTGCCCTGCAAGGCGAGCTGGTTCCCGTTGGTAAGGATCCACCCAACACAGATGCGAGCACTCCGTACCCGTATGATGTACTACCTTACTAGGCAGTACTTTGGTATGCTAGGTATGTACCTCGGAGCCTGCATCCATCTCGCGATTGAGGCGGCAAGCCACGATCTGGCACGCAATGGTGGATAAGATATGTAAGGTAGTATTTGGACATAGAGATGGTAGTACACCCGATGCGTTGCTTCAGTCTCTTTATTCCCTTTTTCTACCCGTTTAATTTGGAGTGGCGCGCTCTCCCAGTGTTAAAAAGAAAAAAAGAAAAGAAAGGAAAAAAAGGAAAAAAAGGGGGAAATGCTCGTCTTGAACCAGAGATGTATATACATACTAGGTACTAAGGTACCTATCAAGTAGGTACCAGAATGTACTACCTACAGTAACCAGGTATAGTACTAAGGTCCTATGTATAATGTATCCAAACATCCATCTTGACAGATAATGCCTCAACAGCACCGAAACAACAAAGAAAATTCTCTCTCTCACAGTCAAGAGACGGATTTATGGAGCTTGGGGGGAGAGGAGAGCCCGTGCAATAAACAGAGAATGCCCACCTCTTTACAGAGTATATGCCACTTTTATTCAGTAGATGTTGCATGCCAATTTGATGCCACAAGCTGCCTTTTCCTTGCGCATAACGCTCTACTGTACCTATATTATGCTATACCGAACTCGGCGAATCACAAACACACCGGCACCAGCCCACCTTTGGTACGTACCTTAGTTGTAACCGACCTACGAAGGTATATAGGGTAAATGGTTGAGGAAGGAGAGGTCTTGACCAGGGTTGTGACAAGGGTTGTGACAAGGGTCTTCTATGTATCTAGGCAATTTTTCATAATGCGTTTGAGGAAATAAACAACAACCTAGTATTTTGTATGTACTTCGTAGGAATCCCTAGGAAGCAAGAAGGTTAGTAAAAATCAATAGAAACACGAAGAAAACGCGTTTTTTAAGGTACTTTACCCCCCGGTCCGACCCCTTGTCAAGATACCCTTGTCGGTACGTATGCATCCTCAACCATTTACGCCGGGTACCTTCGTAAGCTCCAATCCCGAGAGCTTCCCCCAATAATTAAGCGCGTCATGGCAACCAGCTTCCCATTCTTCAGCTCAAACCGTCCGTCACGCGCAAAAAGTGCTGCAAAAACCGCCCATATTTGTCGCCCCTCGCTCTTGAGGCGCTCGCGACGAACACCCGAATGGCGATGGACATGGACGATCCCCTGGACAAAACGACCCTCGTCACCATCTCCCTCCTCGAATCGCGCCTCCTGCGCATCGAGCACCTCCTCTATGGCACCGCCGCCTCGCCCTTCTCCAGCCAGAATCATCAGCATGACGCTGCGGCGCTTGAAAAGATGGACGCCTTGGAACGGCGATTCAACAGGATGGTTTCTCAAATCCGTGTCTATGGAGAGCTTCTCAAGATATGTCAGCTGTGCCCACGCTTCTACCTAGCCGTCATTCTTCCTTGGGGCACTTTGTCTGCTGACTCTTTTTTTTTTCTGTTTTCTTCTTCTTCTTCTTCTTTCGCATAGACAAGTCGAACCCAGATCTCTTCCACGCCCCTCCTCCCTCTCAGCCTCCCTCCCAGCTCGACTCGGAATCAATCCAATCCATTGTCCTCTCCTCCGCATCGTCTTTCCCCGCTACGCTCTCCGCCCTCACCGCCGTCAAAGACATCCCCATCCCCGACTCCTCCGCCAGTGCGACCCTCATCTCCCTCGCCCAGCGCATCAAGGCGATTGAAGCCACGCAGCTCGCGCAAGCCTCCGAGATTTCCGCCCTCCGAAGCAAAAGCGAGGCGCTTGTACGATCATGGTACGAAAACGGAGCAGTGGTGCACTCCCAAGTATTAGCAGACTCCGAGAGCAAGATTCAGAGAGTGGAACGCGAAGTAAGGAGGAGAGAGCGGCAGCTTGAAGAGGAGAGGCAGGAGATATAAAAATCCAACGAGCCGAACGCGATGCGCACATCATCCAAGCCTGGATACCCAAGCGACCCAGTCATCCCGACAAGGGAAAATCCACACCCATGTCCAACCGAGGATCGCCTTTTACTGCAAAAGTATGTCAGACGAGGGAGTACTCGGGGAGCACCTGACCGAATGACCACTTGGATCCAGGCCAAAATTCCCGAAAAAAAATTTTGAAAAAAAAAATAAAATAAAAATAGAAGGAAGAAGAAAGAAAGAAAAAAAGAAAAGAAAAGAAGAGGGGCAAAGCCGGGCCCGGCTATGTGTAGTGTTGAGAGCAGCTTGGAGGGCACCACCTCGCGGCCGTTGAGCAGCCAAAAGGGCGTGGCTTTGGGGAACTTTTTTTTTGGTCAATGAGGACGGTGCAACCAACCTAGACACACGGTGGCGAGATGGGCTATGATGCTGGAAATGAAGAGAGAAAAAACGCATTCATTACGATGTACAGATGCCCGATGGAGATTCAGAGGCTGGCCGTGTTCCCCTCATTTCGAGCATTCCGAGGCCGATCCCCCCAAGATATCAACCAGATGCTACTTCGTACGGGTCCAAGAACCGAAAAATGCGCGGCTTACGAGAAGTTCTGTCAACTTTGAAACGTCATCCAAGGATACAGTAGAACACGCTTGGCACTAGTTCATCCATCGAGGGAGGGGGAACTGATGTAAAGTATGTAGCTCGAAGAAGTCGTCATAGATGGTAAACCTTGACGAAATAAAAAAGTCTCATCAGGATGCCTCAACCTCCGGGTTTCTTTCCCTCGGCGTTTCAGCAGGGCTCGCACTCTCGCGCCTCACATGATATTACATGGGAAGAAGAGAAAAAAAAGATGGCATATGCGTCATGAGACGACCAAGTATTATCTACCAACTACGTAGAGAGACCTTACCTTGGTAGTACATACGTAGGCACTCCGTACAGTAGATAAGCAACTTCTCTTCATTCATTGCTACGAGCGCTGTGGCGTTTTTGTTCAAGGGCCATTTCCCAGTTGCTTGCACGTGCCTAGACGGCCAGCCAATGGGAGGCTTTTGACGGGTGAGGTACGGAGTGCCTATGGTACGTACTCGATGCTAAAGAGGCCGCCAAAAGGAACTTTTTTTGGGAAAAGAAAAGGAAGAAAGAAAAAAAAAACGGGCCTAGAGTCAGGGGTTTTTGATGGAGACGCCGAGTTTCACTTTCATCGTTTCCAGTTTGGGAGGCTTTTGATGGCTGGGCGAAGAGAGTTGAGGTCAATTTGAGATGAAACTCTTTGTTTTTTTTTTCCCCCTTTATGATGATGGTACAGTATCAAACGCCAGCAAACGATTCCTCGCAGTCGTACATGCTATAATTATGCAACAAGCTTTGGCGGCCATCAATAGCTTGAATCTCGTCAAGCGATACATGTACATGGCTCAGCGTGCTCATCTGCGAGGCTCGTCATGTTGGCGCATTCATAATATTCCGCGGCCCCCCCCTCATTGTGTGTGTGTGTGTGTGTGTGTGTGTAAAGATGTTTGTAGACTATGATGTTTGTAGACTTGGCCATGCAGATGCCGAGAAAGGCAGCCTCGAATGACTCTCCGCCTGTTGGGACTCGGGTTTTGGATTTTGGCCCAACGTTGAACTTTGCAGGCATGGCGCCCCGATTCCGCGCATTTGCAACTACGTACTACTACTAGTATAATAATAGGTATACTGTAATATAGCAGCCAGTGCTCACAGGTCAAAGCGCCTGCAAACCGGAACACAAGCCGGGCAAGGACGGCAGTCTCGTGCAGATCCGTTCCGAGGTGCAGTTGCGCAGAAGCTCTTGCATGGCAACCGCTTAGGGGAGAGAGAGAGAGAGAGAGAGAGAGAGATGCGATGCACGACATCTCGGCGCGCGCGCGCGTGCATCAAAAGAGCCATATTTGTGGAGCGCAACTGGTGGGTGAGTGAGTGAGTCGGGAAGAAGGCATTTTTGATAGCCTCATTCGCCAATCAGCAAATGTACAGTATCTAAAGCGGCCGCCATGATAAGGTGCTATACTTACAAGTACTGTATACCGTAGAGGTACTGCTACTTATATACCTGAGTGATTACGTGTTTAATTTGCAGTACTCCGTGCATTGAGTACAGCAGCAACAGATGGCCATTGCTTCCACCGAGCACATTCCCGTGCGGTCGGTCGGGAGGCATGGAGGTACCGTATGTACCTGGTAGTATTTGATGTAAGTACAGGTACCTTAGTACGTAGTACGGAGTGCATGTAATAGTACATGACCTGCGCAAGACCCCCCTGGGATTGGGCTCCTTGGCCGGGAGCAATCCCTCATGCGACATGCACAGCGTCAGCCAGCCATTTTTTTTGGCCGTGCAGCGGACGACGTGGAAGCGCATCCCAGGCGCCTACGGAGCATTACTGCTGTATCTGCAAGTTCCGTGTTCGGTGGGGCGGACGGCAGACCAAGGAAGCATGAAACTCGCTGTGGAGAGAGAGCGCGCGCGCATTGAGTCTCCCCTTGCCGTGTCCAAGGGCCCAATTGGGTTGGGGGGGTTCGCCGCATATCTATCTTACTTTAGAGCCGATTGCTGGTGGCGCGAGACACACACCACGCCGAGGAACCCTCCTCTCCAACCTTCGCGCAAAAGGTCAGGGCCACCACACCACGCCTCCACCTAATAAGGGAGATGTTAAAGAGAGATAGAGAGAGAGGCGAATACATGCTCGTTGTAGAAATAAATAATTAAAAAACAAGAAGAAGAAGAAAGAAAGAACAAGAAGCAGGAGAAGCGGGTAGGGCCACCCGGACGGAGCAATTGCTGGCATATGCGGTTTGCGCGGCATTGGAGGGCGGGCGGTGGAGAATCAGATGATGGAATATTGCCACGCCTTGAATTGAAGCATCGTGGGGTTGGTTGGCGGCGCTGCCCCCCATCCATTCCTCGCAAAAATGGCGATGGAAAGAGAGAGATCAATTCCTTGCTGATCCCCCGGGGGGGGGGCTTATTTTTTCCTGCAACGGAGCAAATAAATCAGCAGCGCAAGAAAAAAAAATTTGATTTTTTTTTTGGAATTTTTTTTTTGATTTTTTTTTTTTTTTCATCAAATGAGCGACTCGGCACGTCAAATCTCGAAATAAATCTCGAAATAATACAGGTGCTAAAAGGCCAAAGCACACCAATTCTGCATGAGCATTACAATACCTATTCCAGTTATTTAGCACTCGGCAGCTCCAGTACCTCAGTAGCAGTACCTACCAAGGTACCCGTCCATTAGTATAGTGGCTTCCAGCCTTCAGCGGGTCAGGTAGCCCTGCGCCACAAGACCGCCCGTGGACAAGCACCCAGACGCTCCGACAGCTGCAAGCCTGCGTTTGAGCCCTTTCATTTCGCGCAGCCGACAAACGACAACGACCTGCCAATCCAAGTGCAGTTACATAACCAGCCCAGGCCATATCCCGGCTGCGAGCACTTACCAAGGTACTTCCGTACCCAGTAGGTACCCGGCAGGTCGTGCCTGTTTTAGTATAGTAGGTACCTAGCCTGCACGGGGCCACCGAGTCTTCCTACTAAGGTACCTGACTTACTTAGTAGAGTATACCTATAGGTAGCACGTATCTAGCAGTACTGCACGAGTACTCTATACTTGGCGTATTTGTCTTGCGCAAGCTCCAGCGCGCCCTGCCACCACCTACCGAGGTTGACATAGATAGGTACCAGGTACGGAGTACTACTACCTTACCTGAGGTAGGAGGCACCTACCTATGGTACCTTAGTACCTAACAACAACAACAGCATTGCTTGCTTACCTTAGCCTCAGGGCACAGGGCACCGCGGCACAGGCACAGGCACAGGCACAGGCACAGGCACAGCCCTTTCTCCAGTGGCTGTGGCGCCCCGCCCCCCTCCCCAAGCGAGCACTGTAAGTCCTGCTTTTTGCCTCTCTCTCTCTCTCTCTCTCTCTCTCTCTCTCTCCCCTCTCTCTCTCTCTATCTCTCTATCTCTTCTCGTTTCCACGCGCCCGGGTCAAGCAGCCAACAAAAAAAAAAAAAAGGGAAAAAAAAAAAAAAAAAAAATAGCAACAGGCCGGACTCGCTATTTTCTCTCTGCATCGCCGCCTCGTCGCCTTCGTCTCCTGTCGTCTCGCCCTCGCCCTCGCCTTCATTTCTTCCTTCTCCTTCTGTCCCCCCGTAGCGCCGCCCAGCCTCGCGCCTCTCTCGCAAGCGCCGCGACCAGGAATTTCGTGCCGCCTGCGACTCTGCGGCGATCTGCACCGACGCCTGCGAAACATCCACCGGCCAGCCCATTAATTAGCCAGCTGTCTTGTATTTTTCTGCCAGCCCCGTTGCACCAACTCCACCAACGCGCATCTCGCCGGAGCCTTTTTTTTTTTTTTCTGTTTTTTTTTTAATTGTTTTTCCCTCCCCCTTGAACTCGGCATAACCTTTTTTTGTTTTTGTTTTTATTTTGTTTTTATTTTTTTTTTTTCCTTTTTTTTTTTTTTTTTGCCTTCTTTCAAATCCTCTCTTGACGGTCCAGCGAGACTCGCCAGCAGCAGCCCTCGTCGCTGTCGCTTTTCCTTCCCTTTTTTTTTTTTGCCCTCCCCCCCCCCCCTTACCTTCCTTCTTTTCTCCTCTTCACTCGTTCTTCCTTCGGCTGTGCCGGACACCAGCTACGTGGATTCTCAAGAATCACCTCCCCTTTGACCTCCGCCCGATCGACAATCGAATCGAACCCCGACGACACTCTTTTCTTTCCCTTGGGGCGTACGCAATCACGGCGGGGACCTGTCGCATCGCCCGCTCGCCCAACCGACAAGCTGGCTAACTCTCTTATGCCCCCCTACTCGGTTACTTCGCCGTCAATACTCAAAATGGACCACCCAAATCCCTACCGACGACGAGGCTTCCAGATGGGCAACATCTTGGGCGACCCATTTGCGCTCGCCACCACGTCCATTGGCTTGGTGCGTTCCGTCGCGTTGTTGCTCCCCTTTTTTTTGTCCTGCTGACGACGACGACAACAACGTGGTAAGCGTGAAAGCTAACTAGCCCTTTCTTTAGCTTGCCTGGCTCATCACCTTTGTCGGCTGCGTCATCTCCCAGCTTCAGGAGACGGCCGACGACCCGTTCCCCAAGTTTGCCTGGTGGGCCAGCATATACAGCCTCTTCTTGACTCTCGGTATCTTCTACGTTGTCGGCAGCGACACGATCCAAACCTATCACGTAGCCATTACGGGATACGCTGCTGGAGGCATGGTGCTGGTAACCTCGTCGGTCAACTCGCTGGTGTACTCGAAGAGCGGGTCAAGAGAAGCAGCGGCCGCAGGCTTCATTCTTCTTTCCATGATTGTGGTGCGTTGTCCCAGCTCCAACCCAACTCTCTCTCTCCCCCCCCCCCTCCCCTTCCACCTCTCCCTTTTTTTTTCAAAAAAGAAAACAAAAGAAAACAAAAGAAAACAAAAGAAAACAAAAGAAAACAAAAGAAAACAAAAGAAAACAAAAGAAAGCTTGGAGTATGCTAATGTGCCATGCGCGCCGCGCCGCAGATCATCTGGACTCTGTACTTTGGATCAACGCCTTCCGCCACCCCTCGTGCTTTCCTGGATTCCTTCGCGCTAGCCAAGGAGTCTGCCAACATGCAGCGACAAACCATGAGCAACTACGGCGGGGCCATGGGCCGTCCTGAGACGTCCAATTCTGTCCAGCCCCCACAGATGTACACCTCCGCCCAGCTCAATGGCTTTGAAAACCCTTCGCCTGTTGGCGGCGCCTCTCAAGTCGGCGGAGGGCGCGGCTCCACCGTACCCAGCTTTGGCGGTAATCCCGGATCGGCGCAGATCAAAGTGACAGGCCCTGATACCGAAGTAGTGCCTCCTACCGAGTACCCCTACCGAGCAAAGGCGATATACAGCTACGAAGCCAACCCTGATGACGCCAACGAGATTTCCTTTGCCAAGCATGAGATCCTTGAAGTATCCGATGTCAGTGGCCGATGGTGGCAGGCGCGAAAGGACACTGGAGAGACTGGTATCGCACCCAGCAACTATCTCATTCTGTTATGAGCTATGATGAACTATTCAACCGGGAGAGTGCATCTCTGGGGAAGTGAAGCCGTCATGATTGTTTGAATCAAGCCATCTTAGGACGGGGGGTAGCGACATGCCTGTGCACCTAGGCTACCTTTCTTATACGTGTATACCTTTTTTTTTTTTGCCCTTCTCCCTTTGACTTTTACTTCCCCACGCTCTCTTGCCCTCTCTCTCTCTCTTTCTTTCTTTTTTTTTCTTTTTTCTCTCTCTCTCTTGACGTTTGTTTTTATTCACGCCTTAGAGTCACGACTCCCGGGGAATTTTTTTTCGCAAATCGGGTTAGGGATATATATTGGAAGGAGTACATTTGGACGAAACAACTCTCAGAGAACGACCTGCTGAAGGCGATATTGCTTCGGCATCGCTTCAGTTTTGGTTCTGCTCTTTTTTTTTTTTTCCTCAAGCTGATTCCCTTTTTTTTTTCTTTGCACTTCTTTTGCCCATCTTATCATCGACGTACGAGGCGGTTTTTTTTTTTTTTCCTTTGTTTATCTGCTTCTTCTTCTTCCCCTTCTTGTTGCGCTGCCGCATCCTGCTGCACTTTTTTTTTTTTTTCCATCTTTATGACTCTACATATATCCCCCCTCTCAACGTGGAATCAAAAAGAAGCAGCAAGACTCGGTGACTTTTTTTTTTCTTTCTTTCTTTCTTTCTAGGCTACGATCTATTGTTTTTGTCATTTTTTTCCCTTTAACTTTTTCTTTGGCGGGAGAGTGAGCGGGGGGGAGCCAAACGTGTACGTATACAAATTGCTCCAAGAAGAAGGGCATGTGGGAAAGAAAGGCAGATACGGAACTGGCGCTGTCGGTAGAAAAAGTAGGGTCAATGTCTGCCCATACAACTGCGATGGGTGACGTTGGAATGAAAGCTTGAAATGATACCTGACTTTTGTTGCAGTGTGCGCTGCGAAGATTTGTTGTGAAGTCTTTGTGCCGGGCTACGGAGGGCGGCGGATTGTAAGCATCAAAGTTGCGAGTGGGCTATTACAGTACGTGCAAGAAAGGGAGTGGGTGGAATTCGGGGTGATTGAATTCCCTAAATTTGGTACTTGGAAGAGGTGGACCGGTGAAGCTTTTTTTTTTTTTTTTTTTTTTTTTAAAAAAAAAAAAGGTCGTGATTCTCATCGCTATGGTGGAAAGAGGGAGAGGCGGCAAACAAGTGCAGGAAACGTCATCGCGACAGTGCTGGTGCCGCCACATGCGGAAGCTCACGAGACATGCGAGGAGGAGGTACGGTGATCAATTTGTTCATCAAAGCCGTGCTCGCACAAGTTGACCGCACAACACCCTATGCATACACATACAATGGTGCCCAAATTCGATACGCCCAAGGCAGATCGCCGGTCCAGACCACGCTCGAAAACAAGGGAGTGCTCAGCGGGTCGGAGGACGGGACGCTGCTCGCCAGACTGGTATGCGGGCCAGCTTTTCGCGGAGGCGAAGGCATCGTGAAAGCCGACATTGCCGGCGTTGTGGTGTGGTGGTGAGAGAGAGAGGGGGGGGGAGGGAGGGAGAGGGAGGGAGAAGAGAAGAGGATACAAGGACGCCATTTCTCGTCTTTGGTCGTGCATCCAAGGGAGAATTTTGTCTTTCGCTTCCTCGATGCCAGCAAAGCATCATGGCGACAACGTCCGGGGCCCCACTATCGGTTCTCCAGGCGCTTCCTTAATTCTCTTTCCTTCTGCAGCACTTCGAGCTCTAATCTCTCGATCCCATAGCGTAGAGCCTCCTTGCGCTGGTGCACAATCCGAGCGCGCAGCTTGTCCTCGCCACGGAGCTGCCTGCTCCTTGAAGACGCAGATTTGGCTGTGCCGCCGCGGGCTGGTTCGTCGGGTCTGGCAAGCCGGCCTTGCTGCAGCTCGGCACGAGCCTTGAGCGTCTCAATGCGGCGTTCCTGGCGTTCGACCTGGGCGTCGGCACGGCTGAGCAGAAATGCAATGTAAGGCCCAATCTCGTCGCGCAGGGAAGCCTCAGCCGCAGCGAGAGTGGGTTGGGGAATGAGTTCGTAGTGCTGTGAGGGACGACGAAAAGAGAGGGGGGGGAGGGGGGTGGCCCAGGTCAACGACAATGTACAACGCATTCGACGGCAAAAAAAAAAAAAAATTGAGCAACAGGGAGAAGAACATACTCGGACTGCCTTGAGGACGCTCACGAGGCGAGGCAAGTCGGAAACGCCACGGTCAATCGTGTCCACGGAAGCTTCGAGGAATTTGAGAGAGGTGCGCAGGGAGTCGACGCAGTCGGCATAGGTGGCAGCGCCGCCGGTCGGGCCCGCCCTGGCAGCCATTGGGGCCCGGAGTTGACGATGCCGAGGAGTCGGCGGGAGGAGGAGGAGGAGGATGATCTGGGAGGAGAAGACAAGGCAAAACACGTTTCGAGCCCAAGCCCGATTTCGTGGGCAGGTCTCGCTGGAGAATGTGGAGACTCGAGGCCCGCGTTTGGGGAAAGATGCCTGCCTTGGGTGTCTTGCTTCGCCGTGCCTTTTGCGGTCTCGTATTGTCTCGGGGAGGTCTGATGCGTGTGCGCTCGCGGCGTGGGGACCCCTCTGACTGGCCCAATCGCTACCACAGACGGCACCGCTTTCGTTGCATGTGAGCGCGCTGGATGATGCCGGCTGGGATCGATGGTGATGTTTATTGTACGTTTTTAAAACGCTTGCATACTGTACCGAGTATAGTAAGTAGGTGCATAATCAAGGTGCCGATAACAAGGCGCGCCATGGCCCTATCGATAAGGGGGGGGATCAACCCCGCCCCGCCCGGGTCGGCCGTGGTGCTTCGGCAGGTGCATCACGGTGCTGTGGGGTAGCGCTTGCCTCGATTCTCAACAGGTACATACGTAGTAAGTAGTAGTACATAGTACGTAAGTACTCCGTACTCCGGTCGTGTTACCAGTAGGTCAGGTTCACACATATTTTACTGCAACGAGGGTTTGGCCCATACTACCTAGGTACCTACATAGTAGGTACTGCCTACCTTAGGTACGACTAGCACATCATTACGTACCTTATCTGTCACGCCCGAAGCAGATTTCTGGAACAAACAAACAAACAAACAAACAAACTTGGGCCCTTTTTCACTCTTTCATCTTCTCTGCTTCCCCCCCCCCCCCCCCCCTCCTTTTAAAAAGCCCAACTTCATCGCCATGTCTCACCATAACCATCACGGCAGCGCCTCATCGCTCTGGAATGTCCACTGCATACCAGAACTCCATCCTAAGCTCTCACGCGCTCCCCAAGCAGCCGCCACGTCTTGACTCCAGCCTCGCCTCGAGGTTCCGGGATCTGCTCTGTATTGCGCCGTTTGTTCGACCAAAAAAAGAGAAGAAAAAAAAAAAGTTCTTTCAGCCGACCCTCAGCGCTCCATTGTTCATCCTGGGCCGAGGCCGTGAAGATGTTTATTTCTCGAGAACAAGATGTGGAATTAGGCCTCTCCATCTCCGGGGGTCCGCATCGACGAAATACCAACCCACGCATGGCCCGGTATCATCGCTCTCTATCACGGCAACGACTCTTCTTTAAGTGCCTGTTCCAATGCTTCTCCTCGACCGTTTCCACTGTGCCCGTGCCCGTATGAAAGGCATTGCTGGTATCCATCGTATAGTTCAGTTACAGATGCCCCCCCCCCCTGACTTTGGGCCCAATGGCAATATCAGTAAACTCGAGCCCCTTGGTTGTTCATGGCACATATGTTAATGACTCTGGTCAAGCATGCCAGCGAAGCCATCGTGAAATGACCCGTGTCCCTTTAAATGGAGCTAACGGGCGATGAGATGACATCGTGACCTTGTCCAACCAGAGAAGCGCTCTGTGCCGTCCAATCTGTGCGTCTCGTCTCTTTTTTTTTTTGGGCTTTTTTTTTTCTCACGATATCACCAGGCCCGGCGACGCCGTTTCTTGGTTAAACCCCCCAACCCCCCCTTTTGCCTCCTCTGGTTCGTCACTCGACCCCCCGATTCTATGACTAAATGCGCAATGACTCTCCCTTGCCGACTGAGACGCCTTGCTAGTCTGTCCAACTCCCGCTGTGGCGGAAATCACTACTTAATGCCGGGTCTCCTGTGTTCTCGGGGTATCATGTTCCAGTCAGTTCCAGGCTTCGGTTGTTTGGCGTCTCTCGCTTTGAAGGACGAGACTTACAAGTGCCGCCTTCTCAGACAAGGCATTGCCCCAGCTTTTTTTTTTGGTAATATACATATATAATATATATAATATATACATAATATATATATAATATATATATGTATGTATTATTATCCAGGAGCTGTTCTTTTTTTTTTTTTTTTTGAAACGACACGACCATAGGGGAGCTCGCAGAATGAGCCACGGGCCTGATAATCTCACTGGGCCTGCTACCGATGGCATCGGTCTGCGGTTTCTAAACGAAGAATGGAACGATAGCATCTCAAATGGCCATCCTTTCACGATTCAATGGAACGAGTCGCTGGACGAGGCTCGAGCACCGGAGCTCGGGCTATTCAAGATAACATATCCCAGAAACGGCGTTGTTGTTTACGAGCTGGTATCAAACTTGACAGGTGTGTATCAATGGCCTCGGCAAGTCCTGAATAAAATACTCATGCTTATACCAAGCGCGCTCTTTCAGATGGCATGGATAACGAAAACGCAACATGCCTGTGGACGCCAAGCCACCTGGATGACGAGCTATACACTCTATGGCTCTCATCTTCCCGGGACGCGCGGTCGAACTGGACAACGTCTCCGCCCTGGAGGCTCAAGGGATCCGTAAGTCTTTTGGGGGCCAGCCTCCACTCTCCTCAACGCCAGCGATTGACCAAAAGGCCAAACAGCCACACTATCCGTTCCACTGGGCCGCGCCCATTGTTATCCCCATTGTTGTGTTGCTGGCGGTGTACACGCTAGGACTGACCACGTGCGTCGTATATCGGCGGCGTAGAAAGGCCGGGCGTGAGAGGAACGGCGACAAGGGGAAAGATATAGAGAAGCAAAGGGCAAAGGAGGCGCCATCTCCCTCGAGGGACGCGGACAGACATGCTTCAGTCGATAATGTCATCGCAATACACAGTCTCGATGACCAAGAAGAGATGAACAAGCCGAACATCTGGCTCCTGACACAGTCGGCATCGGGGTCCCTTCTCTTGTCTTCTCCAAGCAGGAAAAATTCCGACGCGACGCTAGTCTCGCCTACGGCACTGCTCTCCGAGCACATCCGGCTGCCTCCCGTCAGCTCCTCAGAGCAGGCTTCGCAAAGTCCCACAGGCATCTTCCCCGAGAGGGCTCTCGTCGTTCTGTCGGATCCGAGAGATCAAAAGGCCGTTGTCGCGGGGAGGCAAGGACGTTCGGTAAGGGTTATTGTGCCGTCCAACGATGCGCAGGAGTGAGAGGATATGGGAGGGGGGGGGGGGGGGGGGAGGCATGTATCGTTTGGGTATATGCCAGGCATCCGGGCAATCACGAAGATTATAACATCGCTAGTTGGTACCGCAGGCGACATATAATTGGTATTTACATTGGCGAAGTGAATCAATCACAAAGATCTTTCTATCTTAAATTTGTAAGGTATGCAACATTGGTGATATAATTCGTCCATATATATTCGTCAACCGAGTCGCAGTGCACAAAGCTCTCTTACTTCTCTACTCGAACTTTACATCACTCATGTCAAATCGACAGATCGACCCCCATCATGTAAATGAACCCCTCCCTTCCCTGATTCTTAAAACGACGAAAACAAAAAAAGCAAAGAAAAAAAAAAGAATAAAAAGAATAAAAAAAGCATTTCTCTCACATCATTCCTTTTCCAATGTTGAGATTAGCCGGCGCTTTCATAACCGTGAATAAAAAATCTCTCTTCTTTTTTTTTTACCCCGCTATGCGCCGTACGTTTTGTATATAAAAACCATGTTGAAATGTGGTTCCTCCTTTCTTGAGTTGTCTTTTCCTCCCCATGTAATTCTCTTGTGAGAGTTTAAAAAACAATGAAGAAAAGAAAAGAAAAATCCAGTGGAGGGGATCGCTCTTGTCAAGTCTAATTATATCGTGACATTTACCGAATGATGCTGGAATATTCAGAAAAAGAAATTGAAAAAAAAAAAAAAAAAAGTCGTCTGGAGATGTTGGGTCTCCCAGGTAGAAAAAGTCTCATGTCTGATGTTTTAGGCAGAACCGGTGGTATCCTCGACAGGAGGGCATGTGCAGAACAGGTTGGTATCGCCATATGCTGCAAAGGGGGGTTAGTTTTAATAGGCAAGGGGACAAGGTGAAGGGGGGTGGGCAGTCAAAACTCACTATCGTCTACACGGCCAACCGTCGGCCAAAATTTCTTCTCAAGCAGATACGGCAGCGGGTACGCAGCCTTCTCTCGTGAGTAAGGCCTGTCCCACTTGCCCTCCGCGTCGCCGAGGATCAAGTCCCTCTGCGGATGCGGCGCGTTCTTCAGCACGTTGCCCTCCTTGGGCTGCTTGCCCTCCTCAATCTCACGAATCTCGTTGCGGATGCTAATCATGGCGTCGATGAAGCGATCCAGCTCCTCTTTGCTCTCGCTCTCGGTAGGCTCAATCATGAGCGTGTTAGGCACAGGCCAGCTCATGGTAGGAGCGTGGAAACCGTAATCCTGGAGACGCTTGGCAATGTCGATGGCCTCGATGCCAGCGGTCTTCTGGAAGGAGCGGGCATCGATAATGAATTCGTGCGCGCAGCGGCCCTGGTCGTTGGTGTAGAGGATTGGGTAGTGATCCTTGAGGCGGGCGAGCATGTAGTTGGCGTTGAGCAGAGCAACAGTGGTGGCCTTGCGGAGACCCTCATCGCCTAAGGAACACAGCGTTAGCGAGGCGCAGTCCGGTGCACACAAGCTCAGGTATATAAAAACAAAAAAAAATTGAAAAAAAAATTGGTTTTGTTTGTTACGTACCCATGGTGGAAATGTAAGCCCAGCTGATGGGGACAATGCTGGCGCTGCCAAAGGCAGCACTGGAAACCGGCGTCTGCGTGCTCTTGTGGGGCAGGTACGGGATGAGGTGCTTCTTGACGCAGATGGGGCCAATGCCAGGACCACCACCGCCGTGAGGGATGCAGAAAGTCTTGTGCAGGTTCAGGTGGCAGACGTCGGCGCCCAGAGCGCCAGGAGAGGTAAGTCCGATCTGGGCGTTCATGTTGGCGCCGTCCATGTAGACAAGGCCGCCGTACTGGTGGACAATGTCGCACACCCTTCGGACCTGGGGCTCGAAGACGCCGTACGTGCTGGGGTACGTGATCATGATGGCGCCCAGCTCGGTGGCGTGCTTCTTGCACTTGGCCTCCAGATCCTCCAGGTCGAGGTTACCGGTTTTGGTGTCGCACTTGATGGGGACAACGCGCATGCCGACCATGGCGGCGGATGCGGGGTTGGTGCCGTGGGCGGACACGGGGATCAGGCAGATGTCGCGCTTGTTGCCGGGCTGCTGCTCGTGGTACTTTCGAATGGCCCGGAGACCGGCGAACTCGCCCTGGGCGCCAGAGTTGGGCTGCAGGGACGTGGCGTCCATGCCCGTGAGGGCGGCCAGCTGAGCGGAGGTGGCGTCGAAGAGCCTCTGGTAGCCCTTGGCGCAGCTGTAAGGTGCGTGGGGGTGGATGTTGGCCGAGCTTTCCGCACCAATGAGCTCCATCTGGGTGGTGCCGTTGAGCTTCATCGTGCATGATCCGAGGGGAATCATGGAGTGGACCAGGGACAGGTCCTTGGACTGGAGGTGATGCATGTAGCGCAGCATCTCGGTCTCGCTGTGGTGGGAGTTGAAGACGGGGTGGGTCAGGAACTTGGACTCCCGCCGAACGGGCTCGGGCAGGCTCCCGACGAGCTCTTCCGACGACTGGGCAAACCCTTCCTTCCAGCACCTGGACGAGACGTCGAGGTCGGCGTCGCTGTGGTTCTTGTAGGCAACGGTCTGGAAAGCCTTGACGATGCGGACGAAGAGCTTGAGAGTGAAGGTGGTGGGAACCGCCAGGACCAGCTCGTTGGGGGACCAGGCCTTGCCGCTGCTGATGCCTTGGTCCATCAGCTCGCGGCGCAGCGCACGGCAAACGACGGGCTCGTCAAAGTAAAGGGCGACGGTGTCGGAGAGGACGGCGCCGGCGGGGTCGACGGAGGCGGTCGAGACGTTGAGGCCGTAGTGGCGGGCGGCCGCCTGGATCATGCGGGCGTGCCGGAGGTTGTTGACGGCCATCTCCCTGAGCTGCTCGGGGCCGTGGTAGATGGCGTACATGGCCGACATGTTGGCCAGAAGAGCCTGGGCGGTGCAGACGTTGCTCGTGGCCTTTTCTCGTCGGATGTGCTGCTCTCGGGTCTGCAGGGCCAGGCGAAGGGCCCGGTCTCCCCGGCGGTCCCTGGAAACGCCGATCAGGCGGCCGGGGAGGCGCCGCTTGCTGGCCTCCTGGACAGCCATGAAGGCGGCGTGGGGCCCGCCGTAGCCCAGAGGAACGCCGAACCGCTGAGCGTTCCCGAAAGCGACGTCGGCACCCCACTCGCCCGGAGGCGTGAGGAGAGTCAGGTTGGAGAGATCGGTGGCGGCGCTCAGCAGGACGCCCTGGCCGTGGGCCAGATCGGCAAGGTCCCGGAAGTCGGAGACGCCTCCGTTGGAGTCGGGGTACTGAACCATGACGCCAATCAAGTCATCGCCGAGGGCGCTGATCTTCTTGCGCGCATCCGGCGCGGACAGATCCAGGACGTCGATGTGGATGCCGAACCCTTCAGCGCGGCCGTGCATGACCCTGATGGTGGAGTCGTGCACGAGGTGAGACACGACGTACGTCTTTCCCGGCCTCTTCTGCCTGGAGGCGGGGAGGCTGGTCAGGGACATGGTCATGGCCTCGCCGGCCGCGGTTCCCTCGTCCAGCAGGCTGGCATTCGCCACGGGAAGGCCGGTGAGGTCAGACACCATGGTCTGGAAGTTGAGCAGCGACTCCAGGCGGCCCTGGCTGATTTCGGGCTGGTAGGGGGTGTAGCTGGTGTACCAGGCCGGGTTCTCCAAGACGTTGCGCTTGATGACGGCCGGAATCTCGACGGGGTAGTAGCCGCCGCCGTTCATCCAGACGCGCAAGTCGTTGTGCGCGTTCATGGCCTTGAAGGCCCGCACGATGCCAGACTCGCTGTACACCAGCGGCTGGATCGCCTTCTTGGGAGGGTCCAGGACGTCGGCGGGAACAACCTGGGAGACGAAGGCGTCCATGGTCTCGGCCCCGGGACCGAGAGCCCTGAGCATCTCCCGGATCTCATCGTCGCGAGGGCCAATGTGGCGAGCGCTAAAGTCCTTCCACGGCAGCTTGTTCTCGGCGCGAATCCTGCGCATCTCCTTGTAAGTGGGATCGTCCTGCAGGGCCTCAAAGGACGCTCTCCGCAGGCCGGCGCCGTCGTCACGGCCTGCGCCGCGAACACCGGCGGCGGCTTTGGCAGTGTAAGTGATGCCCCGGGCGCAAAGCCTCGCTTCGTGTCGGGCCAGCGCAAGCGATGGGCGAAGGGAAGCCCCTCGTGCGAGAGCCGCCAGCCTGGCGGCCATGGCGGCCAAAGATGTGAGGGAGGAGAGAGAATATAATCAGAACAAAAGAAAAAAGAAAGAAGGAAAGAAAGAAAGAAGGAAAGAAAGAAGCCCAAAATCGACAGACGTCACCGCTTTCTCTCGATGATTGAATTTAAAAAAAAAAAAAAAAGGCAAGAAGGAAGGAAGGAAGGAAGGAAGGGAGGGAGGGAGGAACGCAAGATGAGGAGGGCGGGAAAAAAAAGAAAAACTTATAAGCTGAGATTGAGATTGAACCGAATGCACCCGGGCGATAAAGGTTTTTTGCTTCTACTGTAATCAAACCACCCCCTCCACTCTAAAAAAAAATTAAAAAATGAAAAATGAGATGAAAATTGCCTATAATTCATAATACAGTTCCGCTAGATGGCTATCAGAGAGGCCGTGGCGGATCTTTCGTGGGGCAGTCCGGCACCCGTGATAGCGCTAAAAAGTTACAAAGTTCCCTCGCCGGCACGGAACTGCGGGAAGAGAGGAAAGGAGAAGAGGGTTTTTTTTTTTTTTTTTTTTTATTTACTTACAATTATTTTTTTAAAATTTTTATATATAATATAATCTTTTGAAATCAGGCCACTAGGCTGTGCTTTGAAAAAATGGGTTAGAGCAGGCGAAAAAAAAAAAAAAAGGGTCAGAAGACGGTGAGCAGCAGCAACGAAGCCTCTTTTTTTTTTTTTTTTTTTTTTTTTTTTTTTTTTTTTCCTTCCTCCGACATTGGATCACGGAGGCGGGCCAGACAATGTCCATCCCCATCTACTTGCTGTACATGAATAAAAGCGCCGAACGGGCATCACAGGGGGGGGCTTTTGTCAGTTTTCCGTCTTCCTCCTCCCCTCTGCCAGGGTCAGACACATCGTGGCAATGCATTGATAAGCCCATGTGTGTACTCCGTACATACGAGCCGGTTGAAGGGTGCATCAAGCATGGCTGTCACTGGAGTCGGGACTCCACGCCAGTCAGTTCGTTTGGCGTAACCGGCCGAGAACTTTGTTTGTACGCTTGAAGCATGGGTTGCATCTACAGGTCATGTCTATAGAAGAGAAAAAAGAAAAAGAAAAAAAAAAAAAAAAGAGTGTCGCCGTGATGCTAGAGCTTAATCTTTCTCCCGAATGGGAATCTTTGCTCTGGGCACTCTCTTGGGTGCAGCTAGAGGATTTTGGTTAGGTGATGGGCCGTCGAAGGATATCGAGGTCGTTGCCGACAAACTTGCCCCTCCGTATGCGGCAACGATATCGGCCATTCACGGACCGACGCTGAGCGGTCACGGCCGCCTCTGATTCGTTTGGAGAGAAGGAAAAAAATATTCAGGCACGCGGGACTCCCCCCCTTGTTGGGGAAATTTTTATTCGTTTTTATTATTTATTCATTTATTTATTTATTTTTTGAAAAAAAAAAAAAGAATGAAAACAATTCTTTATAAAAAAAAAACTTTTTAAAAAATTAAATTTTTAATTTTTCTCTTAAATTTTCTTTTTCAATAAAAGGTTTTTTTTAAATCTTTTTTTAGACCCCATTCCATCGGAGCCGTAATACCCCGGAACTTACACAATTTTTAATTTTTTTTTTAATTTTTTTTAATTTTTTTATTTTTTTTCGCCCATTGCCAGGTTATCCATCTTCCTATCGAAGCGACTACGACTACACACACACTAAACACTACACACTACATGCCTCATACAATACATACCTACTATACCAACCTCAGCCTAATAAAAAGTTTCCCCCCCCCCCTTCCAAGAAACGTCTGGGCAATCCCGAAATCGCCCATTCGTTTTACGTAACTGTCCATCATCATTTGGACTCAACAAACAACAAAAGCCCAAACCCGCCATCTCACCATGTTTGGAGGATGTACGTACATGCGCAGCAATCCGTGACAAATGCAATCAAAATCGCCTCCTGGCCGATTCCATCCGCGCGGCAAACATGCGCATGCAAAAAAAAAAAAAAAATGCTGACACCAAACGCACGCAGTCGCCCCCCCGCAGCAGTCGCCCGACGAGATTCGCGCCATGGAGGCCGAGGCGACCTTTGCCATCCAGCAGGTCGCCGCAACCGCCTTTATGCTCTACCTCTGTACGTTGGGCCTGGAGGGCAGCCCGTCGATGCTTGCCTGGCCTCTCTCTTCCCTCCTCGGCCAGGGGCACACAAAAACGCCATTCGCTTGCTAACCCTCCGGCAACAGCTCCCTTCGCCGTCGACATGATTAGCCGCATCTTCTAAACCGGGCAACGTTTGCGCACGCATTGGCTCCCGTTTCCATGCGACACAGACGCTTTCTCGCTGCCGGCACATAATTCATGGACCCGGATACTGCGCCGACGTCCCTGTTGGCGAAACTGTTGACGTACCACCCAGGTTACCTAAACATTTTTTTTTTTTACGAGGCAAATCGCTGTACGATAGATGTGACCGTTGGATGGGCGAAATGCAAAGGACGAAATAGTTTTTTTTTGTCCCTCATTCATCAAAGACGGAACGAAAAAAAAAGAAAACCAAAGAAAAGAAACCCCCCGACGAAACTAAAACGAGACGAGGATAAGATTTGGAACGCTGGAAGAGAACAAAAAATAGAGTTTTTTTTTTATTGGGCCATATAATCACCAGAAGTGCCAATGTGATGGGATATGCCTCAAGGCCTGTTGTGTCTTGTATGCGCAAAAAAAAAAAAAAAAAAAAAAGGAAATATCCCCAAGCAGCAGCCAATTACTGTGTATACGCCTTCCAAATCCGCCTTCATGCCTGCCCAACCCTGCAGCAGTCTACAAAAAGTTACTGGAGAAAAAAAAAACCAGCTCGAATTGAGAGAGCCCCCCTTCATCGCATGAGAATAACGTTGCCATGACTTAAGATATTTTGTTCCCACTCCGCTTGTCGCGTGAAAACCAACCCACGAGCTCACTCGACACCGGTTATATAATCGCCCCCGGTGAACAACAGCCCCCCCTTTTTGTCGAGAGGCGCCCATGTTGAAAGCTCTTATCGGGATCGTGAGGGCGGGTTTCTGCTCCTTTCCCACTCCTGATAATCCACGCCGAGAGCCTCCAGCTCCTTTTTCAAGTGCTGGAGCTGCTTTTCGTAATCTTCCAGTACCTAGAGCCGGCAAGGTTAGACCTCCCGGTAACTTCATGGTGATAGAAAACCCATGCTCAGCGTCAAGACTTACCCGCTTTGCCCTTGTTTGTGTCTCGTCGTCCAAGCCCTCGCTCTCGGCCCCGGTCGGCTTCTCCATCTCCTTGTTCAGTCGCTCGGAGTATCCCCTCAGGACGATCAGCCGGCTCCACAGCTCCTCCTCCCTCGCGCCAACGGCCGGATCCTGCACGTCGCGCTCCAGCGTCTGCAGCCTGCTTTTGAGGTCGTCCTCGTCGCCGCTCAGGGCGTAGCCCCTGTTCCTCAGAATCTGCACCTTGGCAGCCAACGCCAGGCATCGGTTGGAAATCATAGTCTGCCGCCTCCTGGCGGCGAGAGCCCTGGTTTCCGTCTCCAGCTCGTGTCTCTGCAGCAGCGCATCCAGGCAGCCGTTGATCTGGTGCAGACGTGTGTTGAACTCGGACATGGCACGCTTTTGCGTCTTGAGTCGGTCCGCCACTCCGGTGTAGCCCGCGCACAGCACGGGCATGAACCCAGGAGCCGGCTTGTTCTGCAGCGCCTCCTCCCATTCTCTGGGATCCTCGTGTGCTTGGGGTTTGTAGAAGGGGATGTGCGCCTCATCGACCTTGTTGTAAAAGTAGTGCTTGAAAACGCAGCTGGGGCTGGCGGGGTCCCATTTCTCCGTCACAAGCTTCATTTGCTCCAGAATCGGCTTCTGGTCTGCACACACACGTCACCGGGGGCGTCAGCGATGGGAACGGCGCTTCTTGAAGCATGCGAGACTTACGCGGCGTCTCCTGGCCCGGCTGCCACAGGGAGCTCGACAGCTGGGCTTGCGACTGCGACAGCGCAGGCACCTGCTGCGTCTGCTGAGGCTGGGCAAGCAGCGAGTTTCCCAGCGTCGCGCCCTGCTGGCCCGCGCCCAGGGCCTGGCCAAAGACGTTTGTTTGCGCCTGCTGGGCGGGCTGAGCGGTCTGGGCCGAGCCGAAGAGTCCTCCCGAGCCCAGAGGCTTTGCTTGTCCGAAGAGCGACATGGCGAAGAGCAGACCGCAGGTCCTCCAGAGAGGGCGTTTGGGGTATCGGCCTAGTAGCTCCTCCCTAGGGAGCCTCGTTGAGGGAGGCCGCAAGGCGTTCCAGAATTCTTCTTTTTTTTTGTTGTTGTTGTAGTTGTTTATATATATGTGTGTGTGTGTATTGTCGTCGAAGGTGCTACAATCAACGAACTGCTGGTCGCGTTGTCGTCAAAGGTTGGCTATGTTGTTGCGCGGACGGTTTTTTTTTTTTTTTTTCGTTGTTTTTTTTTTTCCTCGTCGCTGGGTTGTTTTGTTGACTTGCTACAGATACAAAATTGCTTCCAGGGTCGCGCTCAGCAGGGAGGTACTCCGGTACCGCGCGGATACAGCCTTGTCCACGGCTCAGCCAATCACAGCTTTCGTCTTCGCCCCAGAATCGTTGGAAAATCCCAAGCGTCAAAAGATGGCCCGCATCATATGCTGGCTGAGTCAGCGGCTCAGATAGTGCCGGTACATAGGGCTACTTCCAGTACCTGACGCCTCTCAATGAGCATGCCCCAAGCCAGCGCTGGGACCGCTAACATACAGCGGCCATAGCGTCGCTAACGCGCCGCCGGGGCAAGCTTGTCTCGCCGGGCCAAAGTCCCTTTTGTGAAATTCACCTCCCGTCACGTACCGCATCAGACAAGGCTGCGGGTGCTGACCCCCAGGTCTCCTCTGATTGGCTAGAGCAACTACAATCTTTCAAACAGAAGTCACGAAGAACCTCGTAGCTCCAATTTATCCCGCCGCAAGCCTCACAGAGGGTCGACCGAAAACCCGGCAATCATGGCATCGCGACGGTCTCAGTACGTTTTCCGGGCGTCCAAGACCCAGGCGCGACGTAATTGAGTTGTCTGGGGGGCGGACGGCCACAGTCTGCGCCCGGGCAACGCTAACATGTGGCAGATTCCACCAGCAGGTGCTCATCGACACCACGCCTCTTCCTGACAACATCCCCCAGGTTCAGGAGATTGGCGCCAGCTCTGCGCCTTTGCTGTCGGCCTCTTTCTTCATCGGCGCGCGATGCCGCGACTACAACGACGATTACATGCAGTGCAAGACCGAGAACCCCGGCAAGGGAGAGCTTAGCTGCTTGAAGGAGGGACGAAGGGTAACCCGCTGCGCCCAGAGTGTGTACGTTTTTCGATGCGATAATCAAGTTGGAGAGGTTTTTTTGGGGGGCTTTTTTTTTTTTTTTTTTTTTTTTTACCTATGCAGCCGCGTCCCGAGAACCCGGCTGTTGTGGGAGTCGTTTGTTCGTTCGTTCGAGGGGTACTGACGGCTGTGTGCGTGCAACTTGTAGGCTCAAGGATATCAACACACACTGCCTAGCCGAGTTCCGCAAGCACTGGGAGTGCCTCGACAACCGAAACCAGCAGCTCTGGCAGTGCCGCCCCGCCGAGTGGAAGCTGAACAAGTGCGTTTACGATAACTTGGTACGTTGTAACCCGAGGCCCTCGTGGGTTGATACCAATGCGCCATGCATTATTAATCGAATGCCTGGCTCCAGAAACTGGAAAAGAAAATCCCCGATCAGCCCACCAACGTCACTCCCGTTGAGCTGCGGCCGAAACAGATTTTTGCCGATGTGCGAATTGGACCCGGCGATGGCAAGCCTTTTGTCCCTAGACAGTCCGAGGCTTCACAGTGAAGGATTTGGGGCGAAAGGGGAGGGGGGGCTGTTGAAATGGAGGGGTCTAGGCTATGCGTCATGTACAATTGTCCCTTGAGTCGAAGCAATAGGCAACTCATCAACCTCTTGCGCACAATACCTTTGTCACTATTACCTCGGGCAACCGAGCCATCCTGATTTGATTTTTTGCCACTTTGCAGAGGGGGGGGGGGGGGGGGGTGCTCCAAGGGGCCAGCAGAGTTAGGGATTGTCTGGCTCAGGGCCAGGCAGGGCAGAGGAGGCCGTTTGAGACAAAGACATTGACGCAGCCAGGCACTCGAGAGAAAAAAAAAAAGAAGAAGGTTAAAAGGGCAACGCGCTACACAGCTCTGTCCTTCCGTAAGCCGGACTTCGGGCCTCTGCATTATCGTGCCGCACCCATCCATGATGGAGTTGCACGTCCACAAGCTAATCCACGATGCTGTCGTTGCCGAGCTGAGGCATCACGGGAACCATACCACAGCAGCCCGACACGGAGCAACCCGAGATGAGGGGTTCTGTCCAGCATCTTTTTGGGGGCATAACTTACCCTTCTTGCTTGTCAACGTCATGGCACGGGGGATTCTTGGCATCATGCCGAGACACTTTGAGATGAGATTTATCTCGGCCAAGTCTGTGAAGCCCTCGATCCCCCCCCTCCCCCGCCTTTTGAGGCGCATATTCATTCGTTTTTTTTTTTTTGGTTGTGAGACGCGAAAGAGGCTGACAGCCCAGTGTAATATTGTCAATAGTTGCGAATGACTGGGGCAGGAATGCGGAGGTTGGACGGGAAGGATTGGCGACTTGTTTGGGGTAGATTGCATGCATGGCTATGCTGGAAGCATCTCTCCCTTGATATTGTGGTGACTCTTGTTGTCGTTATTGTTGTTGCTGTTGTTTTTGTCGTTGAACTCTTCCTCCCCGGTAGAGGAGGGAGACGCTGTACGACATTGAAGGGTCGATATATCTACAAGGAAAGAAGATGGAAATAAAAGTAAAGAAAAAAGAAAAAGAAGATGGAAAAAAGAAAAATCGGGCTCACCATAATAGTATTTCGTATTGCCAAAGAGCCCATTGCCAGCCATATTCGCCCTTCGCCTGCAAAAGACTCTACATAGGTACCTTAGGTAATAGTTGACGTCGTCGCTGCATGTAATACCGACCAGACACTGAGTGGTCCGGTTGGGCCACGCCCTACCCTGGAGAATTTCCGAGGAGCTAGGATAAAAACAATACATCAACATTTTTTTATTTTTTTTATTTTTTTTCAAAAGAATGAGTTGCTGACAAGTACTCGTACTTTTGGGAGTATGGAGAGAGAGAAACATGGCCAATAGGGAAGCTACAAATCTGGTTCATACGTGACAATGTTCCAATGTCACCCACCACCAATGCTTTTCCTCATATATATAGTACCTTAGGCTTGCCGCATTGCTCTGCCAAAAAGGTAACTGACTAACTGGTCACAATGCCTCGAACCACCGCCAGCATCAATTGACTGACTCTACGACCAAGCCGAAAGCCCACACAGTCGTGCGTCGAAAGAGCAAGGGGGAGAGGGGCAATAATAATAATAATGATAATGATAATAAGGGATCCTTCCGGGCGAACGGTATGGCTGTTTCAGCCACGCGCATCGCGGCGGTGCCTATGGATAGACGAAGCCTTGGCTGAGTTTGCCTTTTATATTGAAGTTGAGGCTGTGATCTGCCATCTCGGGTCATACTACGGTGTACTACTACCTACTAATCTACAAGGCAGCATATATGATACTATAGTATCCATATGTAGGTACTCCAACCTACCTGCACTACCAAGGTAATATGGCAGTATACCACATGCCAAGTTAATACCTCTAAAGTATCTCACCATCTTACTACTACCTTAGTAGGTAGTACTATCTGTGCCTAGTACTTTTCCTTCCTTCTATTCATTCCTTCAATGCCTTACTCTTCCCACCTGCGTGGATCGTACCATCTCCGCGGCGGCAGAGGCGTCGTTCCTGGCCTGAGCGCAGAACAAGAACCAGAGCCGTCTATGGCACAAGCTGAGAGAACCCATGCCAGAATGCCATCTGCATCTACTACGGTACTACTACTGCTAGTAGTAGTAGTAGTAGTAATACTGCACGCAGAGCCGTGTAGAAAAAAGGGGGCGAGGACAAAATGAACCAGGCGTTAGGCCTGAGTACCTGCTGCCTTGGTACTAAGGTACTACCTACCTTATGTACTATTAATACCACCTAAGGTTAGTAGTAGGTTAGGTTAGTAAGGTACCTAGTGTCGCGCTTAGGTACATCTTTGGAACTGACACGTTGCAGCGTTCACAAAACAAAAAAAAACAAAAAACGAAACTTGTCATCCGGCGGCGCGCATGTTTGTTTCAAACGCGGCCAAGTTTTTTTTTTTCTTTTTTTTCTTCTTTTTTTTTTCTTTTTTTCTTTTTTTTTTTTGTTTTACCCTTTTGTAAGCTTACATGACCGTATATCGGCCGCGACATGACAGCACGTCAAACCGAGGGTTAGATACTATTATGCTCCGTACCTACTAGGTACTAAACTAAGGTAAGGCACCTAGGCACTTGCCTTTTCTTACCTAGGTGCTAGGTACCTGTGCCTAGGTAGTACTCATACTACAGTAGTACGGAGTGAAAAGGTACCTGTTAGTTGGTTTAGTGCTTTTACATGTGGGCGTGATCCCCCCCCCCCTTCGTACCAGTAATCTTCTGGAAGGGCTCTGGGACCGGACCTGGTTAGGAGGCTGACTTGGTGATGACATTGGAGGTTCAACGGGACGAAATTGCCTTTTGGGGGGGGGGGGGGGGGGGGCCTTTTGGTTATATTACCTGTGATCATGCCGTTTACGTAAGACCGTCCGGCACTTTGATCATGGAGCATCAAAGCGCTCTTTATCGTTAAAGGGGCATGTATGTACAGAGTGCTGCATGGTGAGCGCGCTAATCTGCCCAAAAGAAGGCCAAGAGATGAGTCGCCGTAGGGGTATCTGGCAGACGGACTACATACAGCATGCCCACGCGGATACATAGGCATCGGGAGATCCAATCAAACGTTTCTGCGCGATCTACGGAGTGCTCCCGTACAGTACAAGTATGTACAGGTCTGCTGCCGAGACTCGTGTGAGAGGCTCGCATCGAAAATACGAAGTAAACAAGACTATTTATTGCATGTGCAACCAAGACACGCAGGACCAACCCCCCTCCCCTCTCTTTTTTCTAATAGAGGGAGGGACTGGACTCTCGACTCCGGGACAACACAAGCAAGCCCGTTGGGGGGGGCCTCGACTCCAACGAGGCAGTAGAATTAGCATAACAGTACTAGCAGTAGTAGTAAGGAGCAAGCACTAATAGAGCCGGGCCTCGTTGGGGGAAATCCCAGGAACCGGCAGGACATACGTTAGTAGTAGTACGTTAGTAGTACGGAGTACTTGGTGCTATATATCTGATTCAGCAGGGAACACGAAATAGGCAGCACGGCTGGCATCGAGCGGATACACACGATCAAAGGCGGTGGGACCACGACCAACGACGAGCCGGCGTATCGAAACGAACTGAGGGAATGAGGGGAAAAGAAGAAAAAAGAAAAAGAAAAAAACTTGGGCGGAAGACTGCAAACACCACATCATCCCCCCAGGGAGCCGGAGTGGCTGCTCGGCCGGGATGAGGGCGGGAAGAATGCATTGTCTCTCGCACAGCATTCCGGCTGGCCAATGTGTACAGTAGGTATTACTCAGTACTTTGGTTTACTTGTATTGATTGATATGCCCCGCCAATACATCAGCCGCACGGGGAGGCGTTTTTTTTTTTTTTTTTTTGCGAGCTGTGTTTACATGAGCCCTCCCGGGGGGGGGGGGGGGGGGTGGAAAAAGAAAAAGAAAAGTGGGGAAAAAAAAGAAAAAGCAGAAAAAAAAGAGGAAAAAAGAGGGAAAAAAAGAGGAAAAAAGAGAGAGAGAAAAAAAAAAAAAAGGGGGGGGGGGGGGTGTCTACCGTTGGTGTATCCGGAGGCTGGGGGACCTTTTGCTCGGCCCTCTTGTGCGCCCAACAAGTGCGCTTAATGAGACGCACCGTTTGATAAAATAATAATAATAAAAAGGAGCTGCCAGTGCGGAATTACATTATGCGAGGCGGATTGTATATACCAGAGCAGGCAGGATCGATGGAATCGCGGGAAAAAAAGAAGAAGGAAGAAGAAGAAGAAGAAGAAGAAGAAGAAGAAGAAGAAGAAAAAAGGCCACGACGATGTCAAGCGTAGAGCCTCTTTGGTACGCCCCGCATAGAGACAATTTACGATCTGCACCTTTTCAACCTGTCCACTGGCATCGTTGGTTTCTTCTTCTTCTTTTCTTTTTCTTTTTCTTCTTTTTCTTCTTTTTCTTTTCATTCCTTTCTTTTACCCCCCCCCCCGGGCAGCTCCTCTCTCTGCACGCACAGATTTGCAATCTCCTGGGGGGGTTTTGGCTGTCATGGATGCTGGTAGCTGGCGTTGTACAAGAGCCGAGGCTGAAATGAGTGACATTCAAATCACATCCTGTCTGTCCCCCCCTTCCTGCAGGCAATAAAATCTCATTTGGCATCGCTCAACGTCTTGGCTGACAGACAAGAAAAAAAATAAAAAAAAATAAAAAAAGGCCGGGCGCTCCATAGGCTGACAAAGAGCGCTGGAAAATTTGAAGTTAGGGGGGTGAGTGGGTGGGTGGGGGAGGTGATACAGAAGCGATTAGTGCCGTTTCAGGGATAAAAGTCCCGCAGCGCCGCCTGTAGCTTGTTTGATGGAGACGCCAGAAGCTTTTGGTTGGGTCCGGGAGCCCAAGCCAGAACGCCTGCGGCAGCTCCAAGCGCCGCACTGCTGCTGCAAGGCACAGCGCTGAGAGGGAGAGAGTGAGAGAGAGAGAGAGAGAGAGAGAGAGGAGTGGATGGGGGATATACGTATTAACCTGGTAATTAATTGGGATGAAAGGAAGAGGGTGGGGGGAGTGGGCATAAGAAGTGAGCCTCTGAAAACAATGAGAGGAGAGAGAGCAGCAGTAAGTACATGGTAGCAGTACCTTGTGTATCCGTACAACCTCCACAGCATACTAAGGTACTAAGGTACGTGCACATCTCTCTGTTTCTCTGTCTCTGTCTCTGTGTGTATGCGTATATGTGTGTCGACGACATACTAAATACTACAAGTATGAAGCCTAGGAAACGGGCAGGCGGACAGCATGGGGAAGGTAGACGACGGGAGGGAGACAAGGGGGAAAAAATAAAATAAAAGAGGGAGTCGAGTCGAGGGAACCTAATCAGCATTGCTAAACTTTCCAGGAAGAGAGAGAGAGGACCCACAAGGCAGGATAACGGCCTGAACGAAGCCGGCGAATAGTTGCGCCGATTCAGGGCTGAAAAAAAAAAAGAACGGTGAGAGAGAGAGAGAGAGAGAGAGAGAGAGAGAGAGAGACGGAGGAAGTATGGGGGAGAGAAAAAAAAAGAGGAAAAAAAAAGGGCAAAAATAAAATTAAATTAAATTAAATGAATAAAAGAAAGAAAGAAAAATAGCATAGCGTTGTTGGTTTCTTGTCTTGGGCAACAAAAAAAAAAAGTCCCGTCAGGTTTAATCTCGACACAGAAATACAACAAACAAACAAACAGCACGACGAGTGTCCGATTCCGAGGCGCTCACTCACAAGAAGAGAAGAAGAAGAAGAAGAGGCAAGAGGCAAGAGATGATGTTCAAACGGCAAAGCTTCTTTGACGCCGATATCCTCGTCCCGGCGGCTTGGGTCTTGGCCAAGGCGGTAATTTCTCAAGCTCGTTTTGAGCCTCGTTGGCGCAAGATGAGAATGGAGCGCGGGGGGCCAACCAACGGTGTCTACATAATGTACATACATGGCATGCGGCTTGTCTGAAAACGAAGGGAAAAAAAAGAAAATGAAATTTTTTTAAACAATTAACAATAATTTGAATTTGGCAACATGGGGGGGAGGCGACTGGGCATCAAAACTCTCCTCGTTATTCTCGGGCTCCCCCCCCCCCCAGCTCAATCCAAAAAAGCATGGCATTGCCGCACCCGCAATCTCCAAAATTTGAAGCCATTTTGTCGAGCTTCCCCATCCAAGCCTAATTTTTTTTTCTTCTCTTGTTTTTCTCTCTCTTTTTTTTTTTTTCTTGTTTCTTGTTTTTCTTGTTTTTCTTGTTTTTCTTGTTTTTCTTGTTTTTCTTGTTTTTCTTTACATCTTCACTACAACCACGCCTCTCCAACCCGCCCCCCCCCCCCCCCCCGCACAGGGTACCATAGGTAAGCCCCCCCCCCCACCCCACCCCAACCCCACCAGAGCAATAAAGTGCGGTGCTAAGCATCTTGGCTTGTTTCGTAGCGTCAGGAACAGAACCATGATTCTCTTCAGGGGGACCCGGCAAAAAAAAAAAAAAAAAAAAGGGCAAAAGCAGGCGTTTTCTTGGGGTTTTATTTGTTTATTTATTTATTTATTTATTATTATTGTTGTTATTATTCACTTTTGTTTATTGTCGGTTTGCTTGTTTTTCCCTTTTTTTTTTTTTTTTTTTTTTTTTTTTTTTTTTTGACACAGCAGCAGACACGCCTAGTGGGGGGGAATGCCGGCTGACCGCTGCCGCTGCTGTTATCGAACGGGGCCTTTTTTTTTTTTTTTTTTTTTGCTGCCAAACACAGCGCAGCTGCCAACCCGCTGAAAAAAAAAAAAAAAAAGGCAACGCACAGGGCGCGCCTCAGCTGCCTGCGCCTGTGCGCCTGTTGCCCGTACCTGTACCTGTTGCCCGTACCTGCTGCCCGTACCTGTACCTGTTGCCCGTGCCTGTACCTGCGCCTGCGCCCTCGTACTACAGTACAGCTGCTCAACGCACGCACGCAGGGTCGCACCGGGTACCGGTACCGCCCGCCGCCCTTGTTCCAGCGGCCAGGGCCCGTTGCGGGGGCGTGCGCATCTCGAAACACGGCAAACTCGAGCATCCCAGCCTTCGTCTCCCTGCTCCTCCACTTCGTCTTCCTCTTTGCCATTTACACTCTACGCCGCCATTCTCCTCCTCCTCCTCCCCTCCTCCTCCTCCTCCCCCCCCCCCGGTCGCCGCTCCTGGTCAATCCAACGCTCTCTCCGTCTCCGTCTGTCTCTCTCTCTCTCTCTCTCTGTCTCTCACTCTGTCTCTCTGTCTGTCTCTCCCCCTCCAGGTATAATTCCAGGCATAATTCCAGGCGGCCGGTTCCCGCATCTCGTTCCTTTTTAACCTCGCCCTCCTTCTTCCTTCGCCTCTCCTTGTCCTGCACTCCCTTCCCCCCCCACAGAGCGCCGGAAAGAAGAAGAAATAAAATAAGAAGAAGAAGAAGGATAAAAATTTATTCTCTTGGCCCTTCTTCTTCCCCTCCCCTCTTTTCATAAACCACTCCCTTATCCGTGTCCTTGACGGCACATTTCACTCCTTTTTTTCTTCTTCTTCTTCTTCTTCTTTTCCGAGACCGGATTGATTCACTTCGTTATTTATCGGCCTGGTATCCGGTTTTCTTCTTTCAAGCCCTCGCTATCCACGACGTCGAGTGCATCCAGCCGCCGACTCAACACTCTTTTTTTTTCTTCTTCTTCGCGAGCAAAAACAAAAACAAAACAAAAAAAACACCGTCCCGGCAACGCCGACTCTCCTTGAAGCGTCGTCCATCTTCAACGCTGCGCTGCCCCAGACTGGTTCTGACGCAGGGCCGAATCGAATATAAAATCACCGCTTCGTCCACCGTCTTGGGTTCGCATCTTGGTTCATCCACAGCATCGAGCCGTCAAGGTAAGGAGGCGTTGACCGACATCTGTTCACGCGCATCGCATCTTGTTCCGTCCGTGTATCTCCTCCCATCACATCAGGTGGTGATTGGCTTCGTTTTTTTCTTCGTGTCAACCCATCAGAAGCCATCAGCAGGCCCGCATCATCACTCCATTCCCCATTCTGCCCAACAACATTCCCCAAAGCAGCTGGGCAAGTGTCCCTTCTCCAAGTCACACCCCGGCGCCGCCTTGGCCCATTCCTCACGTTGTGTTGAGCTCTGGTGCCCATGTTGCCCCGGGGGGGGGGGGAGGCTTTGTTCCGTTTTCAACGGCCGGGTCTCCTCCTCCGTCTGCATTCCTCGCCCATCCAAGGCGCGTTCCAAGGGGGTCGGGCATCTCCAGCCTCTGGCATTTGACACGGCATGACGCACAGGATACTTATCCCGCCCTCCCCCGTTGAGCAAGACAAGACCGTTGTGAATCACGGTCGCTTTCGGACTCCCATGAGCCCTGTTTTCTTGATGTTTCCGTCATCCGCGAGATATTCAATGGCCATTGTTCTCTGTTGCGATACGCATTCAAATAGAGCCCAAAAGCTAACTCGCTTCTCAGCAAATTCAAAAACTCGGCATCCCGCAACGAACCCCAAACAAAGGAGAGAGATATTCCGCCGCCGTCCAAGATGAAGTCGTCCGCTGTCCTTTTGGCCGCGGGTGCGCTGTTGGCCACGGCCATGCCGCTTGACAAGCGAGCTCTGGAGACGGAGTGGGTGACGGACGTCGTCACCGTCACCGTCACCGTCGATCCTTTTTCCACCTCTTCCGCCCAGCCCACCGCCGGCGGAGTTTTCGTTCAAAACGTTTCCGACAAGCCTTCGCCTACTCCCCAGCCCCAGTCCCAGGCCCCGGCCCCGGCTCCCAAGCCCGTCTACGCTCCTCCCCCGGCGGCTGCTCCTCCCAAGCCCGAGACGACTCAGCCGGCCGCTCCCAAGCCGACTCAACAGGCCCCGTCGGCGCCGCCGCCTCCGCCGCCGCCGGCGTCCACTCCCAAGACCATCGTCACCACCGTTGTCGTTTCCGCGGTCCCGGCCTCGTCTCCATCCCCCAAGCCTTCGCCCGAGGTCGTGGTGGTCCAGCCTTCTCCGTCGCCGTCGCCATCGCCATCGCCTTCTCCGAAGCCATCCCCGTCCCCCTCGCCATCCCCCTCGCCATCCCCATCCCCCAATCCTGCTGCGTCCCAGCCCGCGCCAAGCTCTGGTGGAAGCGACTACCAGTCGATCATGGTCAACGAGCACAACATTCACCGTACCAACCACTCCGCCCCCGCTCTCGTGTGGGATGACACTCTGGCAGGATACGCCCAGATCACTGCCCAGGGCTGTGTTTTCGCTCACGACATGTAAGTAGATGAAGGCGGGCGTCGAAAGGAGAAGTGTCAGGGCGGGCGATGGATCACAGTGCTGACAAAAAACCTTGCAGGAACGAGGGCGGCGGCGCCGTTGCCTACGGCCAGAACCTTGCCAGCTGGGGCTCTACCGGCGACATTGATGACTTGCAAATCGAGTCGGCCCGTCGTGGTGTCACCGACCAGTGGTACAACGACGAGATGGAGAACTGGACTTACTGGAACATGGCCAACCCTCCCTCGGGCTCCGACCTGGATGCCTGGGGCCACTTCACCCAGCTTGTCTGGAAGTCATCCACCAAGCTCGGATGCTACACCGCCAAGTGCCCGGCCGGCACTGTCCTCTCCATGCCATCGTGGTACACCGTCTGCAACTACAACCCCCCTGGTAAGTTAGCCCTGAAGACACGCACACACACTCGTTTCTTTTTTTCTCTTTTTTTTTGCGCCTCAACAAGCTAACGCTCTTTTTTTTTTTGCAGGAAACTTTGGTGGCGAGTACGCTGAGAACGTTCTCAAGCCCCTGGGCAACTCCCCCGTCTCCGTCTAAGAGGACAGACAAACCACACACACCCACACACCTACACACACCAACTGGCACTTGCCTCTTTCTCCTGCCCATGCGGATTTTTTTTCCCCTCCTCTTCCAAGGGACTCGGTCGTAGCATCGCAATGGCGGTCGGGACCCGGGAAGGTTGAGATGTGTGTGGCTAGGGTTTCGGATTATCGAAACGTTACGAATTTTTTCGCTTCTCATTGTATCTTATGCGATGTCATTTTGACAATCTGGACTTGATTTTTTTTTTCCTTTTCCCCCACAGACATTAGGAGAAAGCTCCATTGCTTTCTTGTCATTGGTCTTTCCCGGCAAACTCAATGTGCATGGCGTCGTTATGATGAGTATACAGACGGATCCAGGCTGGTAAAGGGGCGCTATGGGGCTGGGACATGCCCGCGGATGTGCTGGATTTTTGCACAAAGGGAGGGGGGGGGGGAGGGAAGGGAAGGGAGGGCATATTTTCGATTCTGTCTGGGCTGCGAGGCTTTGTTTGTCGAAAACTCGAAACGCGTCGATGACGACGGGTCGCGATGGTGTCGACGGATGGCCAGCAGATGCCCAACACTAGGGACTTTTTCTTGGTTCATTTTACATATGGAGGCACAGCGGTGCTCATTTCTGTGAATAGACGCGACGAACTATGGATATTTATTGCACGAACGCAGCTCGAGCAGCGAGTGACTTGTGACGCCGATCTCTTTTTTTTTTTTTTTTTTTTTTTTTTTTTTTTTTTTGTAGGGCAAATTTGTCAAGAATTTCCGTTGTAGTGGAGAGGAGAGAAGCCTGCTTTGATTTAAGCTTGCAGTTGTAGAGAGGAGTGAGTTGTGTAGATGGCCGAGAACGCACCTCCATTTCCCACACACAAACCACTCCCACCCCCCTTTTTTCCCGAATGAACGCCAAGACAAAACCACTCGCTGGGGAGCAACGCTGGGCAGCAGGTGATGATGGATGGCATTTATTGGTGACGGCATTCCTGGTGATGCTGGCGCCATCATGAGATGATGTTGATGCTGCCAACCCGAGCAAGGCTGGTTGGTTTATGGTTATTGCCTATTTCGATCGAGCGGAGGGGATGGTTTTTATTATTATTATTATTTATTTATTTATTTATTTATTTATTTATTCCAAGTAAAAGCTACCTCCTAGAACTGTATAGAGTACTATATGTAGTACTAGGTAGTACTAAACGAATAAGAGCTGAACAGCAAAAGATGGGCAATCTCAAAAGTACCAGGTATATGATGTGTATAGAGGTACAGGTAGTACTACTAAGTAGGTACCTTAGGTACTAATGTTCATGTACCCTTGAGCCTTATCAAGGTCAAAGGCAAGCCTCGGCGGGCTGAACAAAACAGGCTGAGGATGAGGAGCCTGTGTCACTCCATTCTCGTATGAGAAGGGGGGTTGGTTTGGTTTACGGGGTGGTGTCACGCCGAGACTCTGGGCTTTTTTTTCTTCTTTTTTTTTTTTTTTCTGTTTCTTTTTTTTTAAATTCATGTATGCGGGATCGGGATCGGGAACGGGAACTTGGTAATCGGATACATGCTAACCCTTTTTTTTTTTATGTTGTTCTTGTTGTTGTTGTTTTCCGGGTATGGCGTGAGTGAAATGGATGTATTTCCGAGGCCTTATGGGCTGGGAATGAATCTATCGGGTACTACCTTAACCTTAGTACTGCTGAGGTACTGCTGAGAGGCACTAACCACTGCTACGGTGTACGTACTACTACTACTAGAGGTACCTAGGTAGTAGGTGCTACAGCTGAGGCATTCGCGCGGAGACACGGCTTCGGCTTTTTGATGAGTAAATGAATTACTAAAATCCATGGATAATGATGATAATCAATAAATAAATAAATAAAAAAAAAATGATAGTAGAGATTTGGGAAAGCTCGTAAGCGGAACGAGGGAGCGGAAGATGCCGTGCCCTGATGGGGGGGGCAGTTTTATTTATTTTTATTTTTTATTTATTTGATTTATTTTTTGAGATGCTGGCGTTTTGCAAGTGTAACCACTCACTCCGTACTCTATGAAAAAAAATAAAATTTTAAAAAATAATGCACTTCGAGATGCCATGAAAAATTGAACCGTGAATTGAACGAGCCGTTGATGATTTCTACATACATAGAGAAGACCCGAGGGGGGTTGGGGGTTGGGGCAATTTAGCATCAACAGAATCGAATCAAATCAAATTACATCAAATTACATTACGTTGCATTAAAAATCAATCAAAAATCAAAAAATGTAAACTCGCAACCTGTGGCCGACATTTCAAAACGTCCCGGATATCGATTTTTCTTTATTTATTTTTTTTTTTTTTTTTTTTACACATACAAGGTCAAAATCAATCAATTTTGTCATTGGTGTTTGTTTATATAATAAAACCTGTTTTTTTTCTTTCTTTCTCTCAATCCCCCCTGGGGAGATTTTGGCATGTTGATGACAGACATGATTCGCAAATGCCCCCCGCAAGAGCGTCTTTTTCCTTCTTTTTTTTCCTTCTTTTTTTTTCTTCTTAAAGCCGCTCCAAGTTGTAATTCCGAGGCATCTTTTTTTTGTTTTTGTTTTTTTGCCCTATTTTTTTTTTTGCCTCATACGGAACGGGTTTGGGCTTTTTTTTTTTCCTTCTTCTTTTTTTGTCACCGCCAGAAGAAAGAACGCACGCCCCAAGCAAGATTGGCCATCAATGCTCCCCCCCCCGGGCTTAAAGGTAAAAGGCATTTTCATTGCCCGAAACAAAAATTTCTATTACTTTTGATCGGGAAAAAAAAAAAAAAAGGGCACATATATAAACATATATATATATAAAATATTTCTAAAAGAAATAAAATAAAAAGAAATAAAAAAAAATCAATAAAAAAAATCTTCGGCCGGCTTGCCTGTATCGTGCTAGCCAGGCGGAGATGGCCTTCCCGTACGAGTCTTGTCTTTTCATTCTCCGACGAGCTCCAGAAGGGGGGGGGAAGATGGACATTAGAATGTCACTGCTGCTTGTTTGATTTTCCATCCCACACACTCACACACACACAACACACACACACACCCCTATTTCATTTCTCGGGTGGTTGTTGGGAGGAAACAAAATCCAATCCGTTCCGATACGACACGATCCAAATCCGAGGAGAGAGAGGCTATAAAAATTCGAATGAACTAATCGATAGGGTTAACGCGGAATATGATAAAAGGTACTCCGTACATTACAATAAAAGGTACATTACAATAAAATGTACGTCATAATAAACAAAAAACCATAGACAACGGGCAATAAAAACCCATCCGGCATCGCGTCAAAACGATTAATCATCGCTCTTTTTGACAAATCCCCGCCTCATACTTCCCGTTCAACATTATACGAGTACAAGATAATAAAAAAGAGCAAGAGCAAACAAAAAAAAAAAAAAAAAGTCCGAACCTCCCCAAATGACGCGCGCGCCTGTGACGGAGCAAACCCTTTTTAGTACGTACCTACTTGGTTAGTAAAGTAATGGTTGCTCCGGCGCCCTCAAGGTACCTCCCTCAAGGTACCTCCCTCAAGGTACCCTCCAAGTATTCCGTACCTCATGCGCATGTACCTCTCTTTGCGCCCCCCTGCCTTTTTGTCGGAGATTTACCCGCAACCCATCCCAACTTGGGATCCGGGGCGACAATCGCGCCGAAAACGCCCAAAATGCGCTTCCCATCCCTCCTTCCTCGTCCCCCCGTTTCGCCCAAACGAACGCGACCGCGCCCGCGAATGCGCCGAACAAAGTACTCCCGAGGTACCTTTGTCCAAGTTTGTTTTGAATTTTGAATTTTATTATTATTTTTTTTTTTTTTTCATTTTTTCATGCCTTTTTTTTTCTCCTCTCCGGCTGCGCACCAAGGCAATTCGTAACCCAAGGTAAAATTTATCCATCTACCATAGAAAATACAGAAAATACAGAAAATACAGTTTCAAAGAGAAAAAAAGCCCACGTGACATGCCTGCTTTGGTTCTAGCCTCGGTATCAAAAAAGGGTGCCTTTCTCATTACAAGGTACTAGGTACCTAATATGTTTGCATTGCTTGCCTCCCTTCAATAAAGAGGTACCTCAATACTACTCATACTTAATACAATCAATATATATAAAAAAAAAAACGTGGCACCAAAACTCTGGTTCAAACAAAATTGAATTGGGGGGGGGGGTGTTGGTTTATCGTGAACCTACTAATGTACCTTGTGGAATTCGGGAATGTGTATGAAATGAGCCTGAGATAAAAGCAAACAAAAACTAACCAACTGGACGGGGAAAAACGCGACAATCACCACGATACAAAGTAACAACAAACAAACAAACAAACAAACCCATATTCAAGCCATCTATCCATCAATGCATTGAAAAAAAAATTATAGAAAAAAATAATAATAATAAAAAAAATCCAATACGAAAACTTCTCGTCACCTCGGGAATCTCTCGACTTTTTCCTTCACACCCCCCCCCCCTTCTTCTTCTTCTTCTTCTTCTTCTTCTTCTTCTTCTTCTTCTTCTTCTCTTCCTCGGTCCGCAGCCGCCGGTTCGGTGCCCGAATTGACCGCGGCCGGCAAGCGGACTGCGAAATATGTGGGGGTTTTATTGACGGTGTGTGTTTTGGGGGGTTCTTGTTTCTTTGTTTCTTTTCTATTGAATTTTTTTTTTCAATTTTTTATTTATTTATTTAGTTATTTATTTATAATATTCCCGCCCTCGGTCTTTCACATTCTTTTCGAAACTCGGTGGTCCTTTTTTTTTCTTTTTTCTTTCTTTCTTGTTCTTTTTCTTCTTCTTTACGTCAGGGAACCTTGGGGGCATGGCAAAGTATTTTTATTTATTATTATTATTATTTTGTTTTTCCAAATTTGGCCCAATTCGCAGTTGTTTGTTGTTCCGCAAACCCGCAGCCGCCGCTCGGAGAACGGACTTGCTCTAATATGCACCTTGGGTACCTATGGCACTAGGTACCTTTCCTACCTACTAAGTACCTAAGGTACTACCTAACCCAGTAGCACCTAACTGGAGGTGCCCTTGGTACCTTACCTACCAAGTACCTACCTATAGGTAAGAGCGCCCAAAAGAGCGGAAAAGAACCAAAAAAAAAAAAATAAAAAAATTAAAAAATTAAACCCAACCCATCATTCTTTGCATGCATTGCATGTACATTGCATGTACTCCGTGGCCCTGGGTTGCCACGGTTGCCACGGCCTTGGCCTCTTCCCCGAGTTCCTCTTTGAATACCTCAAGGTATACTTCCGTAAGTACTCCGTTCTCCGTTCTCCGTTCTCCGTACCCATTCCCTCCCTTGGTACCTACCTGTAGGTTACTATAGCAGCACGTAGTACTACCTAGTACCTAGCTACTAGACCTCTGTGCTGTACGGAGCAATGCTTCTGTGCTCTGCTCTTCTATAGACCTAGTACCTTAGTTAGGTACTACTAGGTACTATTCCCTACAGTGTCAATCCCATCATCCTGCGCTGTTTTACCTACCTTTAATAGTACAAAGTATCATATAAACCTTATTACTACCTACTAAGTACTAAGTACCAACACCAACGTACTTTGGGTGATGTAACTACCTAGTACTAACTCTATATCCCCCCCCCCATCATGTGCGCAAAACGCAGAAATTCTTCCCTTCTCCTGATCCTCAGGCTTGTGCCCCAAAAACCCATTTTCCCCTGCTGCAGGAAAACGCTAATTTGCCCCCCCCCCAAAACCTGCCACCTGGATAGCGCTTAGTTTCGCTTACCTTATGAGTGCGAATCCGCGACCCGCATTTGAAATCAAAGTTCGGATTTTGCATATGGGCATAAAGGCAGGAGGAGGCACACGGGATCCGGGCCCTGCTGCCTTGGGTACCTACTGGTACTACTAGTACTACTGCACTACAAAGACCGTCACGACTAATGTACCTTTACTCCGTAACCAAGTGCTTATACTGCTGCTAGGTAGGTACTCCGTACTTAGTAGGTACTAGGTGAGGTAGGTACCAGGTAGTGCTTTAGTAGGTACCCAAGGTACGTAATAAGGTAAGGTGCCTATCAAGTGCCCAAGGTATATTGGAGTTGCACCTTAATGTTAGCTGCTATAGGTACCTGGTACCTACCAAGGTACGTACTAGTACCCACAAGGTACCTTAGTAACCGGTCTTTCCTGCATGTACTCCGTACTTTTGCGTGTGCTCCGTGCCGTCCGCCTCGCCTTTTTGTCTCAAACCGATTTTGCCTTTTGCCGTAACGCATTAATACATCTCAGCTGCTCTCGGATACTTCGCCTTCGCCGTTGCCGCGAAAGAAAAAATAAAAATAAAAAGTAAAAATAAAAAAATAAAAAGTAAAAATAAAAAAATAAAAATAAAACTTAAAAAAATAAAAAATAAAAAACCCTTGAATTGGCTTGGCCTTTTTTTTTTTTTTCTTTTTGTTTTTCTTTTTTTTTTTTTCTCTTACCCATTTGCCCTCCCCTTTGACATGAGCACAAAGACACCAACTATGATTTAGACACACCGCACACACACAACTCATCACGCACACAACTCATCACACACACACGCACACACACGCACAACGTACAACAAAACCCACATTCACCGTCTCAAATTCTGCTGCTGCTGCTCTACCTAGTGCCTACCTATACCTAGCCCTCAGCGAGTACTATTGCCTGTTCTGGCTGGTTGGTACTCCAGTCTAGGTACCAACCTTGTTCCTCTTTTGAACTTGCCTCCCTCGCTGCCCATCCTTTCTTCCTCTTCCTCTCCCTCCCCCCCAACCTACTCATTCTTCCCGCCCGGATTTGGCGGACATCCGGCAATAGGAAAAAATACAGACCCTTCAACAAAACCTTGCCTCGTTCCCCATCCAGCCCGTCAAAAGTCCTGGCCCCCCCCCCCCCCCCCTCCAAGTAATCCGGTATTACCAATTCACCCAACCACACGCTCACTTGGCGGCGGCGGCGACAGCGGCAGCTCCTCCTTTTCGTTCCATATAGTACAGTCTTGTATGGTTCGGGACGTATCGGCTACATACCCCTACTACACACTCTGTTCATAATATAAACCCCACCGGGATCCAAAAGCGGAGCCTGATTGTGAGATTCATATACTCGTCTCTCCGTTGCCGACCGGTCTTGGTTTTACCCCCCTCCCCCCGGTCTCCCTTGCAAAAACAGACGACATCCCATCCGATCGATAATCCCGTAGAGTGAGATCACGCATTGCTCGACCAGCTCTCTCAATATCTCTCTCTCTCTCTCTCTCTCTCCCTCTCCCCTCGCGGCCGCCTTTAGGTTCCGTGATAGCGGAGATTTTCGCAATCGCAAAAGGTCGACGGCATTTTTCAAAATCTAGCTCACCAGACGGCATCACATCTCTCTCGAGAGTGGAATCAATGGCGACCGACACTGACACGCTCTCTCTTCCGACCACGACGGCCCCTACCGAGGTCGCTGCGTCAACATGCTTGCCTCATGACGAGCATCAGTTCCGAGGGGCCAAAAGAGGATGGTGTAGCGACGTGTGGGACACCAGCGTCACCGCAAACTTCCACTTTGCCGCCAAGATGGACCGCCCGAGCAACTCCGCGACGGCGATGACAACGACGGCGACGATGACAACGACGACGGCGACGATGACAACGACGACGACGACGACGACGGCGACGGCGACGACGACGGGCAGCCCCCAGCACCAGACACAGCAGCCTCAACAACAGCAGGAACAGGGAGGCGATGCCACGGTGACGGGCAAGTACGTCGCTCAGACGAGCCCCGACGGGTGCGATCGGCCGTTGAAGCGGCGGCCGAGCTCCGACTGTTGGCTAACATCCAACCTGCTGTCCTCCTACAGGAGCGTAGAGGAATCCTGCAAGCGCTCGCTGGAGCACTTCCCGTGTCCGAGCGTCTCCTTCGCCATGCCCGCTCTCGAGTTCGACTTTCGCATCGCCGTCGCACTCAACCCGGAGCCCTCCAGGATCGAGAACCGCGTGCAAAAGGAGATCACAACCATCAAGGGCGGCAGGTGGTCCGGATCCTTTGGCAACGGCCGAGTCATGGTATGATCGCGCACCCTTGGCTGTTCCGGCATGCGTCCGAACCGCTCTGGTGGGAGCAGAATCAGCTGACAAATGGTTAGGCCGGCGGGTACGATCTCGGGCAGGCACGCGGCTTTCGCCCGATTCGCATTGTCGAAGGCGCGTTTGTGCTCCAAACCACTGACCAGCCTCCCGCCATGCTGGAGATGCGCACGCGAGGGTCGTTATCGGGCCCATGTGACGTCCTGGATACCCTGCTCAGTGCTCGCGAGTCCAAGGAGAACATCGATCCCCGACAGTACGGCTTTCGGACTTTCGCCACCGTCAAGACGGCCGACAAACGCTACGCCGAGTTCGTCAACTGTGGGCTTTGGGTCGCCAGTGGTGTGTGGCGAGGCGAAGAGCTGATCATCGAGTGAGTTGCTCCGTAAACAATCACGTAACCATGCCGTGACCTTCCTTTTGGTTTCCCAAGGCTGACACCCCACACTCCGTATTCAAAGTGCCTATCGTCTCACTTGAACCCATGTAGTCGCGCGAGCATGAGGCTATTATTTTTGTCGGAAAAAGAGAATTTTGCTACAAGCACCATGGCAAAGAAATTTTTTCCCTTTTTTTCCCCCCTTTTTTCTTTTTTTCTTTTTTCCTTTTTTTTCCTTTTTTTTTTGGAGAGGGGATGGGCATTGGGAGAAAAAAAAACGACAACTGGTATAGGGAAGGCGGCGCAAGCGGACTGCATTCCTCTTTTTTTCTTCTTCTCTCTCTCTCTTCCTTCTCAACGGCATGGCGGGTTCACAATGACTTGTCGGTTTACGGCGCATCAGCGGAGCTTTGATGCAAGCGAGGAGTTTTTTTGGTTTTTTGGTTTCCTTTTTTTTTTTTTTTTCGTGGGGTCGGTCACTTGATTTGGCGGTAAACGGTTGCATCGGCATCGGAGTCTTAGGGAGCTCACGTTTCTCCTCCTCCCACTTCTGTTCCTGCTCCTTCTTCTTCTTCTTCTTCTTTTTTTTAATGAACCGATAAATGATTTAGGCATGGGGACATTGGAAGAGAAATCAAGTTTTGCTAATATGGCGCCTGTTCCGAGGCATCTGGACGGCTCTCGTGAAGTATCCTTTCTTGGTGGGCGGCGCTCTCGAGGTTCAATAAGAGATGAACTCATCTTCAACCATTGGCGTTTGTCGATCGTTGTGGCGGCAGGCTTGTTTTTGGTCAGCGAGATTCGAGCAATTCGACCAATGCTTGCAGGAGAGCTCACTGCCTTTTTTGCCGCATCGTGAATGGGCGTCATGCTCCAGCGAGGCTGACTGTAGCTTTTTGCCCCCTTCCCATCTTGCCTTTTGATGCTTGTCGTAATGTGGAGGTTCCCAAGCGCTTCATTTCAGGCTTATGGCAACCTCCAAGCAGTTGAGCTTCCTCAAACGACTGTCACCGTCGTCTCCAAACGCGTCGTCGGCACCCGCATCGTCGGCAACCACATCGTCTACTGTTCCGATGGTTCGTGTTCTAATCTCGACAACGCAGTCTCCCCGCTGCTCGAACCAGCTTGCGACGCTCAGCGTCTTTTCGATAGCTTTGCCTGTGCCCATCACCGACACCACCGTCCTACGACCGGTCTCGCTGCCGCTGGCCCGCTTCAATGCCTCCACGCGCGCGTACAATGACACATTCTTGGCAGCGGGAACATTGCCACGCAAGGCCTTGTCCAGGAACTTCTTGGTCCGCTTCACAACGGACATGAAGGGAGAGCTTGAGGACACGTAGATGATGGGCGTCTTGGACGACGCGGGGAGCTGGCGTCGAGTGAGGGGACGCTTCTGAATCCTGGCGCCTAGAATTCGGGGCTGTTAGCGATGTTCAAACCGTGTCCTCAACTCATCTGCTAAAAAAAAAAAAAAGGGCCTTTTGTTTTTGTTTTTGATATCTTTTTTTTTTTTTTTTACCTTGTGGAATTGGGGGCATCTTCCTTGCCGCCCCAGGCACCGGCTTAGCTGGGGGGGTTTCTGGTTGAGTCATGGCGAAATAGGCGATGGTGACTGCGAAACACAGAGGAGAGCACTCAGCCAGAACTCTGGTTAAAGAAGCCGAATCGATTTGTACTCAGATCGGAGCAAAGAATGGTTCGGTGCAAAAAGAAGGCAGATAGAGGAGCGCCGGAGAGGGCGACGACAGAACGAACGCTTTCTTCTTCTTCTTCTTCTTGTTTTTCTGACAAGTTTTCTCCCGTGCAAAATAAAGAAGCATAAAGAACTTCCCCATGTAAAGGTTATCTGCTAAGATAAGTAGTAGTAGTTGTTCGCAGACCCACTGTTCTTATCGCCGCTGTTATCGCTGCCCCCCCCCCCACCATAGCAGCCCTACCTAAGTACATATGTAGCAGCCTAGTACCGATGCAATAGCGCGAGCGTTCGCTGGGAACGTCATGTCGCGAGAATGTCGCCAGCATCCCCTTTTGGGCCTTCTCTTCTCTCCAGCCTGAACACCTCGAAAATCTGGCCTCGCCCCAGAGGAATGGCTGCCTGCATCCCAGGCTCCGACCATTTGCCCGACGCCGAACAGCCATGTCTCTGGACATCTGGCCTCCCGTGTCCCCAGAGGAGCTCGAGATAAAAGTCGCTGAAGCCCAGGTCGGTAAGCCGTCCGGTGGCGCACAGGTTGAGCAGACAGGCTGCCATCGACGCAGGCCGGGGGACCAGAATGCTGATATCTTTCAAGAAACGCGAGCTGGCATGGATCGTCGGAAGGACCCTGAATGTCTGCGAGGACCTCAAGCATGGCCTGGAGGATTGCTATGCTCTCCTGGCGCCTGTTGACCCCGGCAGCACTCTGGTCATGAGCACGCCGCGCAACGAGCGAGTCAAGGGCACCATCACTCGGGTCGGGACGCGCATCGTCAAAGGGGTGATTATGCACTGCGGAGCCCCCTTCGTCCGCGTGAGGCGGGGCACGGCACGGCATGGCATGGCTGACGCGATGCGACATTTGCAGACTCTCGGCCTCCAATTTCGAACCATTGCGCCGCAGACGCTGACTCTCTCGCAATCCTTCCCCATCCACATCCACGTGCTCGACGCACTCCACACCCATCTGACCGAATCGATCGACCTCCTCGGCATGCTGCTGTCCAGCGGCAAGCCGTCCGATTCCGAAGCCAAGCCTTCTCCCGGCACCGAAGCCCAAGCGCTCTCCTCTGGGCTGCGCCTTCTCGCCGACTCCATCTCGTCCTCCATCGCGCTCCTCAAGGGCCCGCCCCTGAACGAGACGGACACGAATTGGACAAGCCAATCGTGCCCGCCGTCTCATTTTTCTCCTCCCTTGACGCAAAACTTTAGCTTGTACATCACCCTCCAGGAGTGCAGCATCGTGCTCTTCATGCGCGCTCTCGAACCCGTCGACGCACCCGTCCACTTTGGCACAAAGCTCGGCCTCGCCATCGGCACGTACCGGCGCCTCGAGCACGACGAGATGGACATGGTGTTCAAGTATAAACCCGGCGGAGACGACCTGTCCGACACCAAGCGAGGGTCTGCCAACCACGGCGTCGAGCCGCAGGCGGCTGCGAGAAGACGCCCAAACGCTCCGTTGGAAGAGGTCTATGTGCGGGAAAAAGTCCGGGTGGAGAGCGCGGACCCCAGCCTTATCTCTCTGTATTCAAAACTGGGATATCTAAACATCATGCTGGAGCAGGCGCGGAGGAACCTGGATGCCGTCATGAGTGTGCAGCTGAAGACGTATACGGAATAGCTTATTTGTAGCTGGGCATCATGACGGATGGTGTTTTGTTGTGTGATGATTTGTACATGCATGTTATTGTCGGGTTCAAGGGTACTTGGTAGGTAACTTGGTAGGCAGTGTTTGTTGATGTGATGGGCAGCATAAGGTAGGTGCCCCCATACATGCACAAATACCGTCCCTACCCCCAATATTGGATCTAGTCATACTTCAAGTACCAATAAAGCCAAAAAAATAAAAATAAATAATAAAATAAAATAAAAATAAAATAAAATAAAAATAAAATAAAATAAAAATAAAATAAATAAATAAATAAAAATAATTAAATAAATAAAAATCATGGCCAAATACACTTGGTTCAAATTCGAGTTACAAAGCCAATATATATATATATACATACATATATATGAATATGATGCTTTCGTCATGCCTCTCTCTCTTGCATACAGAATGCCAACTCCTCCATACGTGAAGCCAAGCCACCTTGACGCCGCCAAAAAAAAAAAACAAAAAAAAAATAGACAAACATTCATTCTTGAGAAGTCCAGATGACTGAAAAAAAAAAGTAAAAAAAAAAAAGTAAAAAAAAAAAAAAGTAAAAAAAAAAAAAAAAATGACCCCCCCCCCATGATTCAAGCAAAACAAGTGCGGCTTATGCTACAGGCGACCAGGGCATGGGGATCAGAATCCTCGATTGCATGGACTGGATCAAAGGCACCGTCTTGTGCACCGTGTCGCTCCAGCCCTCAACCGACCAGCTCTTTTCTCGGCGGGCCCTTCGCTCCTCCAAGTTGGCAAACTGCCACAGATGGTGGACGGTGTTGAGCTCTCCAATCTGGACAAACCAGGCGCCAACACCTTCCATGACCTCCCTCCGGGCCTTGAGCCCCCTCCTCCAGTGAGTCTCCCACTCCAGCAGGTTGCCGGGGTGGAGGGTGTATGACCGAAGCTCAAAGACACCCCCCAGCTGGCGCGGGGGAGTGGTAGGCCAGAAGGAGAACTCTTGCATCAGGGAGATCTTCTTGGAATTGATCAATTTGCTGAGCCTCTTGTTGAAAGCGGCGAACTCGGGGTGGTGGGAGATGGAGTGTCGGGATTCGTGGTAGCCCTCGTACCGCTGGTACTCCCAAATGTGAACTAGCGGTATGGAAGCGTTAGCCGGCGGGACGGCACATGTCTGCGCGCGCGGAGGCCATGCTTACCAAAGGTGTCGCAGTCGCCGACCTCTGTTCGCCAACTTCCGACCAGATGAACCTTATTCTCGGGCGTGTTGGCCATCTTGGGGTAAAACTCCCCCGTGAGCCTGACGTAGTCGTCCACCTTGTCCGGCTCGACTTCGTGGAACACGATCGAGTGGACGTACTTGCCTCTGGCCAGGACCTGGCTGAAGCTGGCCTCCATCTGGGCCTCCATCTCCCTCCCTTCCTTGGTGCCATAGATGAGGTTCGTCAGCCGCCCCTGTTTGCGATCAGGCTGGTTGCTCTGCGCCTCGGCGCTGGCTCCTGCAGTGGTTTGAGATGAGCTTTGGTCAGGCGTGTCGGACGGGTTAGCAAAATTCTGGGATCCAAACGCACGAGCTCCCCTTTCCTTTTGTGCTTCCACCAGCTGCTCTCTGAACGCTCTCTGCTTCTCGTTGAATTGCTCGATGGAGGCCACAGAGGGGTTGATGTCGCCCATGGATGGCGTTCGGGTTTGCATCAGCGGCGACGTCGTGGCCATAGCTCGAACGCCAGCGCGCGGGGCCGCCGCAGCGGCTCGGCGATACAACCTCTGAGCAAGCATGACGGCGTGCGGCGTGTTGGAGACCAAGAGAGAAAAAAAAAGGCAATGTGCGAAAGCCTCGGACAAAGGGCCAAAGGACAGAGACAATATCAATTATCTCCCTGGAGCTTGCAGCCTAAACCGCCGAGGCACAGGCTCGCCAGAGGGACGGGAGAGGAGGTCTGCGTGCGATTAGGAGCAGCAAGCCAGGGCACGTTCGATGAGGAGAGGGGGGGGTAAGAGAGAACGGAGCAGAGAGCAGTTCAGCGGCGGAAGGGCACGAGGCGGACAACTTGATGGAGGGCAGGCCCAAGGGCCGATTGGATGCTGGGAGAATTTGGTGCGGCCGCCGAGACAAAAGAAAAAGAGGGAGCTGGGGGAAAAGCTCAGAAGCGCAGAGGCAAGGTTGCAGCGACTTCACCCCGCACTATTCATATATGCCCGACGAGGGTCACGCTGTGTCAATGCGGGCGGTTTGGCTATTGGTTGCGAAGGCTTCCGAATTTGTGTGCAGACTTGCGCGTCTGGGCGTCCAGGCAGAGAGAGAGGGAGAGAGAGAGAGAGAGCCGAGAAGCAGACAGGCAATTGGACGCACTCGAGCGGTTGCAGCGTTCTTGAGGGAAAGGCTGAGGAGGAGGAGGAGCCCGTTCTCGTTGGGAATGAGCAAAACCTGGGGAAAGATGGAGCTTCGATGCGGTACGTACCGGTGACAAAGTTGTCCCCTCTCTCCGCTTTTTTTTCGGCACGGGAGAATAAAGGCACAACAGCGGGAAATGATGTCACAGGGCAGAGGAGCGTTTTGGCACTTTGGGTACGGAGTACTTGTACGGAAGTACCATGATGAGGGCGCCATGTGATGGATCACGTGATTGGAGAGGAAGTCAACCGTCGAGTACCTTTAGGTACCTTTTAGTACGGAACCTTGTGAAGTTAGTACTAAGTACCTTACTATACCCATTACGGAGTACAACCTGTTACGGTATAGAGCTCGAGCACTGGAGCGAATGGAATGCCTTAGGCAGAACCACCCTGGCCAGCAGGTTTACAAGGCGCTCGAAATTTATACTGACTAACTGCTTCGGAAGCCTCTCTCTATCTGGTTGGACCAAAGGGAAAAAGGCTCGTTTTTCAAACCACTTCACCAGCACCTCGTCCAAACCTCCGTTCTGCTCAGCCTCAGCCTCGCGCAACACCGCCATCATGTCCTGGTTCGGCGTCGTCCCCTTCAAAAAGTTCCCGGCTCCTTTCCGTACGTCGACCGCGCCTCAGACTCGCCGCCAATCCATCCCCAGAATAAGCACAATCGTGGACTGACAATCGCCGCAGTGAAGCCTTACTGGCCTTTCTTTGCCGCCGGTATGTGGTTCGCGACATCCCCCGGTGGTCTTTGACGGCGCCCATGTCGATTATGCAGCGATTGCGACGCCGTCTTTAAATCCTTTTGAGGGTGCCTCCTGGCAAACCGAATCTTTGACTAACATGGGGTGAAAAAAAAAAAATTCAGGTCTGGTTATTGCTTATGGCGCCAACTCTGCCCAGAACGCCATGATGGCCTGTATGAGCTCCCGAATCACCCTGCCGATTATTGGGGGGCGGTTTTTTTTTTCTTTTTTTTCTTCCTTTTTGCGCTCTACTGATACTGACGCCATTGCACAGCCGACGAGTGGAAGAACGACCCTCGCAACCCCAACGCCAAGTCCGGCAACAAAGCTCACTAAAAACTTATATATAAAAATCAAAAATGGATTGGGGGCGGGGCCAGGGGCGGCAGGAGTCGATGGAGGAAGGGATATATACACTCGGACGACTCGAGAGCATGCCGTCCGATAATCTCGCTGCACTGTATCATAGACTCGCATTCCGGGCTTAATAGACCTTTGTGATGACCAAAAGCGACCTGAATGCGTTTTCGAGCCATTGTGCTTGAGGCATTGTGCAAAGCTTCTAGTGACATGGCGGCTGCATTTCCTTTTCTTCACCTCTATCCTCTATATGAATGAGCCAAATGCTGGGCAGCCTCGGACGATGTATGCAATTGAGAGAGGCCCCCTTGCATGTGGGCTGCTTTGTGAGATGTTTGCGGGCCGGGAACAGATTCATATATATAGCCTACGGCATGGAAATAGAGCATCTTCCGGTTAGACATAACGAATTGCTGTTGCATTGACATCGAGGTCGTGCAAGCCTGGCCAAGATATATAAAAAAAACATTCTGTTCTTGTTCTTGTTACTCCATACCAGCTTATCTACTAGTTAGGTTACCTTTCAGTATGAATGATAGCGCCATAGAATTTTTTTTTCTCTCTCTCTCTCTCTCACACACCAATGATGGATTACTAAGTCACTCCCCAAACCCAGCCTTCACTCACTGCGAACCTCCTCGCCCATCTCACTTGACAACTTACACACACTCCATTTTTACAAAAAAACTTAAATCAAACCCCCCTCACCCCAAATGATTCCCTCTGATGCCATATATTTTGTCCAATATTCACAAATCTAGACCGTCTTTTTTTTTTTTTTTTGCCTGCGTTTCGCACGTCCCGTATCCCCCGCGCAATGTCATCAGCCTCCACGCCAAAGGGGACTCCCCGGCCGGAGCAGCAGGTTCAAGAGAATGGAGGAAAAAAGCAAGTCAAGATATTAATGATCCACGGTATGTGCGTGAACCGGCGTTCCTACCTGTACACCCTCATATCTGGGGAGAAAAAAAATAAAATAAAAAAATAAAATAAAATCCCACACATCATCTCACTCATGAAATCCAAACAACCACTGATAACCATCAAAAAGGCTACACGCAATCCGGCCCTCTCTTCCGCACCAAAACCCGCGCCCTGGAAAAACTCCTCGCCAAAACTCTCGCCCCCATCTCCCTCCTCCCAGTCCTCATCTACCCCACGGGCCCGGTTCGCCTCCTCCCCTCCGATAGCCCCGGCTTCAGGCCCTCCGCAGAACCCCAGGGGGGCGACTCTCTCAGCGCAGAAGACGTCCCAGCCGCGTGGGCCTGGTGGCGCAAGGACGACGCTACCAACTCGTACCGCCGCTTCGACGAGGGCATGGCCGTCGTTGCGGAGGCGATCCGCGAAGCCGGCGGCGTTGACGGGGTATGCGGCTTCAGCCAGGGCGGCGCCATGACGGGCCTTGTCGCCGCTGCCCTGGAGCCTTCGAGGCCTGTTCTGGAGGGCCCCGGGGGGGATTGGGCTCGCAGGCTCAGGGAGGCAAACGGAGGCCGGCCTGTCAAGTTTGCCGTTTCGTACTCTGGCTTCTATGCCGGCGTGGATGCCCTAGAGTGGTTGTACGAGCCAAAGATCAGGACGCCGACTCTGCACTACATTGGCAGTCTGGATACGGTCGTCGATGAGAGCCGGACTCAGGGGTTGGTGGATAGATGCGAGGAACCGGTCGTGGTGGTTCATCCTGGCGGCCACCATGTCCCTGTATCCAAGGAGTGGGTGATGCCGCTGGCAGGCTTCATAAGAGATCATGCCAGCGGCGATGAGGCAAAGGAATAGCCGAGGCAAAGGAAGAGTTGTTGATGGAACTGTCGAGCGATGAGACTCTCTCTCTCATACTCACACTCACACATACACACACACACACACACACGCAAAAAAAAAAAAAAAAAGAAAAGAAAAGAAAAGAAAAGTAAAGAAGAAGACGTAGACTTAATTAGAGTGATTTTGTTCAAAGATTTAGCAAGCTAGAGAGGAAATCAAAGACACGAAATACGGGGCATCGCATAGAGCGTTTTTTTTTATAGGTTTTAGGTTTTTAGGTTTTTAGGTTTTTTTTTATGTAGCCTCAGATTTCCTTCCAAGAGTTACCTAACCTAACCTGTGTCATTGTCATTTACAAGCTGTGAAATCCTCGTAAAAGCCGTGCCCGCGAATCTTCATGTGTAGTGTTGCTCCTTTTTTTCAAATGCGCCGCGCCGGACCCCCTCCTTCCTTTTCAACCGTCCGTCTATTTAGAACCTGTTGGCTGGATGCGTGCCATCATCTCCTCCTTGGTGATGAGGTGGTCGATCCTCTCCAAGAGACCCAGCAAGCTCTTCATGTTGTGACTCCACTCGTTCAAGACGTCGTCCGCGTCTCTTGGCTTGGCGAAGCTGACAATTCGTGCCGGTCGGTCGATTTTCGCATACACGGTCTTGGATGTGACCAGTTCGCTAATGTACTTTTCCGTCTCGTCTTCCGCAAGATCGAGGAGCTCGGTGAGGCGGCTTATCTGGATGCGAGTGTAGTACTTGGCGATGACCCGGACGTTGTGCTCGATGACGCGCTTGCGCAAGTCCTCCCACCTCTGGTTGGCCTTTTCATCCGCAGACTGCCCGGGCTGAGCGTCGAAGACATCGGTGCCGCACAGGTGCGGGCCGAATTTCTTGGCGATTTCCGGCCACCGCATCAGCTCGTGAACTGTGAAGAGTCGGAGAAGCTCGGCATCGAGAGAAACCTGGGCGTTCCGCGAGTCTCGGTGTATGCGCTGAAGGAGGTCATGTTGTTCGTTGTCATAGGGAGCGAGGATTACAAAGTAGATGATGCGTTGCAGAACCTGTTCATCAAGGAGTTAGTCGGATGCCTTGGGGGGGGAAGAGCAAGTGCTCAATTAGCCGAAGACGAGTCTTACGGGGTGGAGTTTTGCAGGGTCCTCCTCGACGGCCTCTGTGTCGAGAACCTGGCGATAGTGCTTGCAGGCGTCCAGGTATTTGTCCTCATGCTTCGCCAACGTAATCTGTTGCTCGTAGTAGCGCAGCTTCAAATCCGTTGTATCGTCCTCCTTCTCTTCCGGGACTTCCTCTCCACGGGCCTTCTTCTTCTCGCGCTCCTTCTGCTCCTTCTCCAGCTGCTCGGCCGTCTTCTTGGGCTTTCGTGCCAGGTATCTTGTGCTAATCTTTCGGCCCAGGATGGCCGCCTGTGTCCAGTCGCCACTCTCAATGCAGAGCTCCACCTGAGCTAGGATGAACTCTGTCTTTTCTCGTCGATCCATGGAGCCAAAGGTCTCCACCTGAAGCTCGCACAAGATCTCCGTGGCCGCCTTGACATCGCCCTGCTGCTTCTTGATGTCGGAAAGGATCTTGGTGACGCGAGCGCGCTCGACTTCGACAAAGATTTTGCCTTCGGTGACTGTTCGCAGCGTCTCGATGACAGACAGTTTGGTCTTCAGGTCGGGGGTCTCATCGAGGAATCCGACAACGGTCTGGACCATCTTGGTGATGGCCTGCTTGAGCTGGCTGTGCTTCTTCGACAGGACCAGCGTTTGGTCATTCATTAAGCTCCAGTCGTTGGCATTTTTGCAGAGCGTAACAATCGCTACGAGAATCCGTGATGTTGAGGCGAGATCCGAGGCCTATCGAGGAAAAAAAAAGAAAAGAAAAGAAACAAAGTCAGGGAAGCTGTCTGGGAGCCAGAGACGGCAAAAGTGGGCTCTCACTTGACGGGTTTGCTTTTCGAGGGCGGCGAGTTTCTCGATTGCGCCCTGGAGGTTGGTCTACTCAAACAGGTCAGATCACGGCAGCTAGAAGCCAACCCCCCCCAACCGAGAGGGCATACCTTGCCCAGAGCCTCGGCCTCTGGAACCTGCTGGTCAACCTCCTTGGAGAAGTCCTTCTCGGGCTTGAGGGTTGCCTCCGACATTGTGGCGGCGTGCGGCGTCGGGTCTCAGCGGATCGAAGGGGATTCGGCAGGTGGTTATGGCACTTTGAGATTTTTGGGCGTCTTGTGTCGGTAATTGGGAAATCCCCAAAAGAGTCTACTCGATAACGCACCGTGAATGAGAAGGACGATTTGCTTGACTCGACTCAAGCTGGGAGGGCTGATGACTTTGATTGGCAAGGCTGCTGTGGGTAACGCAAGAGGCACCTGCCTGAACGTCCTGCAGCGTATGTAATCCCTGGCTCGGGTTGATCAGCCCCCCCCCCCCACTTCGAGCTAGCGGGAACAAAGTAACCCCGACCGCAATCGATAAAGCTTGTATCAGCCCTTGGGAGCCATGGCTCATGTAAAACTTGATGCCAGGAAATCTACAGAGAACTCTCTCCGTATGGTAATTACAAAACCGCTTGAGATTTGATGTTTCTCGGCAGAATAGATTTTTTTTTTTTTACCAATGCCGGTTATTCGGTGTTGATCTGGCCAAATGATCTGGAATGCGTCACAAATGTGGATGTCTACAAAAGGTAGTAGCTGGCTACATGCCCTTTATCCTGAGCGGAGGACCTATTGGATCATGGGGCTGGATCATGGCCATGTAGAAGTGACAAAAAAATAAGAAAGAAAAAGAAAGAAAGGAAGTAAAAAAAAAAAAAAGGAAAAAAAAAAGTTCATATATGTTTCATTAAACCTGCCAGGGCAGTGGGCAGGCCTAGTTTAAATCCGTATCCTAATCCCTTTTTGCCTCAGCTGGCGCCGTCTCTCTATATTCCAATCACGCCTCAAAAACCAGAGAAACACCATCATCACCAGCCGTCACCAACCGCTCGCCCGTCTGGCCCTGCACAAAGCCCAACACACCACCTCCCTCGCCATCGCCCCTGTGGCCCCTCCACTCCTTCAGCAATCCAGAGCTTCCCCCCTCAACACCACCTGTTGCGCCGCCGGCTCGCAGGTCCCATCTTCGCACAACCCCGTCCATACCGCAGCTCGTGAGCAGCCACGAGTTGGGCACGAATTCGACCTTGACGACGGAGTGCTCTTCGTGCGCGCCGACAAGATTCTTTCGGATGGCGAAGCGGCGGGTGGCGTCAAACACGGTGATGGAGCCATCCACGGAGCCGGCGGCCAGCAGGGTGGTAGGCGGGCTTGTTGACGCGACCGACAAGGCAAGCGTCTCGACGCTGTCGGCTTGGCTGTGGAGCGAGGCGAGGATTTGCCCGCCGGTGCTGGGGTCCGCCGCAGACTTGCCGCCCCGAGCTTGCGACCTCGCCGGCGCAGCAGCCGTCAGACGGGGAAGAGAGACGATCTTGATGGCGCCGCCAGCACCGCCGGCGGCAACGAAGGCGCCCTTGGGGTCGATGGCGATGGAGTACAGACCGCCCTCTACCTCGAATCGCTGATCCGCGCCCGTCAACGACACGACCGTCATGCCGTTATCGTTGGCGAGGCCCTGAGCAGCGGCAAACCCCCACACATCCCAGACGCATAAGCTGCTGTCTTCAGAAACGGTAGCTAGGAGCTGGCCGTCAGGCGTCCATGCCCCGGCCGTGCAAGAGCCGGTGTGCAGGAAGTATGACTGGACGATCTGCAGAGGATTGGACGAGTCGGAAGGGTCGATTGCGTAGACCCAGACGGAGCCGTCGTTGGCGCCGAGGGCGACGGTGTTGGGGTTGGACGGAGAGGGACAGGGCGCAATCCAGTTGATTTCTTCGACCTCCTGCGCCTCCCCGAGGAGAGCGACCTTGACGCCGGTGGATGGTAGGACATCGGTCTTCCAGGCTTTTATCCTGCCATCCATGCCTCCGCTGACCAGGACCTCGCCCTGCGGGAGGGTCCAGGCCAAGGCATTGATGGAATCTGTGTGGCCTCGCAGGGAATACAGGCTCTCGAGCTGAGTGGTCTGGGGCTGCCCGGCAGAGGGATCGCTTGCGTAGCTCGCGGGCAGTACAGGCCGCGACTGAGCGGCAGAAGAGTCGAAAAGCCAGCCGGCGCCGGGGGCGTTGTCGTCTTGACCGGCGGAGCCACCGACGGCGATCAGCGAAGGATGAACGGGGTGCTGCGCGATGGCGAAGAGAGAGTCTTGGGGCAGGTCGAAGAAGGCAATGGAGTCGTTTTGCAAGAGGAGCTCCTCGTTGTCGGAGTCCATGGCGAGATCGTCATCGTTGGCAATCTCCTCGCCTACATCCTCGGCATCGAGGAGGTCGTCGTCCATCTCGTCATCCGGGCGGTTTGAAGCAGACATTTCTTTCTTTCTTTCTTTCTTTCTTTCTTTCTTTCGATCTTTCTTTCTTGCGATATGCCGTGGCTATACGGAGAGGGAGGGAAATGGAGAGTGAAAAAGTAGAGGGACGGCTCAGTCGCTGCTCTTTTGACAAAGGGTATATAGAAGAAAGAAGGATATGAGTAAGAAAAAGAAGAAAAGAAGAAAAGAAGGAAAAAAAAAAAAAAAGGTATTTCGGATTCCAGAAGGGAAATCCAGCCTGTTCCCTTTGAGCTGGGACAAGACGTCACTTTTCTGCTTGATAAGCAGAATCTTCCGGCTTCTTGATGATGCTCGGCAGTTTTTTTTTTTTTTTTTTTTTTTTTTTTTTTTTTCAAATTCGGCCTTTGACCCCTCCCCCGCCATTGGCTTGTGAACCCCCCACCACCACCACCACCAACCAAGTTCATGTTAAACGAACTCATAATACTTTTTTTTTTTTTTTGGGTTGTAGAAGTTATTGTTCGTTTGCTAATTTACAAAGTACAGGTACGTACATGTGCTCTAAATATTCTTCGGAGAAGATTAATTTTTCATTTTCATTTTCGAAACTGTATGAAAGAAGAAGATTGCTGTGAAAAAAACTCTATAATGCCCTATGTTTAGCACATGATAGGATGGTAGTGAGCGTCATCGCAAGGTTTTCATGTTCATCGTCACATATTATTTTTGTTGGCGTTATGAGTTAAAAGAGAAAAAAAAAAAAAGGACTTGTTGAAACCAAAGGCTTCATCGAAATCCGTCATCCCCCCTCTGAATCACCCATAAACTCCCTATACCCGCCAAAGATCCCACGACTAGCTACCCATGATGGCCTCCATCGTAGTACGATCATCCATCAAGCGCCTCGACCCAATTCTGCTCAGCCTGCCTCCTCCTCCATCTCTCCTCGGCAGCCTCTCGGAGTATCCGCTCTTCCTCGCCAACCTCGGCCGCCTGGCCCGCAAGCTCTTTGATCTGGTGCCTCACGGCAAGGAGCAGCATCTTATGCCAACCGCTGTGGATTTTGCATCGCTTGCGTTCACACATTCCCCTCACTTCGTCGCCTTCTCCCAGAGGATCATCGACTTTTGATGCCTGAAAGATGGCTTCGCCTTCGGGTGACTTGACGAAGGCGGCGAAGGCATCTCGCGCCCCGATGGAGTCAAGCCTCTGGTCGTAGCCGCAGATATCCTCTGCGAACAGGCCGGCGCTGATGGCGGCTCTGCGGCGCTCTTGGACCATTTCGACGAGGGAGATCATCTTTTGGCAGAGAAGCGTCTCCTCGGCCAGTTTGAATCTCGCAGTGGCTTTCCTATCCAGGTATTCTTTCTCTTCTTCCGTCAATATTTGGGCCAGGCGTTCTTCGGCTACTGTGAGAGTCGTTAGCCAGAGGGGGACAAGATCAAGTCGCACGCGTAGACCGTGTAGAGCTTTACCCGTCTCATCTACATTCGCTTCAGATGGCTTGCCTGAAAACGGAGCCCTCAGAGTCCAGGATCCGTCCCCGCCAATGGTGGCGAGATCGCTGCTCAACAGCGCCATGAATTCCTCCTGAGAGAGCTCGTCGCTGAGGGCAGCTTTCGTTCTGGCCTTGGGAAGCCTGGCCAGCATGCGCTCCCACCATGTCTGGGCATGCTCCTCCGAACAGAAGACGCTTGGAGGGCTGTGCGTCAAGCGAGCCGCCTTGCGGCATGAATCCAGCGTGCACGTCTTCTTGTAAATCGTCACCAAGTCTCCCGTTGTGCAGTTTGGGCAGATGAATTTCTCAACGAGGCTCTCCCCGACATCCTTGCCGATGTGCACACACTCTCCGTGGAACCAATCTTCGCATCTTTCGCAGCAAATCATCCAGCGGTGGTCGTCCGGCCCTCTGCAGATACAGTACGGGCCATTGTCGGACTCGTCATCCTCGTCGGATGCATCCTCTGCCGCGGTGCCGTTGGCCTCGCCCGCCAGAGACGACTTTGCCGATTTGGGCTTTTTCGGCCCCCGTACGGACTTTGGGCGTTTAGGTGTCTTTTTCACTGCCGTCGCAGTCCCTTTCTTCTTCCTTGCAATGGGTGCTGGGCCTGCCATTGCCGGTGCTGCATCCGTCGCCTCAGCAGTTTCTGTCGAGGGCAGGGGAGTCGATGATTTAAATGCCGGGACCGCATCTGAAAGCGGAAGCGTGGGCGAATTCACCGGGCCTTCGCTCTTGATGTCATCCTCGATGAGTTCAAATCGGGTCTCCATGATGTAGGGCCCTGTGAATATCCGTTCTGGATCCATTGTCAAGGCTTTGAGAATAAGGTATGGGCACTTCTGGTTTGGATTACCCTCCCCCCCCCCCCTCCCCTCTCTCTTCCCAGCCAACAAGCAGATGCTGCGTCACCCTCGTTTTTCAGTACCACGCACAGCACATTTTAACACGCCCACAAAAGGCGCATCATCCTCTGGATCAGGGCAAAAAAAAAATATTAATAATAATAAGATTCTATTCCACACAATGACAGCCCCGCCCTGGTATTGTTGGGATGACGTTCCAGAAGGCGTTCATATTGAAAAAAGAAAAATGGAAACTTCGACCTGACTAAGCATCGCAGCAGGCTTTTTTTTGGGGGGGAAACAAAAAAAAAAGAGAGAGCAGCTCAGCTCGGTTTCGGCAGATATCCGGCGTTATGACATCCCCGGTTTGGTGGTCGAAACGAACACCTTCTGGTGTGGGGCAGCATCTGTCGATATTTGGCTGGACGTCTCTCGGCTTCCAAGTCTTTTTTTTTTTTTCCCGGGCAGCAGCGCGGAAGCAACAGTTGCGACGCAAAAAGCCATGTCGCATTCGATGGCCTCTTCGAGAGCCCTTCAAGGCGTTATACGGAAGCTTCCCGCGCAGCAATGCCAGCGATGCCTGTCGAGCAGCGCATTCCAGCCGAAGCAGCTTCGGCCGGCCCTCCCGCGATCTCCAGCCCAGTCCAGGCAGCCGATTACGCAGAAGCGAACAAAGTATAAAACTGTCGAGCAAGCAAAGAGCCGGTATAGCACAGGGGTACGGGACGACTTCTTTTCTTCTTCTTTTCTTCTTCTTCTTCTTCTTCTTCTTTCTCTTCTTCTTTTCTTCTTTACATGTTTGGATGATCATGCATCAGCTTCAAACCAGCACCACTGACTTCTCGGACAGCCTTTTTCGTGGAAAGCGGCCGTCTTGTTTGTGGCTACATGTGGTGGGCTGGTGTGGTACTTTGAGCATGAAAAAGAGCGCATGCAGCGGAAAAGGATAGCAGAGGCGACCAAGGGAGTTGGCCGTCCCAAGGTGGGAGGATCCTTTGAGCTGATGGACCACAACGGCAAACCCTTCACCAGTGACATGATGAAGGGTAAGCACTCATTGGTAAGCAAGCTCTGGACCGGGAGGACACTCCTGGGAGAGGCAACACTTGCGATGATCTAACTCGGTCACCTCTGGTCAGGTTTACTTTGGGTTCACGCGCTGCCCCGACATCTGCCCCGAAGAACTCGACAAGATGGCCCGCATGCTGGACATTGTCGATGCCAAGGTCCCTAACAACGACCTCCTGCCTATCTTCGTAACTTGCGACCCGGCGCGCGACGATCCGCCGGCGCTCAAGGGCTACCTGGCCGAGTTCCATCCCAAGTTCATTGGCTTGACGGGCACATACGATCAGATCAAGGAGCTTTGCAAGAAGTATAGGGTGTACTTTAGCACGCCGCGAGACGTGAAGCCCGGGCAAGACTACTTGGTCGATCACAGCATATACTTTTACTTGATGGACCCAGATGGCGACTTTGTAGAGGCATTGGGCCGGCAGCACTCACCGGAACAGGGGGCGCAGCTGATTGTCGATCATTTGAAGGACTGGAAGGGCAGCCACTAAAGTTGTCGGTGGCGTTGCGAGGGCGAGGGCGAGGGCGAGGAGCGCGATGCAAGACGACCGTATGTTAGACGGACTTTTTTTTTTTTTTTTTGTAAAAGTAGTTGTACCATTAAGCCATAGAAGGATGGATACGTGTCTGACCAGCGAAGAACCAACCCACTCAAAAATCTTTTGATATGATGAAATGTAGCACATTTGCGTTGTGTCTCATTTTTTTTTTAAATATCTTTATCTTTTTTATTTTCAATTTTTCAATTTTTTTTTTCGATTTGTGATTTAAATTTTATTTCTTGTAAAAAAAAAATTTAATGTTTTTTTTCTTTTTTCTTTTCTTTTTTTTTTTTTTTTAAAAAATAAACTACATGTGAAACTGAGTCGAGTCCTCTCTTGTGGCTATACCTTACTTAACATAAGGTATACAACCTGACCTAACATATGACCCACATTTTATACACCTTTTAAACATTATAAAGAAGTTCACCTAATATATAGTTTAAAGCATATTTATTAATTTAATAAGCATTCAGACCTACATTTTATTAAATAATAATAAAGCATATATCTATTTAGTTTTTTCTTATAATATATTAAGTAAAAATTTTCTTTTTCTTTCTTTTTATATTATCTATCCTTATTATTACTACTACTACTACTACTATTATTACTACTGCCTATATATTAATAATACATTAACAATATATTAACAATCTATTACACCATGCCCTATATTAACACTAACCTCTTGTAAAACCTAGCGCTCCTATAGTATTAAGGTAGACTTATTATTAATAGCTCGCTAAGTAATAAGCAATAGCTAAATATACCTAGATTTAATAAGGATTTAGTAAGTTATTATTAATTTATTTAGAATATATTATTAATGTATTATAAAATAATTAAATTATCCTAACTTTTAGTAAAGTTTTTTATTACTATATAAATATAAATAGCAAGATCTATATTAATATATATATAATAAATTATTAATGCATTATTAATATATTATTAATATATTATTAAAATAGTTAATTTTTTTATATTAATAACCTTAAGGCTTATCTTTATAGCTTTTATAAAGTTAATATTATTAATATTTATAAAGGCTTATCCTTTATTAATAAACATTAAGCTATAATTAATATATATTAATATATTATTAATGCATTATTAATATATTGTTAATATATTATATTTAAGTATTTAAGTTAAGTATATAGAATTTTTAAATAGAACTTTAAGTAAGTGGCTAGATAATACTAGCAAGATAGCTAAAGGATAATTTCTTTATAACTACTTATTAAAGAGTAGTTAAGTAATAGCTAAATAAAAAAATAAAAAAAAAAAGAGTAAGCTGCTTTTTAACTTATTAATTATAAATATTAACTTAAAGGATATTATATTTAAAGACTTAAAAAGCATTCTTAAGTATAAGTTTAATAATAAGGCTAAAGGGATTAATAAAAAAGATATAAGTTATTATTAATATATTATTAATATATTATTAATATATTATAAATTAATTAGTATTTAATTAAAAGGATTCTTAAGCTTGGCTTTATAATTAATAAATACTATAAAGGATATATTAATATAGGTTATAGTAAGTTTATTTATTAACTATAATGCATTATAAATATATTATAAATATATTGCTAATGCATTGCCTTTTTAAATACCTACCTACCTTTAACTATAAATTCTAGTTACTATATCTAGTTAATCTAGATTAATAAGCAGGTAGAATAATTTAATAATATATTATTAATGCATTAATATATTTCTTTTATTTTTAAATGCTTTTAAATTAGTATTTTATTAAATTTTAGATTGTTTTAGATTTTACTAGCCTTTACCTTCTTTAAGTAATAAATTATTAATGCATTAATAATATATTATAAATTAATTAATCTATTTATTAAGTTCTTTTTTTAATTAAAAGTATTATAATTTTAACTTCTTTACTTTTAATATAGCTTAAGCTGCTTATGCCTTTACTTTAGTAAGTTTTAATTTTAATTATAATATTTATATCTTATTATTTTATAGATTAGTAATAATAAAAGTAGATCTTTTAAAGTAATATATTAATAATATATTAATAATATATTAATAATATATTAATAATAACTTACCTTAAAATATTAAAAAAAGTAATAAAAATAGCCCTCTTTATACTTATTATTAATAAGGTTAGTATTCTAGCTATTATAGGCAATAAGGCACCTTTAATATTAAGAGTTTATATTATTAAACTAAATAATAAACTATACTATTTATATTTTTTTAATTAAGCAAGTGCTATAATATATTAACAATCTATTAATAATATATTATTAATATATTAAAAATAAACTTATAATTTTTTATATAGCTATAATTTAACTAACCCTTTAAAGTTATATTATTATAAAATAAGTAAGTACCTTAATTAATAGCTTTATAATAATAAGTAGTTTAGATTTTATTAAAAAATTTATTACTAAATATAATATATTAATAATACATTAATAATATATTAATAAAATCTTACTCTTAAATAACTTTTATTAATAAAATATAATAACTACTAGCTTAATAAAAGGCTTTATAAAGCTGCTTAACTATATTTATTAAGCTTGCACAAGCTTTTTATTAAATAAAATCTATATTACTTATAGCTCTACATAAACCACTTGTAATAATAAGTCTTATTTTATATTACACCTAATTAATTAAAAATAATGCCTTTATAATAATATATTAATAATGTATTATTAATATATTATAGTATAAAAAATATATTTTACTATCTTTAATAGATTTTATTAATATAAAGTAATTAATAAGAGATTTTACTATAAGTAAAGTTTTTATTTACTATACTAAGTCCTTGCTAAATACTATATATAAATTATAATACTAAATAAGTTATACTATAATATATTAATAATGCATTATTAATATATTAAATAACTACTTACTTATTCTATAGTTATAATATATATAGTAAAGTTAAATATATTAATTAATATATTATTATTAATTATATATAGTAAGAGTATATTTTTTTTATAAATATTGCCTAAGCCTTAAAATTAAAATAAGTATAATATATTAATAATATATTAACAATACCTTATTAATAAATTAACTATAATCTTAATTAATAATAATTCCTTTTATCCTTACTTTATATATATAATACTATTTAATATAGATATTATATATATCTTAAAGGTAATTAAAAATAATTATAAATATTAATTTATAAGCTTTAGTAAATTAGCTATTAATAATAACCTATAATAATAATAAGCTTAGTATAATATATTAATAATATATTAATAATGTATTAATAATATATTAATACTTATATATATTGCTTTACTTATTATAATAGCCCTAAATTATCTTATACTTGCCTGTATTTTTAATATACTTAAAATTTATATTAATTTAAAATATATAAAATTCAAGCTGCTAGAGGGCTTTAACTTACTCTTAATAAAAGAGAATTAACATAAAGTTAACCTTATTATTATAATAACTTTAAATATACTAAAAAATATAATATATTAATAATATATTAATAATATATTAATAATAACTTACTTAATTACTATTTATTTAATATTTTAAATACTATTTAAAATAAGCACTTAATTAAGCTAATCTTAAAGAGTAATACAAGAGCTTATAGGCTTATAAAATCTATTATAAAATGCTATTATTTATAAGGCTAGGATAGATTTTAAGATAGTTATTTTTTTTATATTTTTTTACTAGATTTTTAATGCTTAAAAAATTTAACTATATATCTATAGTAATATATTAATAATGCATTAACAATATATTAATAATATATTAATAATAACTTATAGATATTTTATAATATAATAACACTTTATAATAATAAACTTTATAATTTATTATAAATATATTCTAGTAAATATATAAGTAGTAATAATAAATAATTATAAATACTATATAAGGTAAGAAGAAAATATAATATATAATTTCTTTTAAAAAAGAAGAAGGAAAATATTATAAAGTATTTTTTACTTTTTATTAAGCTTTAGCTAGTAAGAATATAGGTAAAATCTAATAATGCATTAATAATATATTAACAATGCATTAAGAATAAAATAATAAACTATAAACTTTCTAGTGCTAAAATTATTAATTAATAATAATATAAGTATTAAGAGGAATAGTAGAATTCTAACCTAGATTATTAATAATTAGCTATATAAAATAAATATAAAGATAGTATTCTTTTTAAATAATATTAATATAATAACTAGGCAATATATTAATGCATTTTATATAGTAAAGTTTAAACTATAGTTATAATATATTAATAATGCATTGTTAATATATTATAGTTTATTTATATTATTAGCTTATATAATCTTTAGTTTATAGCTTAAGAGATAGCCTGTTTCTGCTTTAGTACAGGCTATTTCTTTTTTAAATTATTTTATTATACTTAAGGCTTATTTAAAATAAAAATAAATTAATAATATATTATTAATATATTAATAATATATTATTAATATATTACTTATATATATACTTTTTATCTTTTTAGTATTTAATTATTTTTATTATTAAATTTACTTTATTATATTTAATAATCTTTTATTACCTTTATATAAAATGTATTAATAAATTATAGATTAATATTTTTATATATTTATACTCTAAAGTAGTTATATTTTCTATATATAACAGGCATTAAATTAAAGAAAGTAAAGGTTAAAGGGATATATAGGTATATTTAAGCTTTTAAGTATTAAATCTATAATATATTAATAATATATTAACAATGCATTAATAATATATTATATATATAGAATCCTATAGCTTTTTTTATTACTTAAGTATTAAGTTTTATATATATATTATATACCCTATACCTTCTTCTTGTATTTTTAGCTAGCTAAGAATTAAAAGTATATAATAAAGTATTTTTACTATAATATATAATTTATAAAGATTAAAATAATATAATTAATATAATATAGATAAAAATAAAATAAGCTCTTTATTAATAATTAATTATAATATATTGTTAATATATAGTTAATATATTAATAATATATTAACAATACATTATTAATATATTATTAATAACCTACCTTTAACTCTTTAATACTATTAAAGTCCTCTAGCTTAATAATATTATTTTTATTAATATCTTAGTTAATAATTTACTTTATAACAGGCTATAATAACTACTAGCTGCTTAATATTATTAAAAAAGGAATTAAAAATATAGTATAATATATTAACAATATATTAATAATATATTATAAAAAAAACTTAATTCTTTTTAAAAATAAAATAAAGATTAGAATTTTATAATGCATTATATAAAAAAGATGACCTAATAGTAGTCCTATTTATAATATTATGTAAGCTAATTAAATTTATAATAGCATATATTAAGTGAACTTCCCTATAATATTTAAAAGGTGTATAAAATGTGGGTTATATGTTAGGTCAGGTTGCGTACCTTATGTCAGGTGAGGTATAGCCACTCCTCTCTCTGTGGCCACTATCGTGGGGCGGGATGCCGTAAAAAGATAGTGGAGATGATATGGAGCACGCCGGCTCAAGTATCGGCGGGCTGCGGGACTCTGCGGCCAATCTTAACTTGCCTCTACATATCCCGTCATCAGCAACACCAGAGATTTGGTGAAATCGCTACACACACACACACACACAAAAAAAAAAAAAAAAAAAAGGGCCTCTAGGGCCTATTGGCATTTTCCCGGCGATTGAAGGGTTTTCCATACTCGGCGTCCACGGCATGTCGCGCGCAAGGGTTTTGGGCCGGTGCCGGCTGATGCCCGCGTCGCGACTTGGCCTTGCCGCTGAGCCATGGCCAGCTTTCAACATCAGCTCGAGCACGAGGGCGTCTCGAACGAGCAGCGGCAGACGGGGATTGCATGCAGCCTCATCTCTACGCAAGGACGTTGAGCCGCCTTCACAGCTCTCCAGACAAGAGGATGTCGCGAGCGATCGTTTGCGCAGGGCTCTGTCGGAGATTGCCTTTGCCTTTGAGTATGTGATGAAGCCATTCATAAAAAATCATCACGCGACAATGACTGATAAACTGTGCGGCGTTGCAGCATCGACGGAGTTTTATACCAGGGTCACAGGCCAATTCCGGGAGCGAGAGAGATGCTCCGCAAGATGAGATGGCATGATGTCCGATACGTCTTCCTGACGAACGGCGGCGGCAGCCATGAAGACGCCAAGTTCAAATCGCTATCTAAGCGCCTCCAACTGTCGGAAGACGAGGACGTGATTCGCAACCGGATCATCCTGTCGCACACGCCGATGCGAGGGTGGGACGACAAGGTGAAGCAGGAAGGGACGGTGCTGATTACGGGATCTCACCCAGAGGTTGCTCGAAAGGTAGCGAATGAGTCGGTGAAAACCCATGCCCCCTCGGCCCTCCCTCCCCCCCGGCGACCGTCTTGGCGAGGAGAACTGACACGGGTCGGCGCGCAGATACGGGTTTGCTCGGGCCGTGACGCCGGCGGACATCATCGCGGCCAACGACAAGGTATATCCGTTTGACAACCTGCGAGAGAGCCTTCACAGAGAATGGAGGCCTCTGCCGGATGGCAAGATTGTGCCAAACACGACGGACCCGTACAGCAAGGACGTGCCGGCCGACACGCTCAAGATTGACCAGATCCTTGTCTGGAACGACCCGAGGGACTGGTCCCTGGACATTCAGGTGATCCACGATCTGCTCATCTCGCATCGCGGCTATCTGGGCACGATATCCGACAAGAACGGCGACCCGTCGCTCCCCAACAACGGATGGCAGCAGGACGGCCAACCGCACCTCTGGATATCCAACCTGGACCTCCTGTGGAGGACCGAGTACCCCGTCAACCGCTTCGGCACCGGCGCCTTTGTCGAAGCGCTGAGGGGAGTGTGGGCCGCCGCGACGGGCGGCGCCGAGCTGCGGTTCAGCGCCCTGGGCAAGCCATCACGGCACACCTACGAGTACGCTCACGACAGGCTGCTGCACCACGCCCCCGAGGCGCCGCACGGGAAGGGCAAGAAACGGCCGCTGAGGCGGGTGTACATGATTGGCGACAACCCGGAGAGCGACATCCGGGGTGCCAACGAGTTTGCGCCGGCGGACGGGACGCAGTGGATATCGATCCTGGTCAGGACAGGCGTGTGGAAGGAGACGGCAGCAGGACGCGAGCCGAGGTACAAGCCTACGGTGATTGTGGACGACGTGGTCGAGGCGATTGCATGGGCGATGAGGAACGAGGGGGTGGAGGTGACGAGGGAGTGGTTGGCTGCTAGCGAGGATTGGGTCTAATTCTGGTCATATTTTGACGGGCTTTTTTTTTTTTTTTTTTTTCCATTTCGTTTCATTTCACCTCACGCCACTTGACCGACTAGCCCATATACTGCAGAGCCGGGCGTCTACGGAGTATCAATGCCTCGTATGCAGAGCCAATAATAGTCGATGGATTTATTTTTTGGCAGTGGGCGCACGCGAGCAGGAAAACAAAACACGAGACGGCTAGATCCCCCCCCCACGGGAAGATAAGAGAAAAAAGTGGGTCGAGGCTTTTTCTCAGCCTTTCGAGGGCACGCATGGAATTTCCTCATTCGGTGACCGAGCCATGGGACCAATGGTAGGCTCGCCAGGGATTTTTTTTTATTTAAATTTTATTTTTTTCATGTATGCATCATGCGGGCTTTGCTGCACTATGTACGCAGGAGGCTCAGCTCTAGACGCAAGGCCCAGAGGCGAGGGAGAATCCCCTCGAAATCACATGTCTGCCCCTGTCAATGGCCCGCCAGAACAACTGACATTTGGGCATTAGTATTGATGCGCGACGGCCACTAGAAAGGAAAAGAAAAAAAAAACTCAAGAAAATAGAAGAAAGGACAAAAGAGAAAAAAAAAGAAGGAAAAAAAAAACCCTAGAAGAAGAAGAAAGAGACAGAGATAGGGAGAGGAGACTCACTACTGATCGTTTGTTTGGTGTACTTGTTTGTATATCTTATTTATTCTCAGTTTAGCCCCCAAACTATTGTCCGGGTCTAGCGAATCCCTTATCAGAGCACACACACACACACACACAAAGCCGTTTTGTTTTGGGGGCGACATGAAAGAAAAAATATAAATAAATAAATGAATGAAATAAATAAATCAACGAATAATGAAATAATAAATGAATAAATGAATAAATGAAATAAATAAATCAACAGATAATAAAATAAATAATAAAATAAAAAATAAATAAATAAATAAATAAATAGGATTAAAAACGTGGCGTTCGCATTAGGCCGCCTCAGACCTTGTCAAAGCTTCTTGAACCCCCCAGCCCACCGTCGTCACTGGTCACGAGGGCTGATTTTCGTTCCTTCCCCAGATCTAAACCCTTCTTTTTTTTTTCCACGCCTTCTTCAATCTTCAATCTTCTTCTTCTTCTTCTTCTTCTTCTTCTTCTTCATCTTCTTCTTTGTCTCTCACCCTGTTTAGCACTTGGACGCAGTTCTATTTCAGTCTCTCTCTCTCTCTCTTTTTTTTTTTTTTTTTACTTTCACCCTGTTTCCCATCTTTTCTATACTGTATTTCAGCCGACAAACTATTAGTTACTTTAGCGATTATTCTAGGGAAACAAGTTTTTTTTTTTGTTTTGGAACATCTGAGACACACCCCCACGACAAAACTTCGTTGCGCCTCGCTCAAGGCTCTCTGAATCAGGCGGCACAACTGCGGCATTCCCTCCACTCGAAAAAAAAAAAAAAACCATGTCTGAAACTCCAAGCCATGCTCTGGCACCTCTGCGCTCGGCTCTCAAGATAGACGACGAGGCGGTTCGGACTCCGCCCGCCAGCGGCAGTCTCAAAGGTACGTTGACCGTGTGACTTCCCAACCGATGGGGACCGAAGGAGATCTCCTATCGCTGTCAAGCTGCGAGGACTGGGCCAATTCCGCGAGATGATACGATTGTGTGAACTGGACAAAACGTTGCCGCGTTGGTTGTGGGTGCTGGCACTGTCGCTTTTCAGTCATGATATGCTCTCTCGCCTCGTTTGATATGTAGCGGGGGTTCAGTTAGTGAGGTGAATGCGATTATCGACGTTCTTTTTTTTTTTTTTCCCTTTCTCTTTCTCTTTCTTTCTCATTTTCTTCCTTCTTTTTATTTACCCTTTTGGTTGCCCGTCCCTCTTGGTGCGTCTGTCTCATCGTGTTGCTATAGGCCGACGAGGTGAAAAAAATAAAAATAAAAAAATAAAATAAAATAAAGAGTCGCTTGCCGGTTCCTTGGCTTACACCTGTCGCAGCGGTGCAGATTGCGGACCCTGTCCCTGAAGACTATATCGAAGATGATTCGTATCATGCCAAGCAGCGCCGTAGCCTGCCAACGGCTCCCGCTCGTCGAGTGAGCGGCAGACTGTCTGCAACCGCTTCGCCGCCCATACGGCCCGTGGACGACTCGGCTTCGTCGTCGCATCACAATCACGGCCACCGCCGAAATCACCAGAGCGAGAGGATTCTGGCTCAAGTTGGAGAATGGCTGGAGCGGGAGCGCAAGAAGGCTGCCGCTCGCAAGCTGAAGCCTCGTCGGCGCAAGTCCAAGTCTCCGCCGTCCGACCTGACCCAGGCCGCGGATGGCGCCACAGCCGCAGCTGCGGCTGCAGCTCTAGCTCCAGCTCCTAGCCAGTACTCGCGCGAAAGATCGGATTCCACGAGCTCGCAGTCGAGCGACATCTCCTTTGACGGTCTGCAGCATATCCTGGACGTCTCGATGGCTTCCATGGGGCTTGCCTCGCTGCCAAAATACAGCCCGCGAGTCGGTCCGAAACACCGGCGACCAGCGTCGCGCCCGTCTTTGCATCGCGCGGCCTCTTCCGACACCGATTATGTTGACGGCGATGCCATCGTGCCCAGCTGCGACGCTTGGCTTGATAACTCCAAGACAATGAGCTACACCGGCGGGGCTAGCAACGGCAACGGCACCAGCAACGGCACCAGCAACGGCACCGAGGATGCCCATGCCGCCAAGGCGGGAAAGGAGAGGGAGGCGTGGACCTCTTTCAAGAATGAGATTCTACGCATCGCTCACACCCTGAGGCTCAAGGGGTGGCGCCGCATACCTCTCGGCAGCGGCGAGGTCATGTCCGTCGAGCGGCTGAGCGGCGCGCTGACCAACGCCGTGTACGTCGTCACTCCGCCGGCCGACATGCCCCAGCTGGAAGGCAAGAAGCCTCCGACAAAGGTTCTGCTCCGCGTGTACGGGCCGCAGGTGGAGCATCTCATTGATCGAGAGAACGAGCTCCAGGTGCTGCAGCGGCTCGCGCGTAAGAAGATCGGGCCGCGGCTCCTGGGCACGTTCAAGAACGGGCGTTTCGAGCAGTTCTTCAACGCCATCACTCTCACGCCGCTGAATCTGCGAGAGCCCGAAACCTCGAAGCAGATTGCGAAGCGCATGAGGGAGCTTCACGAGGGCGTCGAGGTGCTGCCGCACGAACGGGAGAACGGTCCGGGTGTGTGGAAGAACTGGGACCAGTGGGTGGATAACGTCGGCCGCATCACCAGTTTCTTGGACAAGGAGCTGGACAAGACCCCCGACGCCGAGAGGGAGAGCTCCAGCGCGCATTCTTGGAAAGCCAACGGTTACGTGTGCGGAGTGCCTTGGGAACAGTTTAGAGATGCGGTGATCAAGTACAGAGTCCATCTGATCAAGTGTTACAAGGACCAGCGGTCTATCAAGGACAGGCTTGTTTTTGCGCACAACGATGTGGGTAGCTTCCCTCTCCCTTGTTCCATTCTCTCTCCCCCTCTCTCTTCTCTCTCTCTCTCTCTCACACACACACACACTCTCTCTCTCTCTTTTTTTCTTTTTCTTTTTTTTATTTTTTCTTCTTCTTTTTTCATTTTTTCATTTTTCTTTCATTTTTCTTCATTTTTCTTTCCTTTGTTTCTTTCCTTTTCTTTTTTTTTTTACATAATATGGGATAAACTTGGCAGCTGACCAGAGAATGGGGTTTTTTTTTTTTTTTTCAGACTCAATACGGCAACATCCTTAGAATTCGTCCCGACGATGAAAAGTCGCCTCTCCTTCAACCTGCCAACAAGCATAAGCAGCTCGTTGTCATTGATTTTGAGTATGCCGCCCCCAACACCGCCGGGCTCGAGTTTGCCAATCACTTTACGGAATGGATGTACAACTACCACGATCCCGTCGCCCCTTTTGCCTGCCACGCCGATCGCTACCCGAGCCTCGAGGAGCAGAAGCGCTTCGTCAGGGCATATGTGGACCACCGCCCTCAGTTCCCGCAGGCCGGCTCGACGCCTCGCTTGACGCCGCTCGACAGCCGGGTTCCCAGCGCCTCAGCCACGCCGTCGCTTCTGCCGATGACGTCGAGCAGCTCCATTGTCGACTTCATGCTCGACGCCCGCTGCCCCGGCGGAGACTGGGGCGCGGTCGAAAAGGCGCGCGAGGAGCAGCTCGACCAGCAGGTGCGAGAGCTCATCGAGGAGGCCCGGCTCTGGCAGCCAGCGAACAGCGCGCAGTGGATTGCTTGGGGCATCGTACAGGCAAAGGTGCCCGGTCTCGACGGGACCCCGGCAGAAGAGGAGCCCGGCGCGGACGAATTCGACTACTTGAGCTACGCGCAGGAGCGGGCAATGTTTTTCTGGGGAGACTGCGTGCAGCTAGGACTGGTTAAGATGGAGGAGTTGCCAGAAGCGTTGCGGGAGAAAGTGAAGATAGCGAAGTGCTGAGTTTCTTTTTTTTTTTTTTTTCTTTTTTCTTTCTTTTCTTTTTTTTTTTTTTTGCTTTGTAAAAATATTTATAGTTGATTCGGATTGTTTTATATTTATTTTTTATTTTTATTATTAGGTTGAGTTTTTTATTATTATTCTCTTCAATTGTTTTTTTATTCATTTATTCCATAAAGTAGGATATCTAGGTGTTTACGACACAGGGGCACCTTGTATAGAGTTACTGCTAATTCTACTTTGATACCTTTTAAAAAGTATGTATGTATGTATGTATGTATATAAGGTATATTTATAAAGGTATATATATATATATATAAAGGTATATATATATATATACTATGATATATATCATCCATGTGCCATATCCATCCCATTCACGCATCCAGCTTCAGGCCCTCCAACATGGCGTCAATCTTATTCAGCAGAATCTGATAATTGATCGCATCCGACGCAAACTCGTCCTCGGCCGTCTCGCCGTCCAGCGTCCGCACGGCATCATCGTCATCGCCACCCGCTCCCTCTTCCGGGCTGCCGGCCAGCGCGGCCACCATCTGGGCGCTGATCTCGCCCTCCTCGTCCATCATCTCGTCCAGGCCGGCGTCTTGGAAGCGGAGGCGGAAGCGCTCCGAGAGGTAGTACCGGATGTCGTCGAGGAGCTCAATGGTGTCCGTCTCTTCTCGCCTCTGGATGCGCTCGGCGCTCTCGCGGATGAGCTCGTGGAAGTCGGGCTCGTCGATGTAGTCCTCCAGGCGATGCGCCAGGTAGCGCGCCGCGAACTCCTCCAGCCGCTGGACCCTCAGGTCCCACGCCGCGTGGATGACGTCGTAGATGTTGATGGGCTCCTCCGCCTCCGCGACGCCGTCGGCGCTGCGCGTCCTGTCGACGAGGGCGTTGCTGGTGCCGCTGCCGAGGGTGCTGATGGCGACGGCGGCCTTGTTCTTGAGGCTGTCGAGGAAGAGCATGTCGGCGGCGTAGAGGAGGTCCAGGGCGTGCTCGAGCGGGCACGTTGCGGTTTCGGTGTAGAGGAACGAGAGGATGAGCTCCAGGACGGCCGGCGTGCAGTCGACGGTGACGACGTGGAGGTGCTCCGACCTCCGGGACTCGACAAAGTCGCCCGAGAACATCTTGTCAAAGTACTCGCTCCGGATGAGCATTGCCTTGTGGGCGGGATACAGCACCGACTTGCCCGTCTTCCTGGCGCCGCTGAGCGCCTGCGAGGGCCCGATGGGAATGCCGGCGCCGTCGCGGCCATCCGGCGTCGGGTGGGCGTCGGCGTCGGCGTCTTCGCCCGCGACGGCAGGCGGCTCGTCGGCTCGCAGCAAGACGTCCGCGAAAATGGAGTTGTCGTGCCTCCACCGGACCTCGTCGACCCGGTCGGTGTCGACCACCATCTTGTGCGCCAAGACGCTCTGCCGGAAGAATTCCCCCACCTGGCTCAGCGCCCTGCCGACCTCGTCCTGATAGCGCTGTCGCGCCAGCCTGCGGTCGTTGCCCACCAAGATGGCCTCCCAGAGCTGCTCCATCTCGAGCAGCTTGCTGATCCTATCCAGGCCCTTGGCAACCTCTTCCTCGGTCGCGGTGCTGCCCGGCGGGGCCAGGTCCCGAGGCACCTCGCCCAGGTAGATGTAGCGGACGGCGATCTGGAAAGCCTCGACGGGAATGGTTGACGACACCTTCCACGAGGCGGTCTCGGGGGCGGCCTGGAGTTTCCTGCGAAAGTACGGCGTTCTCGAGGCCAGCAGGAACTTGTGCAGGCTGAAGGACCTGGCCTCGGCATCGAGCGAGATGTCGGCCGTCTGCGGAGCCGGCCGGCCCAAGAGGGCGGAAATGTGCGACGACCAGTACACGAACGGATCCGAGCTCTTGGAGAAGTCGTACTGCAGCAGCAGGTTGCGGATTCTGTCGTTGAGGGCGTTGTATATGCAGCGCTCTCCTTGGAACGTATTTCTCTCGGCGAGGGCACCTGGCATGAATATACAATGAACATGTTTGACCCGGAGCTCTTTGGGCCTAAAGAGGAGGAGGAGGAGGAGGAGGAGGAGGAGGGGGTTTTGTTTAATCTCGCTCAACCCTCGCCGGTGAGACGGGATGAGGATGCGGAGAGAGGAATTTTTGTGATGAAAGATTTTGAAAAAAGAATAAAAAAGAATAAAAAAAGAAAAGAAAAGAAAGAAAGAAAAAGAAAAAGAAAAGACAATTCAGAACATACCGGATTCCAGCAACAGCTGAACCAACTCATAGTGACCACACAGACTGGCCTACATATATGCCCCCCCCCCCCCCGGCCCCCCCGGCCCCCCCATTTGTGTGTCAATTCTCAACCCCCGTCAAAGTCCGTCCGTCTCAAACGCAGAAGCACTCACGATAATCAACGGCGTATAATCAAACTTATCTTTGCCGTTGATATTCACGCCCATGCCAATGAGTTGCTGGCACTTGCGCAAATCGCCCCGACGGCACGCCAGCAGGAAATCGTGAAACTCGGCACTCGTGTCGAGAGGGTTCTCATCTCGCAGCACGCCGCTCTTAATCAGCAGGCTCTCCTCGCCCAATTTGCCTTCCAGCTCATGTTTTCCCAGCACCATGATTTTGTTTTATTAAACAGAATTTTTTTAATTTTTTTGTTTTTTGTAATTGTAAATGGAAGAGAAAAAAAGAAAAGAGGGGAGAAGGGAAAGAAAAAGAGGAAAAGTATCAACTTTGCTATGATTGTTATAAAAAAAAAAAAGGGAAAAGAAGGGATTATGTAAAGTGGCTTTTTTTTTTAAATACATGAAATAAAAAGGGCGAAAATTGACAAGAGACTTCTTCTTTCTCGCGGAGATAAAAACTTTGCCCGCTTATCTGAGATCAAAGCAGCAACCCCGGACCTTGCCATGACGGCCCTCCGGATACGTACATATTGTCATATTGTCATACAGATGCGCCTAACGGAATATTTTATTTACTCGCCATCCTTGTCTTTGCTGACCGCTATAACCGCCAAAAGGAAATATTGCAGAGAGAGCACTGGCAGGATAATAATAATGTTGGATACATATGTTGCGAAACAGCGTTTTTATTTATTTTCTTTATTTATTTTTCTTTTTTTCGGGTTTCTGTCACAGTCCAATGATGCAGACGGCCACCAGCCATAAACTCATTCTTGCGCTGCGCCACAAGGCCGGGCGGTGGCGTTTCTTGGGCCTTCTCCAGACAAAACTTATCGATAGGCGGATATACTCCGGCTCCTTCCGCTTTTGGACCGTTGCCATGGCACCCTCATGCAACTTGTTTACAATTTGCACTCCGGGGACCCGTTCTCCTAGCGGCACGAATTGGAATTGGCGGAACAAGGGTTTCCTTTTTTTTGGGCGCCTCTCAAGCACGCACGAGCGCTGGTTGTGTGCGCAACGAGAGGAGCCTCCAGGTGTGTGTCCGCTGTTCTCTCTCTCTCTCTTTTTTTTTTTTTTTTTTTTTTTTTTTTTTGGGCTTGAAGCCGGTTTTATATTTTTCCCCTTCTTTAGACTAACAAGGCGCCCCCATTTAGCTGCCAAGTCCCGTTGCTCTGTTGTCCGGTTGTATTTGCCTTGTCTCTCTCTCTCTCTCACGCCTCTTTTCCCCGACATTCCAACTTTTTGACTTTTCCTTTTCTTTGAAAAAGCATCGCCAGAACAAACTTTCCCCTAACATTTTGCTTTGTCACTAATATATCAGCACAAGGAGAGAAAAAAAAAAACAAAAAAAACGGCATTATTTAACTTTGTTCTTCCCACTTCTTTTTATACCCTCCACACTTCTCCCCTCCTCCCCTTCCACATCCATATCCTCACCCCCTCCTCCTCCCTTTCGTTTCTCTCTCTCTCTCTCTCTCTCTCTTTTTTTTCTTTTTTTTTTCGCCCTCTTTCCCTGGTTGTGTAGTCCGTATCGTTCCTTTATGGGGCTCGGATACAGACAAGCATTGTTGGTACCACCGTGAAGACGCTCTCAACATGTCGACTGAGGAAAAGTACGAGACGTTGGAGAAGATTGGTGAGTTGATCCAAGTCGAGAAGAGACAAAGAATTCGTCTTGTAGGTTGCGGCTAACATGGGCGGCGCCTCGTCCTGCGCCATGTACCTTTTTTTACCTAGGCCATGGCTCCTTCGGCATCATCCGGAAAGTTCGTCGCAAGGCCGATGGCTTCATCATGTGCCGCAAAGAAATCTCCTACCTCCGCATGTCGCAAAAAGAGCGCGAGCAGCTCCACGCCGAGTTCCAGATCCTGTCACATCTCCGCCACCCGCACATCGTCGCCTACTACCACCGCGAGCACCTCAAGGCGAGCCAGGACCTGCATCTATACATGGAGTACTGCGGCAATGGCGATCTGGGCCGCGTGATTAAGGATCTGCAGATGAAGGGCCAGCGGGCGCAGGAGAGCTTCGTCTGGAGCATCTTTAGCCAGCTGGTTCTGGCGCTGTATCGCTGCCATTATGGAATAGATCCGCCGGAAGTCGGCGGCAATGTCTTGGGGATGTCGGCAAGCGGCGCGCCAAAGACGCCGGCCGGAGCGGTGACCATCCTGCACCGAGATTTGAAGCCCGAAAACGGTAAGCATGATGATTTATAGAACCTTGATTTTTCTTTTCTTTTCTTTTCTTTTGTTTTATTCTTTCCTTTTTTTTTTTTACTTTTTTTTTTATTCTTTTACCCTTTTTTTTTTTCTCTTTTTTTTTTTTTTTTTTTTTTTTCAATTCTCCTCCCCTCCGTGCTTTGGCTGGCTTCATCGAACTGACACGAACGCTCTGCGAAAATATATAGTTTTCCTTGGCGAGGACAATTCCGTCAAGCTGGGTGATTTCGGCCTGTCCAAGATGATCAAGTCACACGATTTCGCCTCCACGTATGTCGGCACCCCGTTCTACATGTCGCCTGAAATCTGCGCGGCCGAGAAATACACCCTCAAGTCCGACATTTGGTCGCTGGGCTGCATCATCTACGAGCTCTGTGCTCGCGAGCCCCCCTTCAACGCAAGGACGCACTTTCAGCTGGTGCAGAAGATCAAGGATGGCAGAGTCGCCCCCCTGCCGGAGATGTACTCTCCCGAGCTCAACCAAGTCATCAAGGACTGTCTCAAGGTCAACCCGGATAAGAGGCCGGACACGGCGCAGCTGCTCAACCTGCCAGTTGTGAGACTGATGAGGAAGGAGAAGGAGGTGGTTGACCTGAACAGGGCGCTCAAGGCGCGAGAGGAGATTTTGCGCGACAAGGAGACGGAGCTGAACCTGCGGCTCGTGAACCTGGATAAGGAGAAGCACCTGATGCGGGAAGAGATTGACGCCTCCATCCGAAGGGAGTGGGAGGTCAAGGCCCGGCTGGAAATCGACCGGCAGGTCAACGTCGAGGTGGAGAGGCTCAAGAAGCAGTTCGACGACGAGGTCAAGAATCGGGTGGAGAGAGAGCTGGAGAGCCGCCGGAAGAGGGCCGCGTCGCCGCCACAGGCACAAGACGTGCAAATCGACTCTCCAAACGCCAAATCCGACCGGCCTCACGCGTCGTCCGCCGACGGAAGCGGCGACGAGTTCCCCTCCACCACCGACATCACCGAGCTCTCCTACTCGGTCGAAAGCCCAGACACCAGCAAGGAGATTAAGCGGGCGGCGCGGACGCCCTTTAGCCGGGCCCAGACCATGTTCGCCGGCCACCTCGGCACGCCAATGGACATCGAGATGGCATCGCCCAGCCCCATGGCCATTGCCTCGCTGTCGCTGTCTCCCCGCCGTCACGGCAACGCGAAGCCCCCGACGCACCAAGGCAACATCTTTGCTGCGAACGCGACTTCGAGCGCCGACAAGTGGGACCTCAAGGACGCCGCCCTCGACTCGGACGACGACGACGCCGCCCCCCCCTCGCCGACGCGGCACATCAAGTCGACTAAGAATCCCTTTACGAGTAAGAACCGGCCGGTCCTCTCTTCGCACAAGACGTCCAGCGCTTCTGCTCGCCTGCGCACCAACGGGCTCGCCTCGGGCGGCTTCGTCTCCAAGGCCGCCATCCCGCCTGCCCAGCCAAGCACCCGACCGCGGTCTCCGGCCGGCCGGCTGACCAAGGTTCCCTCGGCCGCCAGCCTGTCGCTGCAAAGCGCCAGCGCCATCAGCGAGGCCAGCACCCCCTCGCCCTCGTCCTCGTCGTCCGCCATGGCCCGCAGGGCGTCTGCTAAGAAGGACGTCGGCGATGCGCCGGGCAAGATGGCTGCCAAGGGCAACATCAAGGGCCGGACGCTCATCGAGCTGCAGCAGGCCCGCGCGGGAGGCCGTCCCATGAGCGTCACGGGCGTGCCGCTGGGCGAGAACGTGAGCCCCAAGCGGCTCGGGGCCGTCGCTTACCGGGACCGGGTGGCCAGCGCCGGGCACGAGCCAGCGGCCGTGTGGGACCCGGAACATGATGAGATGCCGAGTCCGTTCTTGGTCCGGCGCCGGGGCATCGCGCGGGTTTAGGAGGCCTTGCTGCGATGACGGAGCAAAGGACGAAGAGAAGAGGAAAGAAGAAGAAGAAGAAAGAAAAAAGAGCACCTCTCCTTGGTCATGTTTTTAACGACTAATTTTTTTTTTCTTTCTTTCTTTCTTTTTTTTTCTTTCCTTCTTTCCTTTTCTTTTTCCCATTTACTTTTTTTTTCGGGGCGACAGTTCGAGTTTTCATTTCCCTGCATGGCATTGCATAACACCGATTGACCGTTGGCATCATACCTTTATACATATGGATACCATACATGGCCTCTTTTTTTTTTTTTTTGTCTCCCTTTTTTTTTTGTCTCTCTTTTTTTTTTATTCAGTCGTCTGCTGCTGCTATCGTTGTCCATCAAGGGCTCGGCAGCACAATAGCAAGTCATACGTATCTTGACCCTCTCCGCATGGGTTATTTAGCATGCCAAGACTAGCATCGACACGAGTTTCTACTCCTGTATGTTAACTCGGTTAATCCCCCCCTTTTTCTTTTTTTTCTTTTTTTCTTTTTTTTTCTTTTGGTTCTTCATTTTCGACATCATGTCTTTTCTTCTTCTTCTTCTTCTTCTTCTTCTTCTTCTTCTTCTTCTTCTTCTTTTTTTTTTTTTTTCTTTTCCGGTATTTACTCATGGAGGAGCGAGCTCGAGCACGAAATCAAAAAGTAAATAGCAAAAGCTATTGATTCCGGCCTCCTTTTTTCTTTTCACGACGAAGATGGAAGATGCATTAGACGCAGAAAGACCATTTACCAGACAGCACATTCCGAAGGGATCGGGGTTTTTTTTTCCCCCCTCCCTTCATTCTTTTTTCTTTCCTTTTTTTTTTCTCTTCTCTTCTCATGTAGTTTGTGTTAATGCCCCTCCCCCCCCCCCTTTTTTTGTGTCTTGTTATGAAGAAATGTGGCGTGTGGGCTTAGTTATTTAGCTGGCTGTTTAGCCGGTATTTTCGGCTGGTCTTGGTTCTTTTTCTTTTTTGTCCTTTTTTTCCTTTAACTTTTTTTTTTCTTTTTGGTTTGGTTTGACTTTGGTTGAGGCGTTTTTAGGAGAGGCAAGAGGCCGAGAAGGAGAGAGACAAATAACCTACAAAGACCATTAGCAAAGGGTTGAGAATACTTCTGGTGACGTTTGTATGCTGCATCCGTAGTTCTGGCTTTACTTTACTTCAGCGCTGGTTCATCTTTATATCATGAGTGTACTTTATAAAACTTTGCCTTTGGAGCATGCGTGACTGAGGCACGAGGCGACTTGATTGGCTGTCTCCGCCATCAATACATCAAAGACTGGATCATGCGCGACAATGAACGGCGCGAGGAAACAACGGAACGAGGGTTCGCTTTCGGTCTACATATGCAGAAAGCGGAAGAAGAAGCAGACGCGGAAAGAAGAGGAGAGAGAGTGTGTGTGTGTGTGTATGTTGTGTGTGTGTGTGCGTGTGTGTGTGATGGACTAGAAAGGCATTGGATGAGCAATGCAACCTCATCTGCCTGGCCGGATGGATGGATGGATGGATGCGACAAATGACGAACCGTCCCGATAGTAGGAGAAGAACATAATGGCGATGGGCCTCTGAGCTCGTGGCGGAACTGTACATCTTCCCCCCCCAATGCAAGATACTGACCACAAGCACGAACCAAATGCTCTGATATGCTCATTCACGTCCAATCAAGACCGCTGTGAATATCTGTCCGCCCCCCCTTAGCCTTCTCCCAGCTCCAAGCTGGACACAATGATGAAAAATCGCCTTTTGAAAAATCGCCGCTCAGGCCATTGGACCGGCTCAAGTGATGATGCAGCCCATTGATGCGGTGACTGGCTCTCCACAGCCAACCAGCAACCCGGTCTACACCGAAATCGACAGTCGACAACCAAAGGGGGGGGCACAGCAAGAGAAGGGGAAACCCGATTACGCTGACGCCTGGCATGTTGCGCCAACTCGCATTACGTCTTAAATAATACTAATAATGACTAGCAACGCACGGCTCCGGAGTCGCGTGTCGATGCATACCGCCTTGCTTGCCTGCCTGCCTGTCCGAGAAAGCGATCCATCTCCACGGGGAGACGGATGCATTGCATCCAGGTCCGCCAGGCTCTTGCTCGCGCCGCAATCCAAACACCGGTTGTCCACGCTGCTTGCTGCCTGACCGAGGCGGGCTTGTGCCTCTCTTTCTGTCGACGCCTGACGAAGAAGAAAAAAAACAAGATCCTTCCAAATCTTTCAAGAGGGTATAATGCAAATAGCAACGCAGCCGCGTACGCCGTAATCCCGGTATCACATAAAAAAAAACATTTCTTCTTCGCTCCTTGGTGAACAAAATCATTCCCAACATACGTAGATGCAGTTATCCTCGACTCCCATGCCCCAATTAGATTATGAAGGGGGGGGGGGGGGAAAGAAAAGAAAAAGGGGAAAAAAAAAGGGGGGGAGGGATAAAGTTGGCACACCAAGGTAACGTGAAATATGTCGTGTCGTGTGGTGTAGTAAACGATCAAGATGAAAAGGGGACATGAAAAAAAAGAAGGGGGTGAAAGATGTCAAAATGAACCGAATCCGAAAAAAAAAAAACGCCTCAAACCCAAGAACACCCAAATTGAAGATTAAAATGACGAGCCGTGAGGCTTTTTCCCATCTTGCCTAGCCGCGAGGCCTCAACCATCTTAAGGAATATCCGTGACCGTAATCCCGCGACCTCGAGAATCATACAAATCCTCCCCCAAAACGCTAATCATGCCTGCTTGGGCAATCTGAAGACAGACTTTTTCTTCTTCTTGTTGTTCTTCTTCTTCTTCTGCTTTCCTTTCGAAATGTCTTATTTGCATTCCATTGGTAATACTGTATGGTGTCTTTTTTTTTTCCCTTCTATTGTGTCGGAAGGGTTCGCCTCCTATGGCAAGCTTCCATGTGCTATGCGGCTCACATGTTGTGTGATTTATTATCGACAAAACTTCGGTAAACTTCGGTCCATAATGCTGGCGCTCGTTCCAGCTAGGCGGAGGCAAAGAACCGTGGTGGCATCGGCGCCCCGCTTCACTTGTGGCGAGAGGAGCTGTGTTTATGGGAGTGCTTGTGGTGATGTGATGGTGAATGCTTGTGTCGACTTGATGGGCCGCCACTAATCTCCAAGTCCTTTTCGAGCGTTTCGACCCTTGATCTGTATCCCTTGACAATTTCCTTGATATGGGCTATCCTGTCAAAATCAACTTCGAGCTCATCGAGCTGCCGTAAGATTTCTGTATATCGTGCGATTTCGGCATCGGCGCCGTCAATAATGTTGCCAGCTCGATCGTATTGAACTTGGGTAAACATTTGAGCTTGCTCGCTAAGATAGCGGATGTTCTGCTCGATGCCGGCCATCAATCGATCAAAATATCGTCCCAAAGCCGACAGCGACGAGCTGTCCAGCATCAAGAGGCCTTGGCTGCTAGCCCTGCTGGCGGCCCGGGAGCTTGCCGAGCCTCCACCGCCTCCCAAAGCTGCCTGACCTTGCCGAAGCAGCTGAATCTCCTCGGCGCTGAGTCCCAGTTGCGTATCCGGCACGGCGTTTGAGGTGGCCATGGCTGGCTGTCGTGCGAGGCGCTACGGCGCCTCTAGGACAGAGAGAGCCACCCGTGGCCGTGGCGAGGACAGCAGCGGTAGCGGCGGCGGGTAGCTTATGGCGTTGGAAGTCGAGGCTGCTGGGGGACAACGACGGCGGTAATAGTTGGTGGTGAGGGCGATAAAGGGCGGCGGATTCGAACTGCGCCGCGGGACGATGAGGGTTGCGATGGAGGGCGAAGATTGTATTGTGTGCATGAATGCTCGAGCGACGACGGCGTCTGATCCGGCAAAGTCAATGCACAGAGGGTCATGGTCTCGGGATGATGACGGCAGTGAAGTGCATGACACCGCAGATTGAATCGAGAGCTGGCGGCGCGCGAGTGGTTTGAAACCGAACCCCGGTGTGGCCAGGTTTTTGGCGCGGACCTTATCCCAGGATCTCTTGTGTAGTCGGGAGCTTGTGATTGGAGAATCCGAATCGTGGGGGGAAAGGTGGTCGTAGCTTTCGGCCAGGGCGGCTGGCGGAAACGTTGTCGCCCTTGGAAGCCACCAGCGATCAAGAAGCCGACGTTTCGACGATGATGGCTCTGGAGGAGGACAAGACGACGAGGTCAGCTCTGATGGTCGAGCAAGAAGTATTCCAGGCCTCGCATGATCGAGCTGGTGTGCTCAGGGCAAATGGACGGACCGGCGCCAGCAGAGGGGCCAGGGCCATGGCCCGTTTGAAAAAGCTGCCGGATTCCAGCGGTGCGGGCGGCCAAGTACTATTAGTGCAAGGAGGTGAGTGCGAGCGCGGCACCGGCACCTCACCTCCCTGTAGCCACCCCACGTCGCACCAGCGAAAGCTCAAAGCAGACCGAAGTGACAAGCAGCAGCAACAGGCCGACGACGTACTGTAGAGCAGCTGGTTGAATACGGCAGGCCGGCGGTTCTGGGCCTCTTTCCGAGCCCACGCCAATGTCTCTCTGCTTGCCGGGAGCTGTCTTGGCGTATTTATGCGGCTCGAAACCAAAGTTCAACGGCTGTGAATGGCTACCAATCACACGGCACTAGAACCAACTGTCGAATTCCTAGCTCGAGGCCGTTTGATCGGTGACGGCTACCAGCATGCATTCACTGCAGGGGTAACCGCTGCACGCCGGGTAATAAGTTTTTGGGGGCTGGCCTTGTGCTCCGCCCATCGAGATGGACTTTGGCATAGCGCTGTTTTTTTTTTTAAACTTCTTTTCTGTTCCTTTTCTTTTTCTTCTTCTATTTTTCTTCTTCTTCTTTGTTCGATGATTGATGGGAAGCTCAAGAGAAGGTTTGCAAGGGAGGTTCAGGAAGCAAATGCTGAACGAATGGCAGCGTCCCGTTTGCCCGCTCATCCATAACGTGGGAGGAGGCGCCCTGCCGCTTAGTTCAACGCCGCTATACATACAGAGATGCTGCGGCTGCGGTCTAACATGTTTTTTTTACTTCCTGCTCGGTCACTGACAGGCTCGCTGGGAAACGCCCTCCAGAGGGATCGGGGCGGAACCGGGCGGAACCGGCGATATTAGACGGATCACCGTACGACCGGAAAGGAAGCTGGCAAGGAGGCAAGGAGGGAGTCCGGAAGAAGCCAAACGGCCAAAGAGTGGTTGGTGTGTGCCAGGTCAGCGCCTCACATTGGCTGGAAGAAAAGAAATCGTTGCGGATGGCGAGCCAAGGAGGGAGAAGAGAGGGAAAGGAGACCAAAAAAAAAAGGGAGGGAGAACGAGGCGATCACGAGGCCCTCTCTCCCCTTGCCTGGGAAAGAGCGTTACTTACAACTTTTGTCTATTGCCCTTTCCTATCTTGGTGCTGGAGTTGGTTGTTGATGAAAGTACCAAAGTACTTCCAACGTGGCCTTTTTTTTTTATTAATGTTTTTTTAACCATCTCTACCAGCTTCTTCGACTCTCAACCTCTCGGGCATCCTTGGCCTCTCCTTGTTCATCATCATCACCATCATCGTCATCGCCATCGACCTCCTTGAGAATAGAATCCCCATGTTCGGAGGCCCTTTTTTTTTTTTTTTTTTGGGACCGATGCCACATTGTCCAACCGCCAAACCGCCATCCGTTCCGCCTATCCACAGCCGCCAGCGCCAAACGGCCCCTCACCTCCATCTCCGATAATATCCTCGACGCTCTCGACCTCCTTTCGTTCTCTCTCCATCTCCGACTCCGAAATCCCGCCCGCCGCGATATCGTCTGCTCCGCAACACGAATTGAAGCCATGCGAGGCTTTTTCTCCACCAAACCACAAAGCCCTACTTGGCTTGGTTCCTTGCATGCCCTCACGGACTGCCACGACACCTTGGACTTGGTTGGGCCCATGCCTGACAACCTTGGATGCGACGGATATGCACAAAAGCACATGCGAGAGCTCGTCTAAAGAGTCACTCTCCCCTCCTCCATTTGTCCCGAGGCTGTCCTACTCTTCCCTGTCCATTCCCAACCCCTCCTCATCCCCTCTTCTCGTTGCGGCCCTTTGCGATCTGGCTTGCCTTGGATCGTCGCATCAGATATGTCGTAATACAACTCGCGAGTTCCTTTTGGTTGGTGAAACTATTTCTTGTAGCCGTCTTTTCCCCCACCTGGATTTACACAGCGAATATGCAGGAGGGAGCATTCATTCACCCATTCTTTGTCATGTCGATATTACGTGTGACGGCCATGGCTATACGTTGGGCTTCAAAGGTGTCTCGAGATGATGAGATACTGCTCTTGTCCGCATACCGAGTTGCACTGCATCCAGCCTCGCAGCCATATCGGTCCCGCCTTGCATCAGACGTGCACGCGGGATCTTCTGCAGCAGCCCTTATGCAAATCACCCTCCGGCCTGGCGCTGCGCGGCTTGCAGCAGCTTGCAGAAGCCTGGTGCCTTCGGCAAACCCCCATGCAACCACGGGTAAGCCTCATGACGGTTTTGCTTCCCCTTTAGCTCGACTTCTTTCCACTGGTTCGGCAAAGCAAAAGATCTGCCCTATCTGTCGGCTGGGATTGGATAATATGCGAGAGCTGCACGTCAAATGTGCCACTAAAAAAAATGACTCGCTTCTTCTCTATTGATCCTGTGTACTTTAGAATATTCTTCATCGCGCGCTCGCCTAATTTCGTGGTGCTATTCCAGAACAGGCCCCCTTGCGCACTCTTTTGATGGAACTTCTTCGGCCTCAAACTTCATGCGATAGCACCTCTCTGGCTCCGGGACGACACCCTCTTGAGAGCCGCTTGGTTGACTCGGCCGCAGCGTCTATGCTGGTGCTGGGTTTTCCGTCTCGAATATCATCAGCCAGTCAAGTGACCGCCCGCTGAGACCATATCAATCGATTCCTCACAGTGCTGTCGTGCGACGATGGCGTCACTTCTACATGTGACTGCAATCTTGTATATTGCGTTACTGGGAGATCAATCTGACCTATCGAACGTCGCTTAATCCCAAGTGTCTGTCCTTCCTGGCACAGTGTCCTGGCGTTACAAGGCCTCCAAGAGTCGCAATGCTGTCGAGACAACTGTCTCTCCCCTTGTCTCACGCTGCGGCATATTCCGTCATCTACTTAGCTAGTTGCCCTGAGTGTTCAAGCGAGCACACCACCGACGACTCTCGTTTATGCGGTGCCGAGGCAATGATGCGAAGAACAAGATCAATTTTTTTTCTCCTTTTTTGTCTTTGGCTGAAGCGGTTTCAAAATGTCTCTCGCGCCCGGGATACCAGCAGGTGATTTGCGTCGGCGCATTTTGCCTTTTCCAGTGCATCTCTCGACGAAGCCATTCATCTTTTCCGGCCGCCACAAGGCGTTGATGCCCTCAAACCCGTAACACCATGGATCCTTTCGCAGCGTAATGAATGCTTCAAGCGTCTCGGGTTTTGCTTGTATGTCGGGTTTGCAAGAAACAACGGCGCCACAAGAGTCAAGCCGTTATTAGCCTTTCGGCCATTACCTGCTCCCATCAGTCGAGTGCTAATCTCACCTGAGCCAAAACATTGGTTGTGTAAAACGGAGCCATGAGTTATATGAGTTATTCGGTTTATAGTCTCATCTACTAAACGTATGTGTACAATTTTTTTCTCCCGCGCTCCCTTTCCCTTAGATAGAGAAGCTAGCCGGCATCCCAGGTTCTGGTACGTTTTGATGCGATGTCGTAAAGGATATTTTATCTGATGTACTTCCATGATGGTTTGAGTGAATGGAGGGACCTTTAGGGGGGCGAGGAAAAAAGAGAGCGTAAAGCCAGGCTTCTATATATCTCCTAGATCACCGCAAGAAGAAGAAAGGAAGTGATAAGCGCTCTATACATTATAATAGGCAATACATCGAGGGAAGATAGAAATACAAGCATTTGAATTGATTTTCTATACACGGCTCCAATGTTATTCCACTATCGCCGGAGTTGCTGGGGACCCAAACCCTTCATCATCAGGTTCGGGTTGCATTGAAACCTTTCCTTTTGTATCATTGAAGCATTTCTGTCGACACGTTCGGCTGGCTCTACCGCCTTTATCACCTTGGTCAATTTCCTGCAGTATCCCCCGTGAATAACTCGTATATGGGCGCAGGCCATCTTCAACGTTGTCCAGATGATATTAGCAAAGTCAACAGCAGGCACGAGTGGCACCATGATGTGTCTGTCGTCTATACCAGCACGCAGGTGCGTTTTCGAGCAGCCAATTCATTGTTTCCCGGCGCCCAATACCGCGTCAGGTGTGGCTTGCAAGCAGCATTCCCAGTCAGCATTTAACATCAAGACTGAACACCAAAAAAATCATCTTGAGACGCGTTGCAGAGTGGTCGTAAAATTCCGTTATCCACGTCAAAGTCGCCTCGGCAGCAGGATTGCCGCTAAACGCGCCACAGCTCCATGGTCTCGTCCACACAGTCGTCTTCCCGCTACCTGCCCATGATGGAAACGCCGTATAAACCTTATATATCTCCCGTAGAACATTTCCCTGTTTCAAATCAGGCGACATTGCAGACCCCTCCGCCGCATCGGGACATCTTGCCCATGTATGGCTCCTCCTGGGTTGCTGATTGCCCAAAGTCGGCGTCTTTATTAGCGGAGACCGCAACGGCGCCATCGTGCCCTTGATAGAAAAATTCCTAGGGCTCCGTGCTGAGCCTTTCGACGTGGACGATATTGATCTGTCCCGGACCATCGGAGACGTACAGAGAGAGCTCGACTCCATTGTCAGAGGAATCTTCTAAAACACCCCTTGAGAGCCGCAAAGGGTTGTCTGTTATAGGTAAATTCGTGTTGAGGAATCCTTCCGAACATCTCGCCGCGATACTCACGACAGCCATACTTTGTTCCGTGCAAGACAACAAGTCGATTTGTATGTCAGACAATCAAAAAGTTCATCTCCGGATCCTTCAACGCCTGCACCCAACTCTTTGATCCTCTCTCTTCGGCCGCCAGATTCCAGATGACCTGAAGCGTGTCCATGGCGGTGTGGATGAAGCCCCACGGACATACTGTAGTCATAACCCGTAACCTTTCCATAATGAGCTTCTGTCTTTCCGGGTCCCTCGTCTCCGCACCTATAATGAATGTCGGCCATGTGGTCGCCTTGAAATTAGGATCTTCGACGGGAATCATGGTCAGGTGCGCCAGTAAGTCGTCGGTCAAGAAGGCCGCAAATTCCGGGCCGAGCCTCTCTCCGACAGATGGAATGGCTTGTAGGATGTATATGCAGGCGGCCAGACGGTGAGTTGACCCTGCATGCATGCGGCTTTTCATCACGTCATTCGACAAAGATGGCGACCCGGCGGTGTCACGAGCCCACACATGGATATCGTAAGCTTGAGCGCGACCGATGAGCTCTATAGCAGCCATGGTGATGTCTTCGTTGGGCTGATCATCGTCTAGGCTGTTTGAAAGTTGGGAGGCGGCGTGCAAGATTTCCATCAGCTCTGCCGGGCAGCACAAGTAGCTGTTGGCCACTGTCTTGCCAAGCACAAACGGAATCTGGGAGGATTCAAAGTTCAGCGACGTTGCATATCGTGCAGGCATAAACGCCGAAGCGAGGATGAAGTAGCTAGATGGGGGGGCTGTCAGTGCGATTTGGCCTCCAGCCCCAGACACGAAAAGGGGAGCTCACATGAAGCAATCTGAGAGAAGGTAATCCCGTAACGAACTATCCCACGCCTTGGTAAGCTGAAGGAAAGACATAATCTTTGCAGCTCCCTCGAGGTGTGCCCTCCAGCCATACTTTCCGGACTCAATCAACTCGACATTGATGAAAAAAAGCGAGGCCGCAAGTACGACGTCACCATTGATCGTGTCGAGATTCTGAATCGCGGCAGACATGAGACGCAACGCCGTGTGTTTAGCAACCAGGGCATCATTGAGCGCCTTTTTCGACGCCGCGTCCTGGTTCGCGGGTATGAGGCCGCCATCATCCGGGTAGGGTAGGCCCATGCTCATCAAGTTGGACATATGAGCCGCCGAGGCTGCAACTATGATGTGCTGCAGCAGCGGGTGGGCACGGGTCAGCGGTATGAGGCTGCGAAAGGGATTGCATTCTGGCCCGTCATTAGACACCAGGTCTTTACATAGGCGGGTTGTGACTGGTAAGAAGCAAGAGGTTAGCAAAAAGGGGAGCCTCGTTTACATGGAAAGCGACGAGAAAAGAAAAAAAAAAAAAAAAAAAAAAAAAAAAAAAAGAGCCTGGCTTATCCGCACAGTAGTTGAGGTAAAACCGGTGAGACTGGTCCAGATCCTGGAACAAAGGGTCTACCAGCGCCCAAGAGCTGCTCAGCTTGGGACCGGGAGGCCTGGGATGAGAAAAGAACTGCAGCGCTCCCGCGCCTGTCGATGATCTCCTTCCGAAGCGGCCATCCCACGCCGATTCAGACCCTCTCGGAGACGACGGCGAGGCCCTCCCAAAGCGCACATTCGCCGACGCCAGAACGGGCGACAGGGCCTCTGCCTCTCCATCCTCTCCCTCCTCGCCCGCCTCGACAGGCGCGCTCGAGGTCCGGCCGGCGAGCTTCCCCCGGCTGGCGATGGCTCCCGTCCACCGGAACAACTTGCCGTACCCGAGACATTCCTTACCGGAGGCGGCGCACTTGTTGCAGTGTGGGTACGACCGGTCACAACGGAGCCGCTGCCGGCGGCAGTTGTGGCATGGCTTCGTGGGTGGTTGGACAGAGCCCATGGCGACGCTTCTGCAGAACACACCTGTGCGAGCACCTCAGTGGATGGGGGCCACCCAGACGAGCAGCAAAACATGCATGGCAGGGTGGTGCGATTCAGAATCGAAGAAGGAAATCATTTGCACGTTCTCTGCCGCAGTGGTTTTCCGTGACTCGAGACGATGAATCGCCCATCTCGAGGGCAAACTCTGGCGCTAGGCCGAGGCCGGAAGCCAAGGCGCAAGTCGTGCGTTGGGAGCCTCGGGAGAGTGGCGCCCGGGCCGAAGTCCCGATTGCCCGAAGCTCGGAGCGCATCAATCTCTCTCTCTCTCTCTCTCTCTCTCTCTCTCTCTCTCGTTGCTTCGCTTAACTACTGGCCAAAGGAGGCCACAACGTCAACTCTGCATCTGCACTTGGTTGCGAGTTGGTTGGCGCAAGAGTTATCATCAAACGGCAGGAAATCGCCCTTCCGAGAGCTTCCCGTCCAGGCCGGTGTTGGGACGATACGCGAGTGGCTTTCGCTCTGCATCGGTCAATCGCCTGACGAGATAGAACTACCCTACAACATCATCCATGTGATAACTCTCAGCGCTGTATACTGTTTTTTTTTTAAATCTCTGGCATATCTAAGACAAAGGAGATAAAACATTATTTATACCAAATCTAGTTCTAGTGGCAATAATGCTCCTGGAAGCTTTGACGACAGTGGAAACATGGCATTATTGGTCAGAATAATATACATGACAGAATCAAGAAACAAATGTCAAGTCGTGGCTGTCTGCCATGTCACCCTATACAAGCTTCTGATTCGATCCGATTAAATTCATTGCCAAGTCTCCTCGAACGCAATCTTGAGAGAGGCTCTTGAATGTTAACTTGGTAAACATTGGTACTTTGAAATGGGTTAGATTTGCCACCACATTTCCATCATCACACGGCCGGTATTCTTTAGTCATTGCTTTCTTTTTTCTTTTGTTCTTTTTCAATATTGCATATCAAACGAATGAGCGTATATATATTAGTCATACCTTAAATTATCCAATCTCTCCTAAGCCTCATCGATATTAGGCCGGGTTCCTTTTTTTAGGGGTCGCGTTAGATATGCTGATGTTGCGTTCAGCTCATCGTCGCTCCATGTCCGATAATGCTCATCTTGTACTCCATAGTTTGATGATGTACAAGACAAAGATATATTCTGTATGTAAATGACATTACACGACGAAGCAGCAGCTTCGCGTAGATTTAGGCGTGCCATGGTATTCGAAACGCCATGTCCTCTTACCAACAAAGCTACTACTACTATCGGCGAGGATAGCCCGCTTGGTCCATTCGCTATTATGACCTGAAGCCCGAGATGAGGAGGTGGTAACGTGGCAACTTACCGCTCCTGCACATGAATCGGTTTACTGTAACGGGTTCCAATGGATTCGCCCGCCCTAATGCTGCCTGCCACCCATGTTGTTAAATCTGGTGCATCGGCGAAAGTCGACCCAACTCCTTACTGAGAATAGAATGGACGCTAGTTGATGCAGCTTTGCCGCCGCCCCCCTGACCGCTGTCAGGCTTCAGCGAGTAATTTTATTAGAGTTTAGGGTGCTTAGGTCGCTCTCCAAAAAGGACATATCACGGAAGGGGGTTGTTTAAAATGGTCGCCGAGGAAATAACAGAGCTTGACGCCCTGATGGTAGCCGCGAGAGAATCAAGAATGGATTGCGCCAGATACGCTACACGGCGGCCGCCAGTTGGAAATGAATCCGAGAAAAAGCGCAGCAGGGGGCACCAGGGATGCCGCCTGGAATCAAGTCGATCTGTCATGTTGCGGTCCCCGAGGGAGTGCCCGAAGTAATCAACACGGGGATTACTCTCCCGTCGGCTTCATGTGCGGCAATGCCTCGTACTTTCATTGCTTGCGTGTGCGAATTTGATATCTCAGCCTTGTCGTCGTGGGGGGGCGAAGGTGGTCAGAATGTCGCCTGTTATTCCCTCGTGGTGAGATCACCGGGGCTTAGTTCTAAACTACGTGTTGTCGGCATACGTCCTGCTCCTGAAGCCTCTACAAGGCAAAACGGCCAAGCAGAGCTCATGGTCTCCCCTGTGACGGCGACTTCTGATCCAAGGATGCCATCAAGTCAGTACGAAAGTGCTGCTTCGTGCGTGCATGCCTGTACATGTAGTACACGGTAAAGGTACCCTGCTGCTGACATCAGTCGGCATGCTTGGTGACATCGCCGATATATCTGCTGACGGCGTTCCCAGGAAAAGGGGGAGCGAACCTTGGCAGATGGCTCAAAACCTGGCACTTACTTGAACCGGTATTAGACTATTAGAGTAGTACGTATTTGACCAAGCCCCGTTTTCGGGCTGACGAGCGTGTCGTGTTCGGAGCACGGAGTACCACGAACCTAGTTGTCAGTATTCGCTAAACGGCCCTATCTTGAGCACCCTCGCAACTTAGGGGTCCGAAATCTGGCAGCGCAGCCGAGATCATGGGAATGGGCCCAGTGATTTACATCAAGGTGAGGCTTTCTCGTTAAAGACGTTACTAGTCCCTATCCCCTGGCTCAAACAACTCCGGAGGCTGTCTTCTTCTTGTTCTTCTTGTTCTTGTTCTTGTTCTTGTTCTTGTTCTTGTTCTTGTTCTTGTTCTTCTTTTCTGGTGGAAAGGCTTGTTTAGCAATAATAGGCACTTTATTCATAATCTCAAAGGGTTCGTCCAGCAATTCCCGGAATGGATCAAGTTGGAAAAGAGCGGATTGGCCAAATAGAGCATACAATAGTGGCTTACAAAGGGTCTTGTTTTTCCTACAAATGAAATGTGCTGTGATAGCTTAATAATAAACACATCTCCAGCAAGTTGAGGTCCTTGAGCCCTCCCACAGCCAGCAGAAAGCGGCGCTTTCAGCAGTAAGCGCTATGCACACCGCGCATAGCTCGGTAACTCCAGCAGATCATCTTTCCCAGCTTACTGGTATATATTACGAAGCACTACATATTTGTCATTGGTGTCAACTTGAGCCACAAACGGATGGTCCTTCTAAAGACTCCACTGCATGTCTATGTAGGCCTATTTTGAGAGTCATTGCGGAGCCTTTGGTAGTTCTCTGGAACACGGTCAGCATTTTTTTTTTTAAAAATTAATTGAAAAGGATACCGTGCTAGCATACAATTAGCTTAAACAAGTAATTTGTGTACGAGGACTGGGTAGCTGACAATGTTTTCTCTGCCTCTATCATCACTGACACCATTACAAAGTATCCCGATGTTTTTTTTTCTTCTTCTTTTTCTCTTCTCTCCCTCTCTCTCTTTTTGTTTTATTTTATTTTTCTTTTCTTTTTTATAGAAACACTGAGGTTTGCTGGGCGCAGTAATTCTCTTGTGTCTTTCTCCTCGACTCGGTGACCGGCAGACACCCTGCTTCGTGGATTCCGCTTAGAGGCATGATACCCCATATCGAAGGAAGCAGAGCGGATGTTGGGGTAACTACTATTACTTGATTTAGGTAACATCATTAATCATTCCTCTGGGAACCCGAGCCCGGTTGGGGATTTGTGAACTAGCTTTCGCATATGCTTGAGTGCCAATTGTTTCTCTTGACAATACCACATTTAGGGAATTTCCTCCAAGAGGAATCGAGAACGTCTTGGTGGCCCTAACCCTTGGTGGTCGTAACCCTTGGTGGTCGTAGCCCTTGGTGACTTTTGATTGCCTGCCACACTATCGAGCTGATGAACCTGTAGGCTGTAGTTATATGATGGGAAAGCCTGCCTTCAGCCTTGTATACTCACCAGTCGGCACCTCTCATTTAGCATTGATGCCTTGCGGGCGGCGATGACATTCTCTCAGATGAAAGTCTAGTCCATTCGAGGAGAGGGTACGGAGTAAAATACACATATCCACTGTTCAGGGTCATACCTGGCTGGAACATCTCCTGATCGAACTGGCGGCTTGGTTTTTATCCCTAAAAGCGTCGCTGAGTGATGACCAGCCTAATTCTATCCAGTATAAACGATACCACATGTTGCTATCAGAAAACTTGGAATCATCCTAAGCCTCTCTCTACTGAGAAGAGCATGGGCTTGCGTCTGTGAGTTGCGTTGCTCTCTCATAAGTGATTCGACCAAGCCATAAGTGATTCGACCAAGACATGGCACTATCTCACGGGAGACCACACACCGTCTCCTTTTCAGCGAGCTTTGGAATTCGTTCATTCTTGTTTTATACAAGTGGAGTGAGATGCGTGTACTCCGTATGTGGACTCTGAATAGCCGTCTTGGCGGCGGGCTGGATCGACTGCATCAACAAGGATGGCAGACCCATGATCTGCCAATACGCCTAAAATTGGTTGAGTGGGAAAAAAAAAAAAAACGAAAGTTCCTTGGTGGGTATTGGGATTCGCAATCGACGTAGCTGACATTCCGCAGAAGTGAGCTGGAATAGGGTTGATGCTTGCTTTGCATCTGCCTCCTGGTGGTTTTACCAACACGGGGTAAATGGATTACGCCTATTACACGCTTGTCTCTTATGGCTTAGAGCCACCATTTACCCGGAGGATTTTGCGTGTAAGGGTTGAGTTGAGTTTTGGTACTCTTGTGATACGAGGAGCAATGATTACGGTTCTTAAAAAACTCTCTTATATGTGGAACAGCCTCAGTATGGGGGTTGATGTTGTAATGTTGGGGAGACATTTGACACGCACTATTATGCTGCTGCTAAATAAAATTGAGAAAAAAAAAAATCCGCCTCCACATTAATCCTTCCTCACTTAATCGCGATCTCAATGCAACGTTGATTCGAACGTTGATTTGACATAACAATGAGTATACTGTGTCTGTACGGAATACCATATAAGCAAAACCCCCCCGGGGGGGGGGGTTCTTTCTTTCCAGATGTAATCGAAGGACCTATAGACAAGTTTCAACCCTGTTTCTATGAGAAGGATTGTGCGCGCACGCGCCATCAGGTTTCCAACATCCATCATGCTTCGTATGGTTTCCGTTAAATTACGGAAAACAAACAAAGCTAGTGTGAGACCTGGGAGCATTGACAAAACTCCGTTGCTCAAGGGCTTTAATTGCGTTGGGATCTGCCTGAGCACTACTGGGCCCAACTCGTCAGGAGAAAACACCAGCGCACAAACAAAGCCTCTACTCCGTATGTATCCTAGAATCTAGCCCACGATGAAGAAGAAGAAGAAGAAAGAAAAAAAAAAACTCGACAGCCACGAGACGGAGGGCTTACCAAAGCGACCCAATGACATGGCCTGAAAATCTTGGCGAGTGCAAACGGCGTAAAGGCTGTACGCCCCCGTCCGTGCCACCGGTGACACTCTCCACTTCTCGCGTGGGTTGAACAGGGAGTATCCCGGCCGAACGTCGAGACGGCGGGCAGGATCTTAGTCGCAAACGGAGAGCTCCGAAACAACCGCTAGCTGTCCTTGGGTACCTTTTTGTACGACCTCAGGGCTTGGTGTTGGGTAAACAAGATGGGGGACACCGTTTCTCACGCCAATTTTGCGATAGACACGGTAGGGAGAGAAAGAAAGCACCGCTTGGTGCCTAGCACTGAGTGGTGGAAGGGACACCTCATTGTATGATCCATACAGGGCAAGGAGCTTTTTTTTTGGGGGGGGGGGTAAAGAAGTCAAAATCCCTCCTACGGCCCACGGCGGGGGCTACTGATGGGTCTGTTTCGAAGCCCAACTCGGGGCCTCAGCCCTGTTTTGCGAATGAGTTTGACGGATCACATGCATACATGTGTCGTGTACTCCGTACTCAGTGCTGGTTACAGGAATACTGCCTGGTAGCTCATCTGCAAAGGAGGCAAGGCTGCCCAAGTGGTATATAAAATAAAAAGTTACGTGTAACAAGTGTGATGAGTAGATTGCTTTGTCCTAGCCCCTGAGTGATTTATATGCTCAACCAAAGGGTAAACTACCCTGTGTCTCCCACGAGAATGTTCACAAGCGCAAATAGTTGCCAATTGCCTCGTGCAAGAGCCGTATGATGAGAGTAAGCAACTTCTAGTAAGACACGGGGTAATACTAGACGGAGTGTTCCGTCCTCTTGCAAGGCTTACTCCCCCCCCCCCCCCTCTTCCCCCACTCCCAGTTGGCGATCATTTGCCACGGTATGGAGCCTTCCCAAGTTTGCGAGAGGCAATTTCTGTTGAGCCATCAGTATCATGATCTATCGCGGGCTGCTTAGAAGTCGAAGGTGGCGGTAAGAAGCAGCAGCAGCAGCAGCAGCAGCCACATGTAGCCTGATAACGAATCGGGGGTTGATGGAGGTTTTGTTTTACCCTCGTGATTGGTTTGAAATGCCCGGCTTTTACTAGGCGATGACGGCTGTGAAAACCCGCAATTTTCTTCGCGTTATACTGCGCTTCCCCATTTCGGAGGAGCTTGAATATACAGAATGCGGTGTCCCACATAAGCAGGCAGAGAGGCAGTGCTGCCGAAGGCGAAGTACTAGGTATCACTATTTGATCTGTTCCGGGAGTCTCCGCAAGGCTGATGGAGGAGGCTATTAACGCAAGATGGACAATGCCACTGCGTTATACCTAGGTGGTCATGGCACGGAGAAGTCGTAGAATGCTAGCCAATGCAAGAAAGCAGCTCAAGGCCCGTATTAGAGCCCTGCAGGCGTTCCACCATGCATAAAAAGGAATCATGTTTGGTAACTAACTAGACGCAATGCTAACTAGGACCGCCGAGTCAAGACCTTGGAATGGAATCATATCTACAAAGTCCTTGCATGCGCGCGAAGTTATAGTCTTTGAAGGTACCCCGCGGAAAGGCACCCTACGTCTTGGCCGGCGTAGGAAATATTTGATCAGTCGTGTGCAGTGTCTCTCGGGTCTCCAAAGCACTCTTTTCCGCGTTGTGAAGGGCCTCCTTTTTTTTTCTTTTGCCGTGTCTCATAGAGCAAGACATGGCATGATTTCTAGCAGCCACCGGCATCCATGGGCCAATCCATCATGAGAGTATATGAGTATATGCTTAACATTTACATGCTTGTGCATTACTCGCGGTGCATTGGCCTGGAAATATTAGCCCCTTACAAAAAGTTTCACCGCCGGCCAAGGTCTAGGAAGAAATCAAGCCGGTCACCCTATTCCTGGGTATCATTGCAGAATAGGACCGCAAAGGGATTCGGAGAAATGACTTGTTTGTTAGCAGCGTGGTAGGGCTGGCAGGGCTCCTTCCTTCCCTCCCCGGTTCATTTTTCAATCTTTGATGCTATTCTTGATGGGCGTGCGAAAAAGTTGAGCCGTCACTTGTTTATGGCATATTCTCTGCATGAGAGAGACGGGAACGGAGCTGGGAGGGGGGGAGTTAACTCCAGAGCTGTACGAAGTAAAGTAATAGGCGGCATGTGTCAAGACGCATTGTGGTTTTCGCCTAACACAGGTATTGATAGGTTATGTGCTTTTTTGCACGAAGAATGGTGACTTATATTTGAGCATTTATTAACTGCCTCATAGTAGTAGTACGTATTACTTTTCTCAAGTGCCTCAACGTTTATGCCCGTTTTCGCAACAGCCCTTATCGCTGCTAACCTTTTGCTACTGGGACTTTGCTTCTCGCGAGAAACTTTTATTTCCATCTCCACAACTCATCAGCGATGACATGTATTGTATTCATAGATCCATCGAAGCTCGTTGCTGTTGCTCCTGCTGCTCCTGCTGCTGCTGCTGCAAAAAAAAAAAAAATTGAAAATGAAAATGATAAAATTACAAGGCAGGGAGGGGGAGGGGGGTAGGTGTAAACGGGAAGTCAGGCGATAATTCTGCATCCAAGGAAGTGAACCAATCCTCTGCTGGCCTCGTAGCGAGCGATGGATGAAAATACGCCCGCCGTCTTGTGATGTTCTCCAGAAGGAGGAGAAGAGAATGGAGGGGGACATCGTCTATAGTTGCACCAAAACCCCCCCGAAGCTGCGAGATGATGACTGAGCATCACCGACCTCATACCGCTCTTCCCTCCCTGGAATATATACTATGCAGGCTGGTCACTCCGTGGAAACGAATTGACCTCCTGTAAAGTGCATTCAGCAACATTCGTCGTGGCTACGTGTTCTGCCATCCATTGGCTACTTGCAATCTCCGTTTCTAAAGATGGCATCTGATTGATATCAGGGGGGGGGGGGGGGGGTTGACAGCTAATTAGCCGGCATAACTGCCACTGCTTCACTGCTACCACGACCTGGTTGGTCCCATCACGCGTGGCATGTTGGCGTGTTCGTCATTTCTCGTCATGTCACAACCCAACGCTGTCTACGGATTCATCGACTCTGGAAGTAAGTTTTTTTTTTTCTTTTCTTTTTTTCTTTTGTTTTTTTCTTTTCTTTTTTCTTTTTTCTTTTTTTTTTTTCTTTATTTATTTGAAATTTTTTTCAAAAAGAGTTGGACTGTGCGCTCCTCGGATCCTAAGCTAGCATCGGTGCTTTCCCGTTGGCTCTGCGGAGCGATCCCCAGCTTTGGTAGGTTCGGACAAAGTCGGCATTCTCTGGCTGAACAAGGATAAGCGAGCCACTGAGCATTGCTTGATGTTGTTTCCCCCCTCCCAATGGTTCGATCCAGCTGTTGGCGAAGGGCTCAGATGGTTCTCCGTACGCCGCGGGTTCAACTTGGTGTTGCTCCGTGAGTGCTCTGTGTTTAATTATACGGAGCTCGGGCGTTGACCGTGCCTCGAATGGTGTGCGACGGTAATGGCGCCTATGGGTGATTCTGGCGGGCGGGAGGATCTTCCTGCACGTTTGCTGATCAACGCACCCAACCAATGTTCCCCCTAAGCTATTCTGGAAGTCTACCCCGGCACTAAGGTCGCCAGGGGTCTGTCCAGTTGTCATCATGAAGGCTGATCTTCTGGAACGGGTGCATGTCCTGCTCCTCTTTGTGTGTTCTTCGGTGACGGCCTGCCTGCCTAATCAACGGGGGACGCAGCCTCGCCAAATTGCATCTCCATCATTGGCAGATGGAGTGGGGTGACGCCTCATGTTTAAAGTTGATGGCGATCAGTCCCTGTGGCAAGAAAAAAAAAAAAAAGGGGGAGGCTGTGTTGTGTGCTTTGTGAGCTTCAGCCGGTCTGTCTGACTGCGTCGGCTCCCGCGTCTCATCGGCAACAACGCTCAAAATATGGTATTACTAGGTAGTACATACCAAGAAGAACAAACGCCGTTCTAATATCTTGGGCAAAGCCTCGGGGGGGGTTTTTTCTCTCCAGCTGTTGTTTCACAAACTTTGCCGGTAGAATAGTGATAACTCCGATAGAAATAGCTCTTACGGCGAACACCACAGACAGCTCTTCCAACGGGGAGTGCGGAGTAAGGAGCACAGTATTACGGACGGAGTGCGTTAGGTGTGACGGAGGCCATAGAATTTTTTTTTTCCCCCAACGTTTTCACATTACCAAGACGTGTTTAGAAGACAATCACTGGGCGAAGGGATCCTCCCTCACATTGGCGGAAAAGGTGCAATACGAGGAGTTTTAGATGGACCCGTTTTTTTTTTTGCTTCTTCTTCTTCTTCTTCTTGTTCTTTTTTTTGAAATTTTTTTTTTGAAATTCTTTTTTTGAAATTTTTTTTTTTGAAATTTTATTTTTATAGGACTAAGATTACAAAAAGCAGCGTTTACGAGGTAGCTCCTCCGTGGTCGGGGCAGCTTCTCAACCTTCCAGAATTTCTTGACAGATCATTTCAGTGACCCAGATTTGCTCCACGCAGACGGCCTGGCTTGGCAAATTGGAACGGCCTGTAACAAGTGACGGCCGTGAGAAATTCGCCCCTTGTCATGGGTACGATGCTTGAAAATACGATCGCGACGAAAGTTCAAAGGCCCTGCTCCTTGATGGAGGCTGCATAGTTTGGGGGCCATCAAGTAGCTATCTAGAGGCGCAGAGCGCAAGAGCCGACAATCACACGCTCCGCGTTGCTTCGCACACCGATACGTACGCCAGCCTACGTGCTCGTATGAGTGGCTTCGAACTATGGGCAAATGAGAATCGGCGTAGTGAGAATGGGCCGTAGTGAGGGCGACGAATGCAACCTGAAGCGTTTGAAGGCAGATTGGAGAGCAGGAGGACAACCAGTCGGGGAAAGGGTGCGTACCGGCGACGAGAAGCGCTCAAAGTAACCCCCCCCTCCCCCCCTCCCCCCCTTCCCCTTCTCCTCGTCCCCGTTAGTCCTCCTTGATACTGTGTCGATCATGACACACCTCTGAACTTGATGCTACAGCACAGTGACAGAGCAAGGGTCACAGTCGCAGCAGGTGGCGCCTGCGTCTACTAGGTCTAACTGGAAGAATCACGCAACCCGATGAGAATCTACTGGCTGCTCCTAGCACGACGATCATCAATTAGCCTGTACCAGGGGGGGGGGGGGGGGGGGGGGCGAGGCAACTCCGTATGGACAAAACCATCACATTAGCACTGACTGTTTGCTAGTGCGGCCAATGCTTTTGAGAAGAGCCTAGAACGGAGCTAGCTCTGCTGCTGTGCTCTAGATAACGCCGGCGCGTGCAGGAGTTCCATAGGAAAGTTTGCCGATGCCATTGTTGGAGCGCCACCAGCAGTTGCTTCACGGCGGGAAAAAATCCTTCTCGCATCTTTTGCGGGCTGTATCGAGTACAAAGCGTCGGCCGGCCGTTGGAAGTAGCAGGCCGGTTTCTAGGGAGCTCTCTCTCTCTCTCTCTCTCTCTCTCTCTCTCTCTCTCTCTCTCTCTCTCTCTCTCTCTCTCTCTCTCTCTCTCTGTCTCTGTCTCCCTCTCTCTGTCTCTCGTCCGCTTGTGAATCTGATGAAGAGAACATAGGGCCGGCGAATCTCTGATCCATCATCATCTCCTCTTGGGGTTGCCTTTTTATTTTCTCGTATGCAAAAGTTATATAGAGATCGAGATGGTTGGCTGTAGTGACGCCGGGATGACGAATTTGATCGGATTTAACAACGGAGCGCCGTTTGCTAGTCAGGCCTCTCTTGGCCCTTGCGTGTCACCCTTTGACGGTCGTCCGCACAGAAAAAAAAAGGCCATACAGGAAGTGTTGTTGATGGGGAGGGCATTGATCCACGGCGCCGTGAGTCCGTAGATCGTCTCAGGTGGTGCAAGTCCGCTCCCAAGGGAGAGATTTCCGACGCGGGGCGCCCCAGTCTCCCCTTTGCGAATACCAAATGCTACTGGAGATGCGTGCTGCAGCTCCCTTCTCTTCCTTCTACGCCCCCTGGTCGCGATTGATGGATTTTGCGAGGCGGAGTTGTACGTCGAATAACCCTCCCAACAGCCACAAGAAACCGAGCGGCTTTGTACTCGGTACTAGAAGGCTGAGAAAGAAAAAATGCCAAACAAGGTCGACGTCCAGGTAGGGGTCAGGGATGCTCGGCGCTCGCTGCTCACGTTTACTTTCCGTACATGCATCGTTGCACGCCGGCCACCTTTCCCACGACATTTGGCCACAATGATCCCTGATGACAATCCCTGGAACTTTGCCCACACACCACCATACAAATACCCACGCCTACGATCTCTATCCGTGGTCCCGGCAAGGAGGAGAGTGACCAAACAAGGCTCCGCATTTTTGACATGCCTCGTGTCGCCCCGTCGATGATATTTACACTCCCCCCCTTTCTCCGAAGAACAGGGTGGCGCTACGGAACACCGTAGGAACTAAAACTTGCAGCAGTGCCGCCCCAAATCGCAAAGCCCTCGGGCGACGCCTGTAAGTTCAATGTCGCTCCGTACACTCCCCGTATGTCTCCCCATTATTCAAGCCCCTGTCTCTTGGGTTGATAGATTGCTGACTAGGGGGGGGGGGGGAGGAGGAGGAGGACCGGGTCCACTCATAATATCTGCGATAGGTTGGTTCGAAGGCGCCGGGGGTACTTCCTAGCCTGTGGGATGCGTACTTAAAGAAGACAGATCTGATATGCCGCTCCACACCCAAACAACTCGACTCTCTTCTTACTGCGGCTCAAGCTACATTACTTATAACCATCTCCAGCCCCCCGTCTTGCCTCACAGCTGGGGGCTCCTCTCTTCCAGTCGAGGATTCGACGACGTCACTTCTTGGTGCATCTCTCTTCTCACCTCAAATACCATCTCTCTCTACCTGACTATCGGAGTTGTCGACGACTTGTCGACTCGGATATTCTGATTCCGGACACCGGATCTCACAAATCACACACAACTCACTTTTCCTCCGACGGCTCGACGTTTTACGCCTCTGTGCATACCGGAATCTCGAGGCCGACCCAAACCTTTTTTTTTTTTGACTTTCCCGCCTCTTCAACTCAAAAACACACAATGGCTCTGGTCACTTCCTTGATATCTCCTCCTTACGGCAATCAGTACGGTGGATATTATGGGCCTCCGCCGTCGCCCCCCATGGATGAGCCAAAATGTTCGCTGCCTTCCATCTCCAACCTCTTGGGCCTCGCCGACGCAGGCTCACTGGCGAGCGAAGGCTCTTTCAACAAGCCGCAGCATGGCTCTCCTCGACACTATGCCAAGGCCGAGAGTCGACCGGCTTCTCGACACAGGGCGCTGCCACCTTCACCGCCCATGTCCATGGATGCCTCCTTTGACCTTCGGCGCTCTCCATCAAGCAAGCCCTCGAGCCACTATTACGAGACAACCCCCCCTGTAGAGGCCCACGATGCGCACCGCCATCGAATGGCGGCCTCTCGACCTACCATCTCAGCATCGGCTGCCCAGCATCCTGCCAGCAACTACTACCCTGTGCAGCATCTGCCGCCGCCGCCGCCTCCTCCTCCCCCCCACGCCCCTTGTCTCCAGTATCAGCGCCCGCTCCCCCAGTCGTTCCCACCGCCACCTAGCCCTCTCAGTGTAACGCCCTCTGGCGGCTACGTCTGGCAGCACCACCACTACCTCAACCCATCAAACGGGATCCCGTTCCCGCCCACACAAGATCGGTATATCTGCCAGACTTGCAACAAGGCTTTCAGCCGGCCCAGCAGCCTGCGCATCCACAGCCACTCACACACGGGCGAGAAGCCCTTCAAGTGTCCTCACGCCGGATGTGGCAAGGCCTTTAGCGTTCGGAGCAACATGAAGCGGCACGAGCGCGGCTGCCACGGCTTTGATGTAGGGAAAGGGCCTATTATCCTCTCCTAAACGCTTAAGCGGCAATGCTTCTTTGGGCGTGGAGGATGACTACTGCGGGAACACGAACCTGCCCCCCCCTTTCCCTAATCTTATTTTTTTTTTCAACAGGGTATCATGCAAGAGAGGTGGTTGAGGGAGCATCCACACCACTGAGGAATTAGAAGGTGAAGAAGGTACACGAGATACCAAATGGTCAACTCACACTGGTGGAGGCTTTTCAGTCTTGGGGGATAGTGTTTGGTCAGTTCTTTTGTTGTTTTGCTTTGCTTTTGGGTCTGCATGGCGCCGGGGACGGTATTTCTTATTCCTATCTTTTTACATTCGGACGTGTCATGAAATGGATTTGGTCAACCCTGCAAGGGCATATCAAGCGCCCGTATGGGGACCAGTTGTATTTTGTCTTTGGGACGCGGAGAAGCTCTCTTAAGGAGAGCAGTGCATCGGTATGGCGTTTAATTAATTAATTATTCTATTTATTTATTCAAGGGCACAGCAAAGGGGGGGGTGTTTGAAGAATATTGAGGAAATAAGAAGTCTCATGGTAAATAAGAGCTGCAGAAGCAATATCCCAGACTCTTTTTTTTTTTTTTTTTTTTTTTTTTTTTTTTTCAAAAGCTTGGTACTTTTTTTTTTCTTTCTTTCCACCAAAATGATGACAATGTTCTCGACATGAAGTTGGTTGCTCTTTGTTCCTGACATCTCCCCCCCCCCTCCCTTCCCCACCAACGCGTCTCACATTCTCTCCGTGACTCTGGGCGACAAAACGGCGATTGGCATCCAATACCTTCCTCACAGCTTATGGCCGACCGTCTCCACCCCTGAAGATCTGTCTCTCTCTGGTGAGACGGCGGTCATGTACCACCTAGTCAGTTGTGACGACGTAGTACATGCATCGGCTTTTTACGCGAGACCCCCGAACTTGTTCCACCAAGATTGCTTCCCATGTCGATCCCTTTCTGACGAAGAGTGAAGGGGGCAAAAAAAAAAAAAAAAGATCAGCGGGAATTCCTTGGTCCGATAGACGGCACTTGAAACGCGGGTTACCCTGGACGGTAAAACGCCTGATTACATATGCATTCTTCTTCAAATAAGTAAAATATCTACAAATACGGAATAGTTCTAGGGGGGGGGGGGGGGGGGGAGCCATGGCTTGGAGCCAGAAACTTGTTTCTGCCGAGAGATGCCGAGACACGGCAATGCAGTTTGGGGAGGGGGAGGGGCATGCATCGCGGCAATAGCAATGGGGTAGGTAGTAGTAGCATGATGGAAGAGATAGAGAGAGGGATGGAGAGGAGGCGAGAGGGGCGTTTGGACGCTGTAAAGGTTCATTTACGTGACAATGAAGGAAGAAAGATGTGAGAACGGATAGGAAGAATAAGGAGGAAAGATGATAGCTGTTACGGGCTTGTGTTTACGAGTGCTGCATGTCGACGGGGGTGTTGTTTATGGTTGTCGGTAAGATGATGACAAATTAAATTCCAAGACGTGTCGGTTGTTGTTTTCAACGGCAAAGCTAAAAGGTTAATTTTCCGTCATTTTGGTGGTCATTGATTCGTGGTGTTTATTTCGAGAGGCTTTAGGGGGAGGAGCATCAACAGCGTTCGCTAATTGCTGGGGATACGAGTTGCAGCCGCGGACGAAGCAGAAGCCATGCAAAGAGATGTAGAGCAAAGCAAGGGGGGAATCCCTCGAGATGGAGAGGGGATTCTAGGGCAAAGCGCACATACTGGCTGTTTGTGAGAGAGTGTACTACGTACTGCTGCTGGTAAGAAGGAGAAAGCGATTTCCGACCATTCCGAACGAGGAAATATCTGCGCGGGCACGCAGGAGAAGAAGAAGAAGAAGAAGAAGAAGCAGAAGAAAGAGCAGAGAGATTTGCATGGGGGACGGAGGGTGATCCTACGGGACCCCCTGCCGCCGCAGGCGGCGGATCCAGAGATTCAGGCTCCCCGATTGTTCGTAAAAAGCTGATCTGCGTATCCATTTCATACGGGGGTTTTGGTTTGTGGAAAAGTGAAGGGTGTGGTGGAGAGAGATGATCTCGACTGTGTACCATTTGCTGTGAAAAGCTTCTTGGGGCCTGGGGGGGGGGGGGGGCGGCCATCGAGATCCCAGTTCCCAAGCCCACCGAATGATAACATGATGGTTCAGCACAATCTTACGGATTCCATTACTAAGGAAACTTAGTAGTACTCCATCAGCTTGTGTTATATTGCATGATGCTAGCCATGGGCTACGGAGTTTTACCCCCCGGTCCACGCACCATCGTTGGACGGAGGGCTGTAGTACAACAATTATCTCCCACTATTACCATTAGCACCCATAGCGGCACGGAATGCCCTAACGCAGACAAAAAGTGGTGATCCGCCGGGCGAGAGAGAGAGAGAGAGAAAGAAAGAGAGGGAGGGAGGGAGGGAGTGGGTAGGAGAGGGAGAGAAAGAGAGGAGAGGTGGGAGAGAGAGAGGGGCCGCAAAAAGCCGCCCTGGCGGCAAAGCTGCAGGAGTTCGGTCTTTTGATATCAGGGCGAGCCAGCGGCGCAAAAGGCCGCCTCAGCGGCCAAAACTACACGAGTTCGGTCTTTCATGTCAAGGCGAGGCAAAGTTCGCAAGACCAGGAGGCGGGACCAGGAGGCGGAAACCTAACCGCCTACTACTCGCCCGTTTCCTTTGATTTTCGGGCCCGGAGTTCTCGACTTATTTATTACTTCCTTTTTTTTTTCTTTTCTTTTTTTTTGCCCGGCGTGCCTTCTATTCTGCGCCTATCAGCTTATGTTTGCAATAGATGGCTAATTGGTTAGATGGCGCGGCGTTGGAGCTGACAGATTGGCTAAGCCTACTCAAGAAGGGAACTAATCGCCTTTTTTTTTCCCCTTCTTCTTTTGTCCGGGCGTCGGGGAAGAGACAAGTACGGGGCCGAGTCGCCCTACTGTTGGTGGTTGTTTTGTAGCAAAAAATAAAAAAAGTTGAGGACCGATGTGATGGACACAACTCTGCGCTTCGGGGTCCGGGCGAATACCCGCGCTGCGACTACCACGGAGTCGGCCGCTATAGACATACCCATATCGCCCATTCATGCATTACATATCTCTACGGACACCGAGGGGAAGTCCCCGATAGGAAAAGGCGGCCGGCGTAGCATCATGTCTGACCGAATGGCCGGCCTACGGTAATAATATGCACACAGAAATCTAGAGCCATCTTTGTACGGTATGTAAGGAGTCCCTCCTCTTCTCTCTCACTCTCTCTCTCACACAAACTCTCTCTCTCTCTCCTTTTTTTTTTCCTCTTCCCTGGGCAAATCCACCAGAAGCAAGGGAGGGAGGGAGGGAGGGAGGGAGGCAGGAAAAAAAAAGGGGGGGGGGGGGGTTGGTCGAGACGACTCCAGTTTTGATGTGCAACACGGATAGGCACTACGCCTTAGATCGACAGAGTGCATGCGTTGGCGCCAAAAGGAGGTCTCGGGATTGCTCAAGTGCTCGGGGCTAATGGATTTGGGATGGATGGATGGATAGCAAGTTGGTGTTGTCTATGCAGCAAAGTGCGGGCTATCGAATGCAGCCAAGCGGCCTTCAGCCGTACGCAATCACAAAACCTACTACGCGAATCAGAGCCCTAGTGCAGGCGGGATAAATTATTCTGGGCTAATTTGGATGAAGGGGGTAGAAGAAGTAAAAAAAAAAAACAAACAAACAAAAAGAAGAGGAGGAAAAATCAGGCCACATCGGACGAATCAAGAAGCCAGGATGCTTTAGAGTCGAGATGCCGGTGCCTTGCTGGCAACAGTGACTACTACTACCTACTACCATTACCGACGAAGGGCTGGGGGTCAGGCATTTCCTTCCTGCCAGCCATGTGCTCTTGCTTTTGGCGCTTGGGTATTGCGTTGGTCCATCCCGGAGGCTCAGGGAAATGCGGACTGTCACAATGCGGCTGCCGATTAACAATCTCGGTGCGTCGTTGGCTTCAAGCGAAAAGGCGTAGCAGACTATACCTGAAATGGGCTGCCTGATTGGAATTGATGGTGTTCAATACGACTCGGCTGTGAATACGCTCGTATCCTTGTCTGTTATACGCAAGTGAACCTAACAGGGGGGGGTGGGAGGCGCGATGGCTTGGCCCCCAAGACGAGAAAAGGAAAAGCAGGGAAAAGAAAGGGAAAAAAAAAGGGAAAAAAAGGGAAAAAAAAAAGAGAAAAAAAAAAGAAAAAGGAAAAAATTTTTTTTTAAAGAAAAGCAACGCTACTTTGCCTCTCCTGAAAGCAAGACGCTTCTGTCAGCCTTGGCTCACGCATCCGGAAACGGCGGGAAGTTCTAGAAGTTGGGATGAATCGGGGCCCACGCCAGTCGCGACGAGGCGTTTGACTCGCTCCATTTGCTTCTGATGGCGCCTGAGTGCCGCGGGGCGTGGAGATGGTCTTCGTCTGGGCCTGTCTCGCACGTGGTGCCCGCGAGATTGATGGGACGGTTTTAGGTTTAGATGAGCCTTTGCTGGCGTACCGTCAGGCCGGTAGCGCTACAGACGAAGAGGGACCAAGACAAGGCCATGGAATACGGTTTGTGGCTCGGGGACGGTGGTCAGACCACTCCATTGCCGGCCCTGCGTGCCAAAAAATAAAAAAAAAAACAAAAAAAACAAAAAAAAAAAAGTCTGATTTCGCCTATGGCTTGGTAGCAGGTTTGAGCCATCCCTCGTCACGGATGCTTATAGGAGTTGTGTCTTGATGCTTCTTTACGCCGCGTGTTCGATGCTAGCACCGCTGGCTCCATGGCTCGATGCGGAGCGTGATCCGATGCAATAGGTAGAAGACATACCACCTCCACCACCAACTGAGACAAGCGAGGTTTGCGTGGTGCGGCTGAACCATTGGCTCGGAACCGGGATACCGTCGACAAACCACTAGCATCGCAGCTCTACCCATGCTCACCAGAAACGGTCGCATGTCGGTGTCAGCCAACTACAGTTTTGTTTGATTTTTGCTCGGCGAGATCTCCTGGATTGGGGGGGGGGGGGGGGGTTGGATCATGAGCAGAGAATATGTGTGTGTGTGCTTGAGTGAGTCACAGAGAGAGAGAGAGAGAGAGAGAGAGAGAGAGAGAGAGAGAGAGAGAGGGAGGGAGAGAGGGGAGAGAGAGAGAGAAGCCATCTTAGTCGTAGAACTGCCATAAAGAAAAAAAAAGTAAACGAGGCTGGAGCGTAGGCACAGGATGGCGAAGGAGTCTCTCTCTCTACACATGGTTATTTGCTGAAGCCCAGGAATTTGGAATGAATCCACCCCCCCCTCCCCTCAGCTGCAGCCCTGAGATGCCAGCTCCCACCCCCGTGCTGCCCTTTTTTTCCTTTTTTTTTGATGGCATTTCCAATGTTGTTTCCAGTACAGCTGGTCAGCCCTCAAGCTTCGTCGACCTAGGCAGGCCATTCTGGTATAATAATTCGAAATACGAAGTGTCGAATCATAACCCGCCATCGTCGTTGACGCTCTCGAAACGGTAATTCCAGCTGTAGAGCAGCGAGATAGCTAGCAAGGGCAGGCGCAATAAGAGAGAGACAAAAGGGTCTGACACTGGGCGCATGGTCGCTCGTCTGCGGGCGCTCGTTTGTTTCGTTCTTCTCGGCCTCTGCTCGCGCTTTTGCTTTCCCGTGTTCTTAGCAGCTGAAGATCTTTTATTGACTCATGCCCCGTCCCAGAGTCGACCCATGCAGCCCTAAATCCAAAGCTCCACCGCGAGCGAGCAACGGAATTATCACACGCCCCCCTTTCCATAAAGATGAAGGAGTCGCAAAGATGGAGAAAGCGGTGATTCGCCCCGGTGCTGACGGTGCTCGCTCGGCGGGCCGCGTGTGAATCCTCGTGGCACTCTTCCCCAATTTTTATTTATTTTTGTTTTTATTTATCCAGTTTCTCCTCGAGGTGCCGACTACAGTACTCCTCCTCCTCCTGCTGGTCCTCCTCCTACTACTACTACTACTGCTACTACTACTACTACTACTACTACTACTACTACTACTACTACTACTACTACTACTACTACTACTACCTGCTCCCTTAGCTTCGCTGTGAGACCAATGCTTTCCACGCACTGAGCTTGGACCTAAGCCATGAGCCGCAATATTGCGAATAATCGGCGACTTAAGCTGGGATAGCAGGGATCCGGAGGTGAAAAGGTCGTCCAAGCCCCGGACTCCGTGGCGGAGGAGCCCCGACGGCTTGGCTGGCTATTTCAGCCAGCTCCGAATGTAATGTTCCAAGTATGCCCGACCGCTCGCGTGCGTCCCTGATTTCGGCGGAAGCACCTCGCTTCCAAGAACCTCTTGTGTCTATACCACACTATCTATTCACACGTAAAGACTGGGCTTACCAGTAATAGTGATTTCACTCACCTTGTTGTTTTAATCTCCAGCATCACGGGAAAACAGCCAACCGTACCAAGGACCGAGTAGCAGCAGTACTCTGTACAAGTTGGTCAAAACATCCCCCGGCCGGACAAGGATCGATCTGGATACCCAAATAAGACAAACAATCAATAGTAGCACGTACTTATACCACGGCCATCACTCTGTAACGTTAGTTTCCTGCGGCCGGCACCCACCCCCCCTTTTTGCCTAGCCGGCCGTACTACAAGGGAGCAAAGCAGTTCGTCCATGGAGGCCAAAAAAAAAAAAAGGTAAGGTCGTTGCCGGCGGCTCCCGGGTCGCTTCGCTGCTCGGGCGGTACTTGGGAGCTGCGCTACGAAATAGACCGGCGGAGCATCCACCTAAAACCACCTAAATCTGCCCAAGCCGCCTTGCGGACTTTGTCTTTCTGTCTGCTAGGGGGTGCGGTCGAACCGCTGAGCTGGGAGTGGTAGTTTGAATGGCTTGATAAGACCAGACAGGCTGTGGTGCCCGTCTATGTCGTTGATCACCAATTACAACAAGAAGGCTATCCATATCCGCCGCCTGCGATATGGAGTAGTAGTAATATTTGGCAGCACCTCGCTCGCAGCAGCAATAGTAAAGGCAATAGAGACAGCCGGCGATTAGTAATGAGTGATGTTGGAACCAAATCCCCAAGTTTATGCCTCGGACGCCGTCATACTGCGGAGCTCGTACTTCGGACCCCGACAAAACTTCTTCCAAACCAGCAGCTCTCCTGCTCCGTATTTGTCATCCTTTTCTTCTGCGTACTTTCTGCAGCCAAATTCCCTGAGTTTGTTCGGCCTCGAGATGCCATTTCTTTTTTTGATTCTGTCTTCTCCTTGTAATCAAGACTAGGGGCCCAGATAGAGATGAATAGCATTAATAAACTTACCAACGGGCACAGCTGCTGCGTTACACGACATTCTATTATACCGAATCAGAATTCGGGATTCGGCATTCTAAATGCCGTGCTCTCAGGCACGAACTGATTAACTCTGACTGCGGCGGATCAAGGTGTGCGAGAGCCGTTTACAAAATACACCCGGGTCGTTCATGATCCTCCGGCTTTCCCTACTCAGGCTCTTCGAGCATGAATACGGCTTAAGCAGGCCTACTGCTCATCGCATCACTATGACATACCTCTCTAGGCTCTCTATTTCTCCAAGGCAACTCTTTTTTTATCCCCCTCCCTGCCGTTAGGTCATGAGCTCCGGGGGGGAAGGAGAGAGAGAGGGGGGGGGGGCAAATGTTTTGTCGAAACTGCATGTATATTACTAGAGCAGGACTCTCCAGACATTAAAAATAGAGGAAAAAGAAGAAAGTTGTTTAAAAAAACAAAAAAAAAGTTCTACACCCCTACACCGACGTCAACCTACGCCCTGGTTGACCCGCCATGGCCTGTTGTGCCCTTGTTCGGCGCTCTTTCCCCGTCCCCTACCTTGAAAACCTCAAGTCTGGTCCAAGTCTGCCCACGAGCAACTGCCCGGCCGACGTCCTATCAATCTCAGCACCTTCGTGGACCAGGCGCAGCAGCAATGGCTTGTCGCCGCTCTACCTGCCACCATGCAGGGGGCAACCGTCTCCTTGTGATGCAAGTACGTGTTCCGAAGGAACGAGGGCAGCCCTTGGGGTTGTTAGACGGGTAAAAGGGATAATTCCGCAACGAGGGGACTTTTGCCCCAGCGCTCTCCGCTCAAAATCCATGCCCGGGCGATCACAACCAAGCTATTGGGAGGAAATCATCAAGTGGTCAGAATATTGGAGGGGGGGCAGAGAGGGGGGGGGGGGGAACCATGGAGCCCTGAGGCGGGACCCGGATGGACAAGGCGCTCCTTTTAGATGATAGAGAAAGAGAGAGAGAGAGGTTGGACCCGCCATCAAACATGGTTGTTTCTCCATGATCAT